>OZ024742.1:58336779-58339279 GCA_964016885.1 Eledone cirrhosa
AGTATGGATTATAAAACCTATCGAGGCTTCATTTATAATGAACTACATAGGAACTACAAAAAAACAACGCAGAGTAATTTAGATAATATTAATCTGGAGGGATATAACATAGTGGTAAAACTAGGTCTGGATAAACACACTCAGCCTTATTACCCCAAGCAGCCTAGATTCACCCTCAAGGACCACAAGGAAGATTTTATTAGCAGACCCTCAGTTAGGCTTATCTGCCCCTCCAGGTCTGACCTGGGGATTATTAGTAAGGGAATCTTGGATAGCGTTATTCCCCTGGTTAGAGAAAAAACTTTCCTTGAGCTTTGGGGTAACACTAGTGAAGTCATTAGGTGGTTCTCTACGGATTGTGGTCGTGACTCACTCAAATTCATCCAATTTGATATTGATGCTTATTATACATCTATATCTCCTATTATCCTCAATAAGGCCCTCATCCTAGCCATGCAGAGGGGGGCAATTACAAGGCCACAGATAGATATTGTTCTCGCTGCACGTAAAACCATTATCATGTTTGAGGATAATCTATGGACGAGAAAAAACACACCTGATAATTTGACATTACTATGGGGTCGAGTGACTCTGCTCAGGTCACCGACTTAGTTGGGCTATACCTCCTCAATGAACTGCATAGTAACTTCCCTTTCCTTAGGGGCGGGTTGTACCGGGATGACGCCCTACTCTCCATAGATACTAGTAAGTATAATATAGTGCGCATTAGGAAAAAGCTGCATAGTTTTTTTAAAACCTTTAACCTATCCATTACTATGGATATAAATGATAGAACTGTGAACTTCCTGGATATTACATTAGACTTGGATAACCATACGTACACACCGTACCATAAGCCTAATGAATTGCTGACTTACGTGAATACCAACTCTAACCACCCTAGGTCGGTCATCAGCGGTATACTGAAGGGCGTATCTAACAGAATAAGTTCACTCTCACATAGTGAGGAGGCGTTTGACTCGCAGGCTGATTACTATAATGATGCCTTAGCTAGATCCGGCTTTAGGGACAAATTGTATTACACCCAGGGAAATAATAGTCCTAATAGTAGCTCTACCAGTGTTGTTATAACACATAATATGTCCATTGGTAATGGAGGTGTCGCGAATGGGAGGTTTCTAAATGCCGGTGGAATGAAGCAGCAGGGCACCATTAGTCTAAGTAATAGCAATGGTAGGCCTCGCAGCTCCCCGCATAGACTAGGTGAGCATAGTAACCGTAGAAATAATAATGCTAATAATAGTGATGGAAATAGAAAGAATAAAAAGAATAGAAGAAGATTGAATACATACTTCAACCCCCCTTTTAATTCTGAAGTGGCTATAAATATTCCTAGGGCCTTCTTCTCTGTGTTAGAAAGGAACTTCCCTCTTGGTAATAGGTACCACTCTATCCTCAATAAGAATGTTGTTAAACTTTCGTATTCTACAACCCAAAGTCTGGCCTCTCATCTGGCCATTACTAATAATAAGAAAATAAAGGAAGGCCTGGACAACCTAAGCCTAGGGGAAAACACGGTAGTGGACAGAGTGGGCCGAAACACAAGTGGTGATCATTCTGAGAATAACATCACCAGAAGTTGTAACTGTAGAAGGGCTTCAGGCTGCCCCCTGAATGGTTTCTGCCTTGTTAGAAACATAGTTTATGCGTGTGATGTGGTAACTACGGCGTCCACTAAAACCTATATAGGATCAACCTCCACCCCCTTTAAGACCAGGTTTAACTCTCACCAGTGCACTTTTAGACATAATAAACTGAGGAACTCCACCTCCTTGGCAGCGTACGTCCACAATTTAAAAAATGCACGAACACATTACACACTTACTTGGCGGCAGGTTGCTAAATCCCATCCATATACTCCTCATAATAGAGTATGTAACCTATGCCTTGCCGAATCCCACTCTATTATATTTGCTAAATGCCCTCTACTAAATAGAAAGTCAGAAATATTTTCCTCTTGCCCCCACCGAATATTAAGCTCTTTCTTCTACTTTAAACCTATTAGCTAGCACTTCCTTATTTCTACAGTTGGGCTATCTTGTGTAACTGTCTCTGATTGTGTGTAACTGTCTCCTATTGTTTGTCTTCTATGTATATGAGTCGGTGAGTGTATACGTATGCCTGCGGGAGGATATTGATCTGGATATTGGGGTGTACAGGTGAGTGGGTGTGTATGTTAATAAGCACCCCTGTTTGGCACAGCGGATGTAACCCATCCACGCTCGCCTACCCACCATTGGTGCATTGGTGGGTCTATCCTGACGTGTATCTTGTGGATCTGTACCTCTGTATGCGCATGAGTTGTGATGTAATGTATCTATGTAGAGCGTGTACTGTGATATAGGCTGCACTAATAGAAATTTAGCCTGTAACTGTGGGCGGACCTGAGCCATCTCGCCGTAAGCAGTAGATACGTGGCGCATGTACGTGTTGCCCTCCGATTCTGTGGTTTAAGATCTACAGGCTGACTTCTGGGAGC
>OZ024742.1:58349279-58491779 GCA_964016885.1 Eledone cirrhosa
GCATAAAATAGTAATTTGCGAGCACCATTTATGTCAAATTGGGTGGTAAGCACAGAATAAAAAAAAAAAAAAAAAAAATTGCCTGATGAAAATTTGTCACACCAAAATTAATAGCTTGGTGTGATGTAGTATGGTGTGGTTTGGTGAAGTTTCTACAAAGATAGTCATTTTCGACAGGTTTCCATGTCATAATTATTGATAAGTAGAAAAAAAATAGTCAATTGGGAGCACCTTTAATGTCAGTTTGCGGGGTAAGCACACACACAAAAAAGAAAAAGGAAACGGGAAGAAAATGTTTCACACCAAGATCAATAGCTTGGTGTGATGTAGTATGGTGTAACTTGGTATGGTGTGGTTTGGTTTGGTTCGGTGAAGTTATGAAATGGAAACCAATTGTAAACGATAGATTCCCATGTCATATTCATTGATAATGTGTGGGAAAATAGTCATTTGCAAGCACCTTTGATGTTAGTTTGGGTGGTAAACACAAAAAATAAAAAAAAGCAGGTAGCAAATTTGTCACATTGATGTCCATACCATGGTGTGATGTAAATGATAGGAGTATGTGTTCTGTAATAAATTTACCATAATATGGTGCTGTTTGATATGGTGTGGTTTGGGGTAGATTAATGTGGTGTGGTGTGCTTTGTTATAAGTAAGGAATTAAATTTCCACTTTGATTTATGTAAGAAAAAAATGTTTTCCTTCACTTTTGCATGTGCTATCAACTAATACAACTTCTAAGATGCTCGCAGTACACTATGCTTTTAGCATATTAACAAAAAATATGACTTCCGCTGCAATAAAAAATGACTAGCTTTGTAAATGGTATTTCCACCCACATCCTCCCTCTTTTTTCTACAAAGCTAGTCATTTTCATCAGGTTTCCATGTCATAACCATTGATAATATGTGCATAAAATAGTAATTTGCGAGCACCATTTATGTCAAATTGGGTGGTAAGCACAGAATAAAAAAAAAAAAAAAAAAAATTGCCTGATGAAAATTTGTCACACCAAAATTAATAGCTTGGTGTGATGTAGTATGGTGTGGTTTGGTGAAGTTTCTACAAAGATAGTCATTTTCGACAGGTTTCCATGTCATAATTATTGATAAGTAGAAAAAAAATAGTCAATTGGGAGCACCTTTAATGTCAGTTTGCGGGGTAAGCACACACACAAAAAAGAAAAAGGAAACGGGAAGAAAATGTTTCACACCAAGATCAATAGCTTGGTGTGATGTAGTATGGTGTAACTTGGTATGGTGTGGTTTGGTTTGGTTCGGTGAAGTTATGAAATGGAAACCAATTGTAAACGATAGATTCCCATGTCATATTCATTGATAATGTGTGGGAAAATAGTCATTTGCAAGCACCTTTGATGTTAGTTTGGGTGGTAAACACAAAAAATAAAAAAAAGCAGGTAGCAAATTTGTCACATTGATGTCCATACCATGGTGTGATGTAAATGATAGGAGTATGTGTTCTGTAATAAATTTACCATAATATGGTGCTGTTTGATATGGTGTGGTTTGGGGTAGATTAATGTGGTGTGGTGTGCTTTGTTATAAGTAAGGAATTAAATTTCCACTTTGATTTATGTAAGAAAAAAATGTTTTCCTTCACTTTTGCATGTGCTATCAACTAATACAACTTCTAAGATGCTCGCAGTACACTATGCTTTTAGCATATTAACAAAAAATATGACTTCCGCTGCAATAAAAAATGACTAGCTTTGTAAATGGTATTTCCACCCACATCCTCCCTCTTTTTTCTACAAAGCTAGTCATTTTCATCAGGTTTCCATGTCATAACCATTGATAATATGTGCATAAAATAGTAATTTGCGAGCACCATTTATGTCAAATTGGGTGGTAAGCACAAAATAAAAAAAAAAAAAAAAAAATTGCCTGATGAAAATTTGTCACACCAAAATTAATAGCTTGGTGTGATGTAGTATGGTGTGGTTTGGTGAAGTTTCTACAAAGATAGTCATTTTCGACAGGTTTCCATGTCATAATTATTGATAAGTAGAAAAAAAATAGTCAATTGGGAGCACCTTTAATGTCAGTTTGCGGGGTAAGCACACACACAAAAAAGAAAAAGGAAACGGGAAGAAAATGTTTCACACCAAGATCAATAGCTTGGTGTGATGTAGTATGGTGTAACTTGGTATGGTGTGGTTTGGTTTGGTTCGGTGAAGTTATGAAATGGAAACCAATTGTAAACGATAGATTCCCATGTCATATTCATTGATAATGTGTGGGAAAATAGTCATTTGCAAGCACCTTTGATGTTAGTTTGGGTGGTAAACACAAAAAATAAAAAAAAGCAGGTAGCAAATTTGTCACATTGATGTCCATACCATGGTGTGATGTAAATGATAGGAGTATGTGTTCTGTAATAAATTTACCATAATATGGTGCTGTTTGATATGGTGTGGTTTGGGGTAGATTAATGTGGTGTGGTGTGCTTTGTTATAAGTAAGGAATTAAATTTCCACTTTGATTTATGTAAGAAAAAAATGTTTTCCTTCACTTTTGCATGTGCTATCAACTAATACAACTTCTAAGATGCTCGCAGTACACTATGCTTTTAGCATATTAACAAAAAATATGACTTCCGCTGCAATAAAAAATGACTAGCTTTGTAAATGGTATTTCCACCCACATCCTCCCTCTTTTTTCTACAAAGCTAGTCATTTTCATCAGGTTTCCATGTCATAACCATTGATAATATGTGCATAAAATAGTAATTTGCGAGCACCATTTATGTCAAATTGGGTGGTAAGCACAGAAAAAAAATAAATAAATAAATAAAAAAATTGCCTGATGAAAATTTGTCACACCAAAATCAATAGCTTGGTGTGATGTAGTATGGTGTGGTTTGGTGAAGTTTCTACAAAGATAGTCATTTTCGACAGGTTTCCATGTCATAATTATTGATAAGTGGAAAAAAAATAGTCAATTGGGAGCACCTTTAATGTCAGTTTGCGGGGTAAGCACACACACACAAAAAAAAAAGGAAACGGGAAGAAAATGTTTCACAGCAAGATCAATAGCTTGGTGTGATGTAGTATGGTGTAACTTGGTATGGTGTGGTTTGGTTTGGTTCGGTGAAGTTATGAAATGGAAACCAATTGTAAACGATAGATTCCCATGTCATATTCATTGATAATGTGTGGGAAAATAGTCATTTGCAAGCACCTTTGATGTTAGTTTGGGTGGTAAACACAAAAAATAAAAAAAAGCAGGTAGCAAATTTGTCACATTGATGTCCATACCATGGTGTGATGTAAATGATAAGAGTATGTGTTCTGTAATAAATTTACCATAATATGGTGCTGTTTGATATGGTGTGGTTTGGGGTAGATTAATGTGGTGTGGTGCGCTTTGTTATAAGTAAGGAATTAAATTTCCACTTTGATTTATGTAAGAAAAAAATGTTTTCCTTCACTTTTGCATGTGCTATCAACTAATACAACTTCTAAGATGCTCGCAGTACACTATGCTTTTAGCATATTAACAAAAAATATGACTTCCGCTGCAATAAAAAATGACTAGCTTTGTAAATGGTATTTCCACCCACATCCTCCCTCTTTTTTCTACAAAGCTAGTCATTTTCATCAGGTTTCCATGTCATAACCATTGATAATATGTGCATAAAATAGTAATTTGCGAGCACCATTTATGTCAAATTGGGTGGTAAGCACAGAAAAAAAATAAATAAATAAATAAAAAAATTGCCTGATGAAAATTTGTCACACCAAAATCAATAGCTTGGTGTGATGTAGTATGGTGTGGTTTGGTGAAGTTTCTACAAAGATAGTCATTTTCGACAGGTTTCCATGTCATAATTATTGATAAGTGGAAAAAAAATAGTCAATTGGGAGCACCTTTAATGTCAGTTTGCGGGGTAAGCACACACACACAAAAAAAAAAGGAAACGGGAAGAAAATGTTTCACAGCAAGATCAATAGCTTGGTGTGATGTAGTATGGTGTAACTTGGTATGGTGTGGTTTGGTTTGGTTCGGTGAAGTTATGAAATGGAAACCAATTGTAAACGATAGATTCCCATGTCATATTCATTGATAATGTGTGGGAAAATAGTCATTTGCAAGCACCTTTGATGTTAGTTTGGGTGGTAAACACAAAAAATAAAAAAAAGCAGGTAGCAAATTTGTCACATTGATGTCCATACCATGGTGTGATGTAAATGATAAGAGTATGTGTTCTGTAATAAATTTACCATAATATGGTGCTGTTTGATATGGTGTGGTTTGGGGTAGATTAATGTGGTGTGGTGCGCTTTGTTATAAGTAAGGAATTAAATTTCCACTTTGATTTATGTAAGAAAAAAATGTTTTCCTTCACTTTTGCATGTGCTATCAACTAATACAACTTCCAAGATGCTCGCAGTGGACTATGCTTTTAGCATATTAACAAAAAATATGACTTCCGCTGCAATAAAAAATGACTAGCTTTGTAAATGGTATTTCCACCCACATCCTCCCTCTTTTTTCTACAAAGCTCGTCATTTTCGACAGTTTTCCATGTCATAATTATTGATATGTGCGAAAAATAGTCAATTGCAGCACCTTTGATGTCAGATTGGGTGGTAAGAACACACACAAAAAAAAAAAAAAGAAACAGGAAGAAAATTTTTCACACTGAGATCAAAAGCATGGTGTGATGTAGAATGGTGTAGTTTGTTGTGGTGTGGTTTGGATTGTTGTAGTTATGACATGGGAACCTATTGCAAATGTTAGGTTTCCATGTTATATACATTGATAATGTGTAAAAAAATAGTCATTTGTGAGCACCTTTGATATCAGATTGGGTGGTAAGCGCACACACAGAAAAAAAAGAAAAAAAACAGGAAGAAAAATGTTCTCACTGAGATTAATAGCATGGTGTGATGTAATATGGTGTAGTTTGATGTAGTTTAATGTGGTATGGTTTTCCAACCTCCAACATGCTCACATCCGACTATGCTTTTACCATCATCATCATCATTTTACGTCCACTTATCCCTGCTTGCAAGGGTGGGGCGGGAACTGATCCTGGCTTGATTTCTACAGCTGGATGCTCTTCCTAACACCAACCTCATTTACAGTTAGTGCTAGGTGGTTTTTGCCGTGGCACCTACACGACCACTTTGCAGTTGAATGATAGGGACCCCAGTCCCTATCATCTCATTTCTACAGCTGAGTAAACTGGAGCAATGTGAAATAAAGTGTCTTGCTCAAGGAAACAACACCACCCGGTCTGAGAATTGAACTCACAACCTTTCGATTGCAAGGCTGCTGCTCTAACCACTAAGCCATGTGCCTCCATTACCATATTAACAACAAATATGACTTTCACTGCAATCAAAAATGACAAGCTTTGTGAATGGTATTTCCACCCACTTTCCGCCCTCTTTTCTACAAAGCTAGTCATTTTCAACAGGTTTCAAAGTCTTCATTGATAATATGTGCAAAAAATAGTTAATTGCGAACACTTTTAATGTCAGATTGGGTGGTAAGCACACACACACAAAAAAAGACAAAAAAAAGCAGGAAGAACATTTTTCACACCGAGTTCAATAGCATGGTGTGATGTAGTATGGTGTAGTTTGTTATGGTGTGGTTTGGTTTGATGTAGTTTGGTATGGTTTGGTTTGTAGTTATAACATGGAAACCTATAATAAATTTACCAAGGTATGGTATAATCTGGTTTGGTGTAGTGTAGGTTAGTGTGGTGTGGTGTGTTATTGTATTGCATCGTATAGCGTGATTCTCTTTAAATTAAAATCATTAAAATGTAATGCCTATCTTCTATATCTTAAAGAGTGACCTTAAATGTGAGCACGTGCACGTCAGCATTTGCATTAGTGTTTGAGTCAGTGTTAGCATCAGCGTTTGCATTTGTGTAGGGGTTAGCATTTGCGTCAGCATCTGCATCAGCATTCACATTAGCATTAGCGTTTGCGACAGCGTTTCCTTTAACGTCTTTGTCAGCATTTCCGTTAGCTTCTACGTCAGCATTTCCGTTAGCTTCTACATCAGCATCTCGTCAGCTTCTACGTCAGCGTTTCCGACCGTGTCTGTGTCAGTATTTACATCTACATCAGCGTCAGCGTTTCAGTTAACGTCAGTGTATACCTTAGCGTCTGTGTCAGCATTTACGTTAGCTTCTACGTCAGCGTTTCCGTAACGTCTGCGTCAGCGTTTCCATTAACCTTTCCTGTGGCGTCCGCATCATTGCAGCGTCTGCATATCCCATGTAAGCATTAACTTCAGCATTTGCGTCAGCGTTAGCGTTAGCCTTAACCCTAGCGTCCGCATCAGCATTTGCATTAGCGTCAGCATACACGTCAGCGCCTGGCAATACTGCCTCAACATTTGCGTCAGCATTAGCTTGGCTTTGGCTTCAGCAATCCGCATCAGCAATTGTGTTTTGGAGATCAGCTTCGGCGGTAAGGGTAAACGCTAACTTCTACGCCTGCTTCTACGTAACAACTACGTCAGCGTTTTGTGAGCTTCTACGTCAGCGTTTATGTTAGCTTCTACATCAGCATCTCGTCAGCTTCTACGTTAACATCTCCGTCATCGTTTACATTAGCTTCTACGTCTGCATCTACATTAGCTTCTACATCAGCGCTTACATTAGTGTCTGTGTCAGCGTTTGTGTTAGCTTCTACGTCAGCGTCTGTATTTACATCTACATCAGCGTCAGCGTTTACATTTGCGTCTGTGTCAGCGTTTACGTTAGCTTCTACGTCATCGTTTACATTAGTGTCTGTGTCATCATTTACATTAGTGTCTGCGTCAACGTGTGTTAGCATCTGTGTCAGCGTTTATGTTAGCGTCTGCATCAGTGTTTATATTAACATCTGCGTCAGTGTTTACGTTAGCATCTGTGTTAACGTGTGTTAGCGTCTGCCTCAGCATTTTCATTAGTGTTTCCTTTAGCTTCTTCATCAATGTTTACGTCTGCGTTAAGGTTCACATTAGCATCGCTGTCATCGTTTGCGTCAGCATTTGCGTTTGCTTTAACATCTGCATCAACATTTGCGTCTGTGTTTGCATTAGTGTCTGTATTTGCTTTAGTGTTTGCATGAGCGTGAGCATTTGTGTCAGTGTCCACGTCAGCGTTAGAGTCTGTGTAGCATTTACAGCAGTGTGTGTGTCAGAGTCTTTGTCAGCAATCGCCTTTGCACCTGCATCAGTATTCACGTTAATGTTTGTGTCAGCGTAAGCGATTGTGTTAGTGTTTCCATTAGTGTTCGTGTTTGATTTTGTATTAGTGTTAGCATTTTTGTTAGTGTTAGTGTTCAGGTTAGTGTTTGTGTTAGTGTTCAGGTTAATGTTGACTTAGTTTTCTGGTTAGTGTTAGTTTTCAGATTAGGGCTCGTGTTACTTTTAGTGTTAGTGCTCAGGTTAGTGGTTTATGGTAGTGTTAGTGTTCAGGTTAATGTTCGTATTAATGTCAGTTTTAGTGTTAGTGTTCAGGTTAGTGTTTACGGTAGTGTTAGTGTTATTTTTTCCATTAGTGTTAGTATTTTATTTTGTGTTAATGTTTGTGTTAGTGTTTCCATTAGTGTTAGTGCTAGTCTTTGTTTTTCTGTTAATGTTAGTGTTTGTTTTAGTGTTGAGGTTAATGTTAGCTTAGTTTTCTGATTAGTATCAGTTTTAGTGTTAGTGTTCAGGTTAGTTTTAGTGTTAAGGTTAGTGTTAGAGATTGTGTTAGTGTTAGTATTTGTTTTTGTGTTAATATTTGTGTTAGTATCTCTGTTAGCATTAGTGTTTGATGTTTCCATTAGTGTTAGTGATTGTGTTAGCGTTAGTCTTTGTTTTTGTGTTAAGGTTAGCGTTAATGTTAGCATTAGTATTTCTGTTAGTGTTAGCATTAGTGTTTATGTTAGTGTTCAGGTTAATGTTAGCTTAGTTTTCAGGTTAGAGTTAGTGTTCAAGTTAATGTTAGTTTTAGTGTTACTGTTGAGGTTAGTGTTAGAGATTGTGTTAGTGTTTGTGTTAATATTTGTGTTAGTATCTTTGTTAACGTTAGTGTTTGTTTTAGTGTTGAAGTTAATGTTAGCTTAGTTTTCTGATTAGTATCAGTTTTCAGATTAGTGTTTGTGTTAGTGTTACTTTTAGTGTTAGTGCTCAGGTCAGTGTTAGTGTTTATGGTAGTGTTAGTGCTAGTGTTCAGGCTAATGTTTGTGCTAATGTTAGTTTTAGTGTAAGTGTTCAGGTTAGTGTTAGTGTTTGTGTTAGTGTTTGTATTAGTGTTTACGGTAGTGTTAATTTTAGTGCTGGTGTTCAGGTTAGTGTTAGTGTTCAGGTTAGTGTTAGTGTTCAGGTTAGTGTTAGTGTTCAGGTTAGTGTTAGTGTTCAGGTTAGTGTTAGTGTTCAGGTTAGTGTTTGTGTTAGTTTTCTATTTAATGTTTGTTTGTGTTAGTTTTCATGTTAGCGCTAAGTTCACTGTTAGAGCATGTGTGAGTGCAAGTGTTAGGGTAAGTGTTATTTTTAAAGTTCGGTTTTAGCTTAAAGTTCGGTTTTCTACTTTCCAGGAAAAAAGTTGATCCTCTCTAACTTGAGTGGTGTGATATAGTGTGGTAAAGTATAGTGTTTCATAGTCTTGTGTGGTGTTGTCTATTGTTGTATAGTGTAGTATGGTATATTGTTTCATAGCATGGTCTGATGTGAGGTCGTACAGTGTTTCGTAGTGTGGTGTTGGATAATGTGGTATGGTATAATGTTTGTCAGTGTGGTGTGGCATGGTATAGGTTGATGTAGTGTGGCTTAGTTTGATTATAATAATACAAATAATAATAACAATAATAATAGTAATAATAATTGTTCTTGTTCATTTTCTTTGACTTCTTCTGTGCCTTTGACTTCTTCTGTGCCTTTGACTTCTTCTGTGCCTTTGACTTCTTCTGTGCCTTTATCTTCTCCTCTGCCATCTAAATACCAAAAACAAAGAATGTAAAACATATATGTTGCCTATCTCTCAGACTTTACAAAGTGCTGAGGAGATAAAGTTAATTTAAAAAGCAGTGTGCTCATGCACTGTGATCCTATAATGTAGCTTATAAGCTATTTCATAACTAAAAAACAATGTCAAACATCAACAAAAGTATATACAAATATCTTTGAATGTTTAAGTTAAACCTAAATAGATCATATCTATAAATCATTAGGTTAAGACTGAACTAAGATCATATCTATAAATCATTAGGTTTAGACTGAACTGAGATCATACTTTCTTCTTCTTTTCGTCATCTTCGTTTCCTGTGTCTTCTTTGTCTTTGTTGTCATTTTCATTTTAGTCATCTGCTTCGTCGTCTTTTTCTTCTTTTCCATCTAAATATTAAAAAAAAATTGTAAACAAATATATAGCTGATCTCTCAGACTTTCACGAAACACCGAGGAGATACAGTTAATATAACGAGTGGAGAGCTCATATATATATATATATATGGTATAGCATGGTGTTATGTGGTCTGGTGTGGTACAACATGGTGTGATGTGGTGTGGTATGATATGGTGAGGCGGGGGGGGGGGGACACAACGTTAGATTAATGTTAACAATACACATGTAGCATCCACATGTGATGAGAAGGGGGGAAACAGTGTTTAACTAATTTTAACATTACATGTAGCATCCATCTACAGGTGATTAAGTTAAGACTGAGGTGTAATCACTGAGATTCTGCTTAAAATGATGGTCAATGAAGTGTTTACTTACTCAGATCCTTTGAAATTACTTTCTTTCTCTTACTGTAATTGGACATACCTACGAAATAGAAAACAGTCGAATAGACAGTGGTGTGGTGTAGTGGAGTGGAGTGTGGTTTAGTGTAGTGGACAGTGGTGTGGTGTAGTGTAGTGGAGTGTGGTTTAGTGGTGTGGTGTAGTGGAGTGTGGTGGAGTGGAGTGTGGTGGAGTGGAGTGTGGTTCAATGTAGGGTGGGGATATGGTGTAGTGGAGTGTGGTGGGATATAGTGTGGTAGCATGTGGTGTGATGGAATGTGATGTGATGTGGCATGATGAAATGTGATGTGATGTGGCATGATGAAATGTGATGTGATGTGATGAAATGTGGTGTGGTGTGGTGAAATGTGATGAAATGTGGCGTGGCGTGGTGAAATGAGGTGAGACGAGACGAGATGTGATGTAGTGTGATGTGATGTGAAATTTTTTCATCCTATTTTTCATGTGCTATCAACTAATCCAATCTCCAAGATGCTTGAAACTGACGTTTTCCCCCCAGGAAAACGGCGGGGTGAGGTGATTCCCTCTTCACCCGGATAACCCCTGCTTACTCGGAATTTTCTCTTTGATTCTATTTTCATGCGTTATCAGTGAATATGACTTCCAAACCAGTCAAAAACAACTAGCTTTGGAGAAAGAGGAGAGGGAGAGGGGAAGAGTTTTGCAGATCTACACCCTACTCACATGTTGTGGGACTTAATCATTTTCGGTATATTTCTTATGCTAATTCCTATGCTAATTCCTATGCTAATCCTATGCTAATTCCTATGCTAATTCCTATGCTAATTCCTATGCTAATTCCTATGCTAATTCCTATGCTAATCCTATGCTAATTCCTATGCTAATTCCTATGCTATTTCCTGTGCTATTAATTAATCTGACCTAGATACTTCCAATCAATTTATTTCCCTGGGTTAGGTTTAGGGTTTAGTTTTAGGATTGGCGTAAAGTTTAGGGTTTAGTTTTAGGGCTGGGGTAATGTTTAGGGTCTAGTTTTAGGGTTGGGGTAAAGTTTAGGGTTTAGTTTTAGGTTTGGGGTAAAGTTTAGGGTTTAGTTTTATGGTTGGGGTAATGTTTAGGGTTTAGTTTTATGGTTGGGGTATAGTTTAGGGTTTATTTTATGGTTGGGGTATAGTTTAGGGTTTAGTTTAAGGGTTGGGGTAATGTTTATATTTAGATTTAGCTTCGTTTGGTTTAGATTTAGAGTTTAGGGTTGGGGCTAGATTTAATTTTATGTTTAATTTAGTTTTAGTTTCCAAATCCCAGAAGAAAAAAAATTGATTCAGAGCAACTAAAAGGTCAGATTAGTTGATAGCACTGAAAAGGAGACCAAAGAAAAATCATTAGGGAATATATCTACAAAACGACAATGGTTTTTCCACTTGCTTTACCCCTCCTTTTTCCTAGAACAACTAATCATTTCCAATTGGTTTGGAGGTCATATTCGTTGATAACATACGAAAAATCTTAGAGAAAACTCTGGGGTTAAATGAGAGAAGTGCATCCACCTAAGTTTTCCATGAAGAGAAAGTCAATAACAAACATCTTGGAGATCAGATTAGTTGATAACACATGAAAAAAAGACGAGGAAAAAATTTTGGGTGTTATGTCGTGTGGAGTAGTGTGGTGTGTTGTAGTGAGGAGTGGTGTGTTGTGTTGTAGTGTGTTGTGTTGTGTTGTGTTGTGTTGTGTTGTGTTGTGGTGTTATGTGGTGTGGAGTAGTGTGGTGTAATGTTGTATGTTTTTATGTGGTGTGGTGTGATGTGGTGGGGTGCACTGTGGTGTGGTGCAGTGCGGTGCGGTTCTGTGTGGTGTTGTGCAGTGCGGTGCGGTTCTGTGTGGTGTTGTGCAGTGCGGTATTGTGCAGTGCGATGCAGTGAGGTTCTTCATCTTTATCTTTCTCTTCTTCATCTTTGTATTCATCTTCTTTGTTTTGTCTTCCATCTAAACAACAAAAAAAATATATATATAAAACATATATGTAGCCAATCTCTTAGACTTTTACAGTCTCTTAGACTATCTCCAGGGAGATAAATTTAATATAAGTGGTGTGTTCCTGAACAGAGATACGACAAAATAGCTTAAAAGCTATATATATATATATATATATATATATATATATATATATATATATATATATATATATATATATATATACATATATATATATATATACATATATATAAATAAATATACACGGGTGTGTATGATTGTGTATAGAAGATTATATTATTGTCTGATTTACTCGTTTTATTTATAATCCTTTAAAATTATAATGTATTAGAATGAAATAGTATGGTAGAATATTAAGTATTAAGTGTTAATTGAACAAGTAATCTCATGCTTTCGCAATCTTCAGGTTCATATTCTGTGGTGACAGTCAATTTTACAATTTTCAACTGTAATGAGATGGGTAAATTTTGTGCCTTATATACAGTGAAAAGCGGCTACAGAATGCTACATTTTTCAAACTGTATTTCGACCAATCGGTGTGTAGTTTCACTGGATTACTGAAGCTGATTGGTTTAGGCATCACGGTTGCTTGGGCATGTCTAACGACTTCTATTTGGCCCTAGTCAAAGCATCAATTGTTTTGCTATTTTTAGAAATGATGAAAATAGCATTTTCTAGGGTTTTTATACCCCTAAGAATTATTATTGTTCATTTAGCTTGAGTTGAAATTTTGAAAAATATTCCCAAATGCAAAAGCAGAAATCTAATTTACTGCATTAAATGCCCGAATTGTGAAGAACTATATGTCGGTCAAACTGGAAATGCACTATCAGAACGTGCACGGGTGCACCGACAGCAAATCAGAGACCCAAATGTCCGTCAGATACCCCTGAGTAACCATCTAGAAACATGTGGTCAGAAAATATTTATAATATTTCCATTCTACAAATTACACAGGCCAAGTGCAATCAAGAGAAAAATCAAAGAAAAGAATTTTATTGATAAATTCCAACCCAAGCTAAATGAACAATACAAATTCTTAGGGATATAAAAACCCTAGAAAATGCTATTTACATCATTTCTAAAAATAGCAAAACAATTGATGCTTTGAATAGGCCAAATAGAAGTTGTTAGACATGCTCAACCAACCATGACGCCTAAACCAATCAGCTTCAGTAATCCAGTGAAACTACACACCAATTGGTCGAAATACAGTTTGCAAAATTTAGCATTCTGTAGCCGCTTTTCACTGTATATAAGGAACAAAATTTACCCATCTCATTACAGTTGAAAATTGCAAACTTGACTGTCACCACAGAATATGGACCTGAAGATTGCGAAAGCATGAAAGTACTTGTTCAATTAACATTTAACACTTAATATTCTACCATACTATTCAGATTACATTTATATATATATACACATACATTCATATATATACATATATACAAATACACATATACATGTATATATATATACACATATACATATATATACATGCATATATATATATATACATGCATATATATATATATATACATATACAATATGTATAGGATTCCTTTCCCTTTGAGCACATAATTTACAGGGAATAACGCGACTCTATGACTCCGTTAATTTATCTTCATATATATATATATACATATATATACATACACACATATATATACATACACACACACATATATGCATACACACACACATATGCATACACACACACATATATATATATACATACACACACACATGCATACACACACATATATATATATATACATACACACACACGTATGCATACACACACATATATATACATACACACATATATATACATACACACACACATATATAGATATACATACATATATATATTCATACATATATATATATACATAGATTCATACATACATACACACACACATATATATATGTATAAAGTACTTGACAATGAGCATTCTAGTTGTTCAATAAACTGATTGAATAATACAAACGATGTTTTGATATACAGATTCATTATTTGTGTATATATAATATATGCAAAGCATATAAATAAATTTACAGTAGAATAACAGAAAATATGTTTTAAATATATACATAAATAACATTACCAATGCTTAAATAACATTATAAATTGCTCACGATTCTTTCAGAAGGATATATTCCTTTAATGTTGCAATATTAAAGAAAATATACGTATATATATATACATACATACATATATTTATTCAACTAAGGAAAGTTGGTTGATTGAAAATATGTTTGTCATCATAAGAGATGACAAACACTCAACAGTTTATGTTTATCCGGAGTTTTATTATAATAATTGTTTCTACTTTGGCACAAGGCTAGCAATTACCCAGTGTATTACTATTACTTTATTTTATCGACCCCGTAATGATGAAAGCCAAAGTTAACCTTGGCGGGTTATAATAATAAACAAGAAAGACGGTATCATTTTCCCATCCCTATTTATTTTATTATGCGTATTTCATTTGTATAACATCTGCCCTACGTGTTCTCATATCAACGGATATCAACGAATATCTCATATCAACGGATATTTACATCTTGCATGGATTTTTGTCGGAAGAAAACACGCAGGGCAGATATTATACAAATGACATATGTCTTCGAAATAAGTATAAAAAAATAATCTTCTTTATTATTATATATACACACACATATATACATATATATATATATATATATATTATATATATATATATATATATATAATAATATATAAGATCAAAAGATGGTTAAAAGAGTTCCATGTATTTTATTATGCACATTTCAAAAACAAATATCATCATGCAATAACATTTGCGTTTTCGTCAGATAAAATAGGGAGACATGATATGAAGGTTAAAACACACTTGTGAATAGTGCAGTTTCAAATCAACATATGAAAAGTAGTTTTAGATTGATGTGTGATATTGGAAAAAAAATTGAGGGGGGAGGAGGTTGGAAAGGATGAAAAAGAGGAGGAGATGAGTAAAAAGTGGAGGGGGAGGAGTATAATGAGGAAGGATGAGATAGGAGGAGAGATGGGTGATAGAGAGAGAGAGAGATAGCTTTTATAACTGAGAAAAATATATTGTTTTACATAGAGAGGTTGAAAAACCGTTGGAAGATAATATATAAATTAAAAGAATTTGATA
The DNA here is from genome assembly GCA_964016885.1 of Eledone cirrhosa. Taxonomy (NCBI): domain Eukaryota; kingdom Metazoa; phylum Mollusca; class Cephalopoda; order Octopoda; family Eledonidae; genus Eledone; species Eledone cirrhosa. The sequence continues at coordinate 58,364,155 of OZ024742.1, forward strand.
ATTAACGAAGAGAAAATTTTTAGAATAATGTTAAATTAAGTTGTATATTTAAGGGTTTAATAATATGTGCGATGAAAAGAAATTGTTAATATGTATTAAGAATAATATTTAAGGGTTTAATAATATGTGCGATGGAAAAAATTGTTGATATGTGTTATTAAAAAATATAAAAATATAGCAATAGTAATGTAATTAAGGATATATTGTGAAAGAAGTAGAAGAGTGGATGAATAAGTGTAATATGTATAAGTTAGATGAGCATGAAAAGGAGAAAAAAATAATGTATTGAGGATGAATAATCTAACGTCAACAAAATTTTTGTTTACGAAGAATTTTTTCAAGGTGATATAAAGTAAGAATATATTGTGCTGAGTAATAATTGTTTCTACGTTAGGCACAATGATAATTGAGAAGTATCTAGGAAGAAAAGGTACAGATTAGGGGTTAGAAATTAAAAGAAAAAGAAAAGAAAGAAAGGGAAGTGATAAATAGGAGTGATAGAATGAGTAACTAGTATTATATAATGTATAATAAATAACATTGAAATAAGGTAGAAAGATGGGTATATTTTTAAAGAAATATATATGTATATATATATATATATATATATGTGCCTTTGAGAAAAGGATTTTAAATTGATAAAGTATTAGATATTCGCTGTATACTTTATGAAATGTTCTGTGGAATTTATGCAAGCAGAGAGAAAACAAGTCAGTGCGTCTATTTATTCTAGAATCTAAATTAGATATAATGGTAAATTTTTCACATAAATAGAGATTGCATGTATTGGATATAGAACTATTCAAGTATGAAGAAGCAGAACAAACCTTCTTCCAAGAGATGTTATAGTTAATACAATAAAACTCACCTCCTACATATATATATATATATATATATATATATACATACATAGTAATAATAATATTTATACTTATATATGATTATAAATATGGATGGTAGTACTAAGTACTAGCCAGTTACCAAATGTATTACAGAGCCGAGATACAAAATATAAAACAATAAAATCTCATTTAATTGCTGATAATTTTTTTTTACATACATATATATATACATACATACATATATATATACAATATATTAATAAATGGAAACTATATTTATAAAACCATATTTATTTTATTCCTATTTTAAGGGCCACCGCTTTCATCACATAAAATACATATATATACATACACACATATATTGAACATGTATGAAACTTAATTATTCGTGTAATGCGACTCCTATAACGTTTTTAATAATTATTTGATATTACTTACATTTTCTTATCTTTTGCTTTTACTGTTTCTTTTCTTCTGCGTTTGTTGATATTTGATCTGTTCCCGGGAGAAAAATGGCGCCAAACTTTTCCTTTTGAAAGAATAATGTAATTGTGTTCACGTGATATATAGCTGTCAGTCGTGAAAGCAGCCGAAGGTGACGTCATTCGTCATCGTTTATTTCCGTATTATTACCACCAAGTAACTCCACTTACGCGTGGTAGTAATACGGAAATAAACGATGTTTTGCTTTCATCGGCTGCTTTTGACTGACAGCTAATAGCGTTGTAGTGCTGGTTGTTATTATTCCTTCAATATGGATCTTAAAAGAAAGACTTCGGAATCATTGATTGTTCCATTTAAGAAACCAAGAAATGAAATTGTTCCTTTACACAGAAAGAATCTATCTTTAATACAATCGGTAAAGTAATTCTCTTGACTGTTTGTCTGTTGTTAGCCAGTTTGTTTATTAAGACTATCACCTGTACTGTAGTTTAAATGTGCTTGTATTTTTTATATTTACAAAACATGGAGTCATTAAAATACAAATTTATTAATAAAAAATTCAGTTTATAATCTCTTCATATATGGTGATAAGTACATATTCAGTGTCGGTTAAAAAGAAAGCAAAATAAATGTACTTCGTTTTTGTATAAACGCTGTCCTGAGTACAGTTTGTTTGCTTTTTATGTGAACTTGAAGTACGCAAATTCGCTTTAACGTGTCTTGAAAAAATATTAAATATTCACTTTGCGCGAATAACGCGTGTGGTTTTTTATTTTTTTATTTATCAGAAATATTAGACTTGAATTACACGGATTTGCTTTACGCGTCTCGTTCACGAATGCATCTTCGCGTAAAAAGCGAACACACTGTACTATGGAGAGATGATTGGAATGCAGTAAAAAGAATAAAAATTCAATGACATTGTGAGACTATCGATATTTTATTGGAAGAGGCTATTTTGCCAGTCCCGGTAAAATAGCTCTCCCCCTCCTAGGCTATTTTGTTGCTAAGAGTGTCGGACACTATGCTTTGCGGCATAGAATTGCAGCCGTTTACGGTGTGAGTTCAAATCTCGCTGAGGTTAGCTTTGCCTTTCATCTTTACGGGTTCGATAAAATAAAGCACCAGTAATGCACTGAGGTCGATTTACCCCTCCCTCTCAAATTGCTGGCCTTGTGCCTAAATCAGAAATCATTGCCCTTGCCATTCTGAGTTCAAATCCCGCCGATGTTAACTTTGCCTTTCATCCTGACGGGGTCGATAAAATAAAGTACCAGTAATGTACTGGGGTAATTGCTGACCTTGTGCCAAAAGTAGAAACAATTATTATTAAGGCAGGTAATGTTAAAAATAATAACTCAGATTTAACACAGAAGTTTATTTATTTTCACCACCAATTATTAAGATAATTTAAACCGTAACCTAACACTATTTATATTTACTACTAAAATAAGCTTTAAAAGCATGTTTGTCTATTTTACGGGACCGGCAAAATAGCTTTAACCGATTTTGGTACCAATTTCATTAAAATCAGTTCCGGTTCTCTGAAACAAAACCCATTTATTTCAAAGAATTTATATTTGATTTAGAATATTCCAAGATGATTTTATAAAAAAATTTTTTTGTTAAGTTATGTTACGAATGCTATCTCAATAATGAAATAAATAATTTTAGTAAATCCCTCCAAATTCTTTAACTTTTAACATCCTGTACCGCATGAAACCACATTAGCAATGCATTCTTCTAAAGTACAAAACAGAAAAATAACTGCATCACATTGAAATTTAAAATTTTAACATCTGTCCACTAGTAAAAAATTGGATTAAGAAACCCGTTTAAAGATATTTACTGCTAAAACATTACATGGGAGACTACTCTTATAGTTACCTCCTTTCAATGAAATAAAATATTTGAATGTCATTTTTTTAATTATAAGAGAGAGTTCTGTTCTTTAAAACGTTATACAAAATAATATGATGTATGGCTATTTCAGAAAGCCATCATCTTTCAATTTACATCATATTTTCTTTTAGTAGTGGTAACCTTAAATTGAACAGTAACTGTGAGTCTAGTAGAAGATGAATCCATGTTTCTGTTCAGCAAGCTTCTTACTTTTTTTCAAACTTTTGAATTACTTTTGTATATCTTCACAAAAGCAGTTTAAGAATATAAGAACTTTTACAAAAATCTACTGATGTTTCTACACCAAAGAAAGCAGAACCATTTTAACAAGAAGGCCATCCAGCTGTAGAAACCAAGCCCAAATCAGTTCTATGTGAGTGAAGCATGGTCCTCCGACCTGATCTCTTACAAAGAGACAGAACGTCCTACCCATGCTAGCATGAAAAATGGACGTTAAACAATGATGATGATAGAGCGTTTACAACAGAAAAAAAGCAAACACTAGTTAGTAGTCCAGGACACTCGACACTAAACCACATGGTATCCTAGCTTATCTAGTATTCTTTCAGCTATTTTAGTGTTTTTAGTCAGATTCAAGCTTTCAGGTTAAGTTTGATGTTTTATTAAGAGATTGTGCTTTATAATTAATATATTTTTCTTTTCAGTTATTCTTATTCAATTGATAAGAAAATCTACCTTGGTAAAATAACTTGAAGAAATTAAATACTGCCATTCAGGTGGGAAAAACAGGTTGCCAGTATTTGTCAGATTATCATGTTTCAATCATTTATTCACAATTACAGATTTAGACATATGTTGTAAGTTTGAAACATTCTCACATATACACACTTCTATAGTTGTATAGTTTTGTAACTCTTGCCACTATACAATAACTCTGTTAATGCATACATACTTGAGGTATGATAGCTGTGGAGTTTACTTACTGGTAACTTGATCATCACATGGCTATAGGTTCTAGCCTTACAACAACCATTATGTTGTGCTCTTGGTAAAAAATATATAACTCTGCTTACTTGATTAAAAATGTCCATTTCCATTATTTAATTGAGTGTTTAGCAACAGGAAAAGCATCTAACGGTAAAGCCAACATTAAACATCCCATCCATGCTAACAGGAAGAAATAGCTGTCATACTCATAGATTTCAACAGACTTAAACAACCCTCCTAGTAATTGTGAATGAGGTGTTTGAACATTTGATATGAAATTTAGTTGTTCCAGATGATCATTTTTAAGAAACTCTTAGATCATATTCATAACTTGACAGTGGACAAAAGCTCGAGAAAAGTAATGTCAAACTTCTTATATAGCAATTAACCCTTTAGCATTTACATTATTCTATATTTATTATTGTATTTTCACAGTAAAAACTTTCTCTTACATAATTATCTCACATAATATTGAATCTACGAGATTTTGATGTTATTATTTTGAGAACAATACTTTAAAGTAGGTATGAGCGGCCAGTTACAGCTGGTTTGAACAGTAAGAGGTGAGAGAGTTCTGGCCGGATACGGCCGATTTAAATGCTAAAGGGTTAAATACAACAACCCTAAAATAACCAAAAACACAGTGCACAAAATACAATTAGCCAATTGAATATAATTAAAATTAGAACCCACCAACTATACCGGTACTAAGAACACAAACTTTAGGCTTTAATTGCGTTCAATATTTGGTTTCTGCCATGTTGTAGCTACCAGATAAATTAGTACCATATACTCTGTAATTTTTTTCTGATGATAGGATTAAATATTAAGAATATTTAATCCTATCATCAGAAAAAAATCTATATACCAGAGATCCTTCAATGGTGATCCACATAGTATACGAGGCTTGGTACAATATATATATATATTTCTTTACAAAACCTTACTCAACAACAAAATACAGCCCAAAACACCCCACTTAAAATACAATCATCTAGTACAACTACCAAAAAAAAAAAAAAAAATAATAAAAATTCCTTCACATCGGAGAACTTTCAGTCCAGTTACATTAGTGAAATAAAGGAGAAAAGGTAGCCAGCTCACTTTTTAGAAATTCATATAAATTATTTCAGCTGTAAATCTGTGATTTAATTTCATTCCATTAATTATTTTAGAACACTGAACACTAATCTGCTAACTACAAAATATTATAAATATTTACTATTATTTTCTTTTTTAATAAAAAAAAAAAATTGAAATGAAAAAAACTTAAAATCTTTTGTTGCTCATTTAAAGATATTTTAAATAGATCTCCTTTTTCTTTAGCCTTTCTTGTGTAAGTATATACATATATGTAGAAATATAGCAGCGATGAATAAGAGATGATTTGGACTGCAGCAACCTGTCCAGCTACGGTTATGGCTTACAGAATTATCTCCCCTAATACGAAAGACTTTTATATTTCATCTTATCAGGATGATGACATAAGTATCAGAAAAAGTACTAGACTCGCTATAATTGTCTAAAGCCGTTATAGGCGATGCTCCAGCATGGTCATTGTCTAATTAATAAAAATAGAATAAACATTGTGCTTCATATAACAACCACCTACAATTAGGACATTGTAAATGTAGTCTGCTTGAAAAAAATAGGATGGTCATAACTGGAATGCCTTTGATTACCTGTCTTTTTTTATCAGATGACCTGGGTTGAAAGATCAAAAGGTCCTTCAACATCATAGACAAATTAAACATTTAAAAAGAAACAAAAACCTTTACTTCTAAACACTTTGATCTCTTATGATCATGAAAATGAACAACAGATATTTTGTAATCTCTGCTTTACACTCTACATGTGAGTGGAGTTTTACTGAAGCAGGTGGAAAAGTTCAAGTATCTCAGGGCTGTGATCTGATGGAAAGCAGGAGGCTAAATTAAGTGCACGAATTGTAGGAGTTAGGGCAGTGATGTATCAGCTTCAGCATTCGGTCATCAGAAGAAGGGAGGTAAGTGTAAAAGCCAAACTTCAATTAAGTAGTCGTGCCAATCCTTAACTATGGTTATGAATCTTGGGTAATGACTGAAAGAATATGATCACAAATACAAGTGGCCGCAATGGGGTTCCTCCAAAATGTTTTGGAGTAATATTACTTGACAGAGTGCGTAGCTTGGAGATTGAAGAGTTGCTCCAGGTAGAGCCGCTGGTTCTCCAAATTGAGAAATCACAGCTCCAGTACTATGGATGTGTAATAAGAATGTCTCAGGAAAGGATCGCTGGACAGATTTTATGGGCAAAACCAACTGAAAGGAGACCCAAGGGTAGACCATGAGCAAGCAGTTTGGATAATATCCATGAACTTGGCTGGTCTCGCTTGGGGATGCAGCAAAATCAATTGGAGATGGTTCAGGACCTGCTGGAAGGAGTGTTTGAAGACTCTGCCCTCACGACCTTCTCATGACTAGGCGGGCAAAGATGAAGAAAGAAAGAAAGCTTTCTATTGTTATTTGTGTATGTAGTATATGCATAAGGCAGTGAATAGGCAGAGTCACTAACTCTATGTTCTGAGTTCAAATCTCACTAAGGTAAACTTTGCATTTCATTTTTTTGTCATTGATAAATATATCCAGAATAGTGGATTGCTGTAACTTAGTGTCTGATTGAGTGCTCTGCAGTTTCAGTTTTTTTTTTTTTTGTTTTCTGATAACAGTGCTTGTCACAACATTTGTGTTAAACATATTAGCTTTTGCTTTTCCCTTAAAGACCACCAGTGACATGTGGAGATGGCTTAAGTAGCTCTTTGCTTTCTGATTACAGTGCTTATGACAACATTTGTGATAAACTTTATCAGCTCTTGCCTTTCCCTTGGAAAATATTGGTGATGCTGGAGAGAGGGCTTAAGTAGCTCTTTGCTTTCTGATGACAATGTTTGTAAAAAAAATTGTGCTAAACTTCATCAGTCCTTGTCTTTCCTTTGGAAAACATTGGTGACATGCAGAACAGGCTTGGGCAACCACTTCTTTTCTACCAACAAAATATCTTTGTCCAGGTCTACTCCTTAGAGAGGAACTTTCTAGGTGCAGATCCATGGTCTTATTTAAGGTTTTATATACACACATAGATGATAAATTGATAAATAAATTTGAAAATATGAATATTTGATTCCCACTTAGGTTGACTTTCAATCCTTGTCGATAGAATGAGTAATTTTCATGATCCTTAAAAAAGTGTGTGTTGCTATTTCATTGTTGTCTACAGAAGTAGAATCTTTTCCATCCTGTTCTTATTCTAGCTATTTTGCAAACACAGCAACTTCCTCCTCTGCTAATTAGATAACTTAGGTATCAGAAACAATCAACTATTTCTATGGTACCTTGCCAGGCTTCAAAGAGCTTATTTGATGCTCTTGGTAATAACTACCCCTGTGTATCTGCCACAAATAAAGTCCGCCTTTTCTGTTCGCCTGCCTATGATCTTACTATATACCTTGTGCATCTAAAGTTTACACTGGATGCACTCAGTATGGCTATAATAAAAGCATGATTTTGTCTTCTTTCCTACTTATTAAAACTTTGGTCTATGCTAAGTTTACTCTAAGGCCTTTGAGTTTTAAGTTTTGTGTTCACTTCTGGAATTTCTTCTGCTTTTAAACTCTTCTGTTATGGTCTAGAGAACTATAATAAACCTTTTTCACTAAACTTATTTCTTACTCTCACTTTGCAGACAACACTTTTCTATATGGCTCGCATTGCTTTCCCAAGCCATTTTTCTGCATCTAGTTTTCTTAAGGACCATCTGATAACAGACTGTGGTACTCTCTCAAAAGCTTTCTACAGATCAACAAAAGCTCATAAGTTTCTTGCAAAAAAAACAAAAAAACAAACTATCTTATCTCATTTCCTTATTAGTTCTGCTAAAACTCTTTTTACTACTTTCTTAACTTGATCCATCAGTTTAATGTTTCTGTGGCTACTCCTTTCTAGAGCATCACTTTATACTGCTATGCTAGTCATTAAATTTAACATTATCATTTGCTTTGCTGGTTGGCAATGTGAATAACTAGCTGGAGTTCCACTTCACCAGCCTCTCAGTAACTACCTCTTATGTCAACTTAGCTCTTCCCTCTATTCAGTCTATTCATTCTCCACAGTCAGCAACCTCTTATAGTTACTCTTTTAACCCTCTTTAACCAAATTTTAATCATTTTTATTAATCAGAAATGAAAACTAAAACAATATCAAATACCACTTATGTATTTAAGTGTGAACTTCCCTCCATTTGAAGGTGTAATAATTGAATAAAAGAGGTCAGTGATATGGTTTGATATGGGGATAAAGATTTACTTCCCTTGCATCGTGTAAATGTTTTACAATTTTAACGCTTTTGTAGCCACATTTCTAATGAAAGATACTGCCTATGATTGTCAAATAATTTTGAAAGCTAAAAAAATTAGAGAAATTTAATAATATAACTCATTATTAAGCTGTTGTTAGGAGTATAAATTAAAGATTTTTACATAAAATTATGATGGAAGATTCTTAGTTAAATATAAACACTTTAAAACAGTTTTGTGTCATAGAACCATGGGTGGTTTCAGGCAGTTTAGTATCAAAAGGGATACAGGATTAAACACAGTTTCTTTAGAGCATTGAGTATAGCTTCAATCAGCTTTAATATATTTCTGGGTCTTATTGGGGCCCAGAAAGAGATTATGAACCAATGAGGGGAGGTCCATTTATGTTGTCGCTTGATCTTCTTCAAATAACAGGTAAACCTCTTACAAATAAATTACACCCTACCTACTCCTTCTTGAGAAGTAATGGATACATTGGATAATTTAGTAGTGGTACATACATATCCAAAGCTCAAAAGAAGGATGGGCTGGATATGGCTGGAATGCCTTTGGTCATCATATGTTTGCTCATCCAGAGCTGGCCTTGGGTTAAATGATAGCAACAACCTCATTGTTATATGAGTGTTTATAGAGACAGAATAATGTATAGGATTGACAGTTCATGGTTACTCAGTTCAAATGGATTGTAAGTGTTTTGGTGTGTTTCAAGACAAGACACTTTATTCCACATGCCACATTTTATTTGAAGAAAGAGAATACTTAGTAAAACCTCTGAGAAACATTTTTAATTTTAAGATTAACATTTTTAATGTTTATTTTTTAACCTACTTTTATATTTCCCTGAAACATTAAACTCCATCTTACAATGAAGGTGCCTCTATTTGGTAATTTGATTTGCTAGAAAAATGGTAGCTGGTTTGTGGCTTCAGTTTACAATAAATCTCTGTGCTACCTATCACAGAAGGAAATAAAAAATGGAAACATACAAGATTGAGAATGCAAATAATCCTGAGGTAAAATACATAATTTCTCAAAAAGATTAAAGTTGAAAAATTTGAAATCTTTAAAAAGGAAACAAGTCTACACCATAATCAAATTCATACAATCAAGGAAAAAAACAGACGTTAAAAACAATGATGATGATGATGATGAATTACCTTGATATAGATCTGAGTGAAGCTAGATTCACCAGTTTTTCAGTTTAACAATCCACGCAACCCATGCCAGTAAGGAAGGTACAGAACCCAGTATCAAATACTGGTCTTGTTTTTAAGGATATGTCAGTTGTGCTTCGGAATGGATGATCCTGATTATCATCTTTACTAATATACAATGTGAGAAATATAAATCAGGGTCAAAATTGTGGGAAAGCACTATAGTCAAACAACTCCTCCCAAACACATACACACACACATAGAATAAACAACAAAACACTGAATGCAGTTGACCCAAGACATTTAACATAACTAATGTATCCATTACGTTGCCTGTAATTATAAAACATTGTATACATAGTGAATACAATACAAAGTGTTAATTTTGCTATCATGCTGGAGGCGTGTGGTTATACATGCTTTTGTTTAAAGGTGATTATTTAATTTATAATGTTAACAGCTCGAAATGTGGAAGTTGCATTACTAATTGTCAAGACAGGTGGCTTAGTGGTTAAGGCAGAGGTTCTCAAACTCTTTGGGCAACCGACTCCCTCACGGCCTCGTAAAACCCTCAGCACCCCCAAACTTATTTCTAGAGAAACCTGCCTACATGCAAATTGTAAATAATATCATCACCTTTTTACGGCCATGCTTCCATGCTAATATGGGTTAGACGGGGTGTCCTGTTATTGGCAATGCCAGGTCAAGTGACCCTGTCTTGCTCATACAGAACTGATTTTGGCTTGATTTCTACAGCTGGATGCCGTTCCTAACACCAACCCCATTTACAGTGAGTACTGGGTGCTTCTTTACTGTGGCACCTACATGAGCACTTTATAGTGTGGACTGGGTGCTTTTTTGTTGTGACACCTACACAACCACTTTACAGTGGGAGGGAGGCCGGGGCATATTGTCTATATGCTTCAGCTTCGGCTTGTACCCGTAGGAAGTCAGGTCTTCTGTATTACTAAGTAATGCCACATTTATATATATATATATATCATCATCATCATCATCATCTTTTTATGTCTGCTTTTCTCTGCTTGTCAGGGTGGGACGGATCCTATTCAGCACAGCATCTCTCCATTTGTCACGGTCCTTCGTCATCTCCTTGGTGAGCTTCAGCAATCTGAGGTCTGCTCTCACCACCTCCGCCCATGTTTTTCATGGTCTTCCTCTACTGCGTCTTCCTTCTACTGGCATTTCTTGGGACTTCTTTACCCAGCGGTCATCCTCCATGCGCATCACATGTCTATACCATCGCAGTCCTCTCTCCCGCACACTACAATTATCCCTCTTAAATACAGTTTCTCTCTCAACACATCCATGCTCGGTCGTTCACGTACATTGACATTGCACATCCATCAGAGCATGCTTGCTTCATTTCTCTCCAGCCGTCGCATATCCTCTGCAGTTGCTGCCCATGTCTCACTACCGTGCAGCATCGCGCACCTCACACAGGCATCATATAACCGGCCTTACTAGTTAATTCATATATATATATATATGAATTAACTAGTAACATAACATTAGTATGTCCAAATGTGGTTGATGTTAGGAAGGGCATCCATCTGTAAAAACCTGGCCAAATTTACAGTCCTGTCAGAGCAAGGTACGGTGCGGTCAATCCTGGCCAGACTTGTCTCTTGACACGGTCGACCCATCTGACCCTAATTAAAGGTGTTCAGTAAGGATCTAAGAGTTGGGAGTTCGATCCCTGGTAGTGCATTGTGTCCTTGAGCAAGAAACTCACATGAGTAAATATCGTGATGCTACTTCACATAGGATAATTTTAAGATAAAACTAAAATTTATGTTTTTTCCATTACATGTAGATTCAATTCTGTAATAATTGAAAAAACAAAGCTAAGCAAACTATTTTTTCTGAAATGAACTCACTGAGACAATTTTATAATTATTTGATTAATAGGAAGGTAATGATGGTTTCTGATTTAGGCACAAGGCCAACAATTTTAGGGGAGGTGAAGTTGATAAAATCAACCCCAGTGCATTATTGGTGTTTTATTTTATTGACCCTATAAGGATGTAAGGCAAATCTAACCTTGGCAGGATTTGAACTCAGAACATAAAGAGATATAACTATATGCTGCAAAGCATGTTGTCCAATGCTCTCCGATACTACCAATCCACAGCCCTGGGAAGGTAATAATTGTTTCTACTTTTGGCACAAGGCCAGCAATTACCCAGTGCATTACTGGTACTTTATTTTACTTTATGGCAAGGGTTGTAACTCGATGCGCCAAAGCATGGCCTCCAACCCTCTACTGATACTGCCAAATGCCCATGCTTATCACAAGGGAATTAGCAAACTAAGTGACATAAGACTGGCATTTTAAATTGGTTCGGAAGCATCTAATCTATTGTAGCCACCAAATACAATCATGCACCAAGAATGAAATAAGAGTAGCTGTCATGCTAGAAATAGCAAACAAACCTTCCTCAAATTATATGCTACCATCTTACAAAAAAAAAACTGATATTAGATGACATTGACTTGAGTGCAGTGTTTTTTTTTTGTGGTGGTGGTGGGGAGACAAGATATTCATGGTTAAAATATCTTTGATCATATATCTGTTGGATTAAGGCTGATCTGGGGCTAAACAAAAGCAACAGTAATGGCAGCAGCATTGACAACAATAATAACAACAGTATTACATGCACACATACACACATACACACTCACAGACACACAGACAGACACATATACACATATACACACTCACAGACACAGACACACACAGACAGAGACACACACAGACACAGACACACACAGACACACACTATTTGCCAATAGTTTTAATTTGATAGCCTTTCTTCTGAAGAAATTCTGACAGTAAAATCTCAGATGGAGATGTCTTTTAATACAGATGAGGGCGTATAGGTTGACATACTGAAAGTAGATATTGAATAGTTCTCTCTAACAGTATCTACTGTAAAGATTATTTCATAGTACTTCACTGTATAGTACTAAGTAAAAATACCAAATAATGTTTCTACTTTTGGCACAAGGCCAGCAATTACCCCCCCCCCCCGTACATTACTGGTACTTTATTTTATCGACCCCGTAAGGATGAAAGACAAAGTTAACCTCGGCGGGATTTGAGCTCAGAACGTAAAGGGTCGTAACTATGCTACAAAGCATGGTGTCTGATGCTCTACCGATACTGCCAAATCACCCCCCTAATAATATGAGCAAGCTGTGTATTGGCAGAATTGAATCTGTTACTAATAGGGAGACATGAGCTAGGTAGTTCTAGCTGAGAGAAATTACGAAGAAACACAACCAAATTCACATTAGTATGTCACAAATATTGTCAGGTTTCAAAATTGTTATAATGTTGGGGTTGATATACAATGGGTTCTGATATAGGTACATGGCCAACAAATATGGTGGGAGAGGAAAGTCGATTAAATTGACACCAGTGTATTACTAACACTTTATTTTATCAACCCTGTAAGAGTGATAGGCAAAGCTAAACTTGGCAGGATTTGAACCCAGATCAAATTTGCCAACACTACACCTGATATCCCCCTCCATACACACATACACACATACATCATGACTCATACACTGTTTACTATCCTGACATTTGTGCATTATTCTATGTACTATACATGCATCTTTGATGAGTTGTAGTGCACCTGAGCACTGTACACAATAATTTCATTATTATGATTATATGTGGATTGGCAGTATCAGTAGAGGGTCAGATGCCATGCTTGCAGCAAAGAGTTATGGCCCTTTGTGGTCTGAGTTCAAATCCCTCCGAGGTTAACTTTGCCTTTCATCTTTACGGGGTCGATAAAATAAAGCATCAGTAATACACTGGGATAATTGCTGGCCTTGTGCCAAAAGTAGAAACAATTATTATTATACTGTCCAGCGCTCTACTGATACAACCAATCCACTACCCTAACGGGTTGATATATAATACTTCTTTGTTCTACTTAATTTCCATTTGATACTGTGTTATACATTGGGCTCTTCCTGGATAGTCTCCCTTGCCTGTGAGTTTTTGCATAAGATGAGGTTGCTAGCCACTTACCCAACTCTTCTCTATTTCTGGAGAAAGAGATTCTGTGATAGCATTTTATATAGAAGTTCTGTTTTTGCACTTAATTTTAGTTCCAAATTTCTTGTGTTATACACAAGAAAGTATTGTTTCTCTGACCATATTGCAGTTTTGGTGGTTTTATTCATGCCAGTCACCAATAGGGTAATTTTTCAAACCTTCCAAGACTAGGCTTATTTAGAGACGGCCTTTACACACCTCGTCATAGCTATAACACTGGGTTGTGAAAGTTATCTTGGGAGCTACAGGTGTCACCCATAGTAGTTTACTGCTGTTGATTTAGAGTTGCTTATTCATCCGGCTGCTGGCAACTAATCACCATATCTGGTGATATCCGCCACCTACAACCCATTCTCTGGCAGAAAGAAAGTATGGTAGTATTTAAAATCTCTTCTCACACACTTACCTCCCAAAACCACTTTTGATTAATTATTTTACCTTCATTCAGCTATATATTGCAGCCAATAGCTTGCTGATACGCTGTATCTCCTATTTACCTTTCTTACAGCTACTATATAGATTTTTGCAAATAATACATTTATGGGGATGCTCATTTGCATACAATGCAAGCTTTATGGGTTGGTTTTAATTAAATAGCAGTACCACTAACACAACATCATTTTCAATGGAGGTATATATATATATATAATCATCATGATCATGATCATTTAACATCTATTTTTCCATGCTTGCATAGGCTAGACTATACAAATAATAATAAGTTGATGGGACTAGCATAAGGTTTCCCTGCTAGTACTAGCATAAGGTTTCTCAGCATACTCAATGAGTAAGGTTATGTAAAATCCCCTCCCTCCATATATATTTATATATATATATATATACACACATATATTTATATATATATATAAATATGTGAGTCCCAGGCTCAACTGGGGGTAACCACAGTAAGTGAGGTACTCAATACATTAATAGAGTGTAAACAAATTTAACATAGAAATGGCTTCTACAGGACTAAAACTGTTTTATTCGAAGAAATGAAAAGCCCTGATGATTTCCTTTGAATGAAACAGTTCTAGTCCTGTAGAAGCCATTCCTATATTCAATTATATATATATATATATATAAATGTTAGGTTATATTAGAGTTTACCAAAAATAATGTTGTAAATCTTAACTGGTTATTCATTGTTATTTTATATATATATATATATATATATATATATATATATATATTAGAAAGTGAGGTTTTTTTTACAAAATGAAAAATAACCAAGGTGTCCTACACGAGTGAAAGTATAAAGAAAAAGAGATGAAATCGAAAATGCAACTGGAGTCTTATTTTTAAAAAAAAATATATATATTTATTTGGTTCCTTTACCGGTTTCGCAGTTCTTCTGCTTTTCAAAAGTTGAGTTGAGATGGAGGGTCTGTGGTTTTTCTCACATCTGATGTGAGAAAAACCACAGATCCTCCATCTCAACTCTACTTTTGAAAGGCAGAAGAACTGCGAAACCGGTAAAGGAACCAAATAAATATATATATTTAAAAAAAAAAATAAGACTCCAGTTGCATTTTCGATTTCATCTCTTTTTCTTTATATATATATATATATATATATATATATATATATATATATATATATATACACATACATATATACATATACACACACATACATACACACAAACATATACATATAATATATATATATATAAACACATATATGGACGTATATACGCTCGCACACTTTCATTAAATCATATTTTATTAAGCTGGATGTCAGATAAATCAAACGAAATCTAAGTTAATAGACTGTTGACTTCCACCACCATCTTTAAGTATTAGAGGTGTATGGGGATATAGTGAAGGTAAGTGAATGTTGTATACCCATCAAACATGGTAAATTCATCAGATTAAACTCACACTAGAATATATTCATGGCTTATAATATCCCCTGTTATGAGTTATTATGGCAGTGTATACCTAATAGTTAGCTTTATCATGATATGTGCTGGGTACAGGGCTGGATTTAGACTGGTGCAGGCCCGAGACATTTCAGGTTTGGGAGGCCCCTCATGCGCAAAAAATCAGAATACACAGCAAACCCCAATTTTACATATCAAATATCCATATGATTGCAACCAGGGTAGTTAGGCGGCCAAATGTTAGGGCTGGTGAAATAATAAGAAATTCTTTGACAACCACTTTTGAATCTTCCCAGAGGTGTGGAAGGGAGCTGAATCTTGCTGCCACACATATTGTCTTCCAGAAGCCACCTTCTCCAACCAAGGCTTAACCATGGTAATCAGCAACTCCACATAGTCTGCTGGATTGAGCTTAAGACTCTGTACAAAGATGTGAGGTGGCATGATATCACCCTCATTAGAGACACATCCAAAAACCATTATAGTTTGGGGAAACTTGGTCTTCATGACATAAGGAACATCATATGGATTATAGGCAAGTCATCTGTTGTCCTGGGTGTTGTGCACCTGCTCCTCACAATAATTCTTTTCATCAAAGAAGAACCAGATTGTCCCTGGTTCAATTTATTCAGGAGTTTCTTTGGCTTGTCAGACGGTTTTCTTAAGCCTTTTCTGTAAGAAGTTGGCTCTTATGCCTCTTGTATGAGTGGTAGCAGAGGTCCTCATTGAAGGCCAGCTTCATCGTGGAAGCTGCAAGCTTATTTACCATGCTAAAGCTTGCATTCCCTTGCCTAGGTGTTTCATCACTTTGTCCTGCAGTTGTTGGATAAATTCTGGTGTATGGCAGCAATCAGAATGTCTGCTGTGTTCTTTCCTACAAGCTATGACCTCGTAGACTCTGTTGCAGCTCTTCATTTCATGTCTTATTACTTTCACAGTGTTCAAAGATTGTGGAATTTTGATACCTGGCACGAATCATCATGATGCAGGTTACCCAATATTTAGGTGCTTTCCTCTTGTCCATTTCAGTTAACGTTGACATCTTTAAAACTGTAGTGATTAGGTTCCATAATGCTGTTCACATTTCACAGATAGAAGGGAATATCTGAAAAAAAAAGAAAAAAATTAGAAAATTAGACTCTACCAAATTTATCCTGAACACCCTGTTGTCCATTTTTCCACACTAGCATGAGTTAGACGAGTTGTAAGACAAATCAGCTCTTGCTCATACAGAACTGTTTCTTGCGTGGTTTCTACAGTTGGATGCTCTTCTTAATGCCAACCACATTTACAGTGTGTGTGTGTATATATATATATATATATATAAAACATGAGAAGAAAGAAGAATACTGCGTTGTTTGCACATGGGTTACATATGATAAAAATAGTCCTTCGTCAGTGATTTTTCCAACCATCATTGGTATTTCATCGCATTAAAAATCAGATACCTCAGGTTGGTGCGAGCAATAACTAAAAAAAGTTATTGGGACCAGAATTCGCGTAAGGCGAGGGGGACAAGTAAACAACATAGAAGGATATATATATATATTTATATCACATTCTTTCTAACTTGACCACTGCCACGTCACGATTCTTAGCCATTTTTTTAATCTATTTCTGGCGGGATCGCTTTGGAAAATTAATTGTCCTATTGAGTTTGTCTCCTGATGAGTTCGATACTCGAGATTTATCCTTAATAGGATATCTCAAAATACGAATGAAACCATGGTAGAGATATAATTACGGTATGTGCACATTTCTTCTAACTTTAAATTTATACCTAATTGTGTATGGTTGACGATATATTTGGTCAGTTTCTACATGCTGTTGAAATGTTGGGTAAATACTCTATTGGGGTCACCGCGAAGAGGCCGCTTTCGGTTATTTATCAAATATTTCTTCCTAGGAGCCTTTATTCTTATAGCCTGGTCTAATTGATTTTTTATATGGTTAATTATGCTAATTGGGAGAGGAAATTGTATATATTTTATCTAATAATTCTAAGGACATTGTTTATGATATATATATATATATATATATATATATATATATATATATATATATATATTTATTAAAATAACAGATTAAAGTTTAAGCAAAGAATCGCTGCTTTCACCCTTAACGGGATCTTCTGAAACTAACAAAGTCAATCTGTAAACGCAGAAGTGGATATTTCAAAAAACGTTCCAACCGGAGGAAGACAGGAAGACTTCTCTGGCAATGAACGAAAAAAAAACGAAGATAATACGTCATATGTGGAGCGTGGAGAACAATGGCACGCAAAGACAAAACCATGTAAATGGTATAGCAGAAGTCGTAGACTAAAATTCCAAGTAGGAGACCAAATGAATCTCCGCTTCAGAGTTAAGAATAAAGTAAATAAATACAAATATATATATATATACATATATAAATATGTATATACATGTATACATATGTATGTGTATGTATATGCATGTGTATATGCCTGGGGTATCAGGGAGAGGCATGTACCTCTGTAAGGAGGGCTAGCCATGCCCTTTTCAGGACAGCTCGTTCTGCATTGGGTCCCACCTGACACTCAGCTGTCACCTGTAGCCCAAAGAAGCTGTATCATGTGACAGCAGCCACACCCCGGTAAACTGTCTTGGCTGGCAGGCCGAACCAGGTTGAGGGTAGCCGGACGGGTCTGAAACCCCCTGGTGAGTTAGATAGGGGGTGCCTGCCCCTGCCCTGCATGCGAAGACTGGACCCGGCGGAGTGAGTGAAGGAGAACAACATCGTCCCAACGATCACAAAGGTGGCGACAGCAAGCGGTGTGGAGCGCTAGGGCACAGCAAGGCACTACAGACGTTGTGGCCATCCACTGCAGCCAAGGAAGTCCCTGGTCGTGACGGTCCTCCGTACCACCGAATTCTGGCTTCTGCGGCCGAGTGAGTGGGACCGTGACTGTGCACTGGCCCTCCCCCCACTATAAACCTTTCCCGCACAGGTTTCTTCTTTAGCGTGCACTCCCAAAGCCCTGCGGTGATGGGCGAGAGGTAGAGGTAACAGGTGTCCCCGGACCTGCAAGTCAAGGATAGGGCTCCACAGCCACCTTCGCACCCACGGCTGACGGGAACAACAATAAAGAAGATGTCATCATCGTTTACGATGGACAACCAAAAGATATTCATATATATATATATACACATATACATACATGTATATATATATACATACATGTATATATATATATATATATATATATATATACATATACATCATGAATGTAGGGACCTTAAAAGGCCGCTCTAACGAGGTTGTAGAAATGCTTGAACGTAAGGAGGTTGATGTCTGCTGTATCCAAGAGACCAGGTGGAGGGGCGGGTCTGCTAGATTCATTGTGGGTAAAAAACGATGCTATAAGCTTTTCTGGGTGGGAAATGACAATGGGCTGGGTGGGGTAGGAATCATGTTAGCAGAAAAATGGGTGGATAAGATAATAGACGTAAATAGAGTAAACGACAGAATAATTAAAATAAGACTTGTTCTAAATAGGACTACTGTGACAATAATATCTGCGTACGCGCCCCAATCCGGACTGCCTGGCGCTATAAAAGACAGTTTCTATGAGACACTGATGCTCACTACCTCCCAAATAACCGACAGTGACTATATAATTATTGCTGGCGACCTAAATGGTCATGTTGGACAACATTGTGACGGCTATGATGGAATCCACGGAGGCTATGAGTTTGGTACTAGAAATGTGGAAGGCTCCAGAATCCTGGAATTCTGTGATGCAAATAACCTAACTATCTGTAACACTAACTTCAAAAAACGAGACAATCACTTGATCACCTACAGATCAGGGGAACATACCAGCCAGGTAGATTATATCCTTACCAGAAGACGTGACAGAGTGTCTGTTGTAAACACTAAATCCCTCCCCCATGAAGAATGCACCTCCCAACATAGACTGATAATTAGCGACCTCATAGTCAGGATGAGACGTACTCGACAGCAAAGAGGACTATCCTCAGGAGAAAAATATGGAAGCTAAAGGACCCCACAGCCAGAAATAAATTTCAAAGCATATTACTTGATGCTTTCGACAGTAAGGAAGAGCATTTAGAGTCGTACAATATAGAGGAACAGTGGGAATTCCTGAAAGCAAACCTGCTGATGGCGGCAGACGAAGTCTGTGGCCAGAGCAGGCCTATAGGCAGGAGGAGAGTAACATGGTGGTGGAACAGTAAGGTGGAGGAGTCGATTAAGGCCAAAAAGCAGGCTTGGAAAGTATGGCGGGATGGGGGAAGTAGAGAAGACTATCAAGTGGCCAGGAGGGAAGCTAGGAGACAAGTGTACTTCGCAAGAAGGGAAGCAGAGGAAAGAAAGTTCAAGCATGTTCTACAACGCGAGGACCAAAAACGTGAGGTGTTCAGGATTGCTAGGCAATGTGTCAAGGAAAACCGTGATATTGTCGGGGAGAAGTGTGTACTAAATGATGATGGCGTACTTGCCATCACTGACGCCAATAAGAAGGTAACTTGGAAGTGTCACTACGAAAGGCTACTAAATGAGGAGAATAAATGGGAGAAGGACAGTCTCCCCCACATCGACCCAATAGAGGGACCAGCAGTGTTAGTTGAAGGTAGTATAATAAGTAAGGCAATCAAAGATATGAATACGGATAAGGCGGCTGGGCCTTCGGAAATAGTTGCTGAGATGCTGAAAGCCTCTGGAACGGTGGGACACACCATGGTACCCGGATAGTAAACCAAGTCATACAGAATGGGGTTGTTCCGAAGGACTGGCGTAGCAGCATCATCATTAATTGTTACAAGGGTAAAGGAGATGCCCTAGATAGGAGTAACTATAGAGGCATTAAATTAATCGACCAGGTCATGAAGGTCACGGAAAAAGTAATAGTGCAACTAATCAGAGAGAGAATTGATCTAGATGAAATGCAGTTCGGGTTTGTGTCAGGCAAAAGTACCACAGACGCTCTTTTCATTGTACGACAACTACAGGAGAAGTACCTAGCTAAAAGTAAACCCCTATACTTAGCTTTTGTCGACTTGGAGAAAGCCTTCGACAGAGTCCCCCGTTCCATTATCTGGTGGGCTCTTAGAAAACTAGGTGTTGATGAATGGCTTGTGAGAGCTATACAAACCATGTTAAAGAAACAGTCAGCAAGGTTAGAATTAACAACGAATATAGTGAAGAGTTTAGCGTAAAAGTTGGTGTTCATCAGGGCTCTGTTCTTAGCCCCCTACTATTTATTATTGCCCTTCAGGCTATAACAGTGGAGTTCAAGACCGGCTGCCCATGGGAACTCCTATACGCAGATGATCTAACGCTCATAGCTGAATCAATGGCCGAGCTAGAGAAGAAATTCCAAACATGGAAGCACGGCCTAGAATCAAAAGGCCTTAAAATTAACCTGGCTAAGACTAAAGTTCTAGTTTGTAGGAAAGAAAATAAGGCGCCGGTCCCTTCCGGGAAATGGCCATGCTCAGTGTGTAGGAAAGGCGTAGGTAGAAACTCCATTTTATGTCCCAAATGCAAAGTATGGGTGCATAAAAGATGTAGTGGGATCACAGGTAAGCTCACTAAGAACATAGATTTTACATGTGGCCGGTGCTCTGGTACAATAAGTAGCAGCAAGTTCCCACAAAATACTAGCTCTTTCAATTGCGCAGAGGGTTCTATAGAAATAGTGGACAGCTTCCGTTACCTGGGTGACAAAATCAGCAGTGGGGGAGGGTGCTCTGAAAGTACAGTAGCTAGAGTCAGAACTGGATGGAAAAAGTTCAGAGAGCTTATACCACTATTAGCTGCTAAAGGGTTCTCCTTAAAAATGAAAGGCAGGCTGTATGATGCCTGCATACGAACAGCAATGTTGCATGGCAGTGAGACCTGGGCATTGTGTGCAGAGGATATACGCAGACTGGAGAGGAACGAAGCTTGCATGCTCCGCTGGATGTGTAATAGTAACATACGCGAACGGCAAAGCATAAACGAACTAAGGGAAAAATTAGAAATAAGAGGGATCAGATGTTGTTTACTCGAGAGAAGGCTACGTTGGTATGGTCACGTGATGCGTATGAAAGACGACAGCTGTATAAAAAAGTGCAGGGCAATAAAGATAGACCGTAGCCACGGAGTAGGCAGACCCAGAAAAACCTGGGACGACCTGATAAATTCCGACCTCACACACTTACACCTCTCCAAGACAATGTCACTGGACCGAGATCTTTGGCGGTACTCAGTAATAGAGAAGACCCACCTTACCTGAATACAAAGTAAAACCTACTACAGTCAGTAGGCATCTCTAACAAAATACACCCCGTCCCACCACCCCCACCCCATCCACACCGCCCCTTTCAATGTAAAGTTATGTTGGTGCCACAACATCCAGGCCGAAACAAATGAGATCGTGTAGGTGTCACGACAAAAAAACACACAGTCCACGCTGTAATGTGGCCGTGTAGGCAACACGGTAAAAACCTCCCAGCCCCACACTGTAAATGTGGTTGGTGTTAGGAAGGGTATCCAGCCGTAGAAAACCCGCCAGACAGTCCTATGCGAGCAAGACAACCACTCTTGCCTCAAGTGGGAAAACTCCCGTCCAAACCCATGCAAGCGTGGAACATGGACGTTAAACGATGATGATGATGATGATGATGATGACATATATATATATATTTACACACACACACACACACATATATATATATATATATATATATATATATATATCATCATCATCATCATCATCATCATCATTTTACGTCCACTTTTCCCTGCTTGCAAGGGTGGGACGGGGACTGATTCTGGCTTGATTTCTACAGCTGGTTGCCCTTCCTAACACCAACCTCATTTATTTATATTTATATTTATATATATATATATATTTATATATATATATTTATAGATATTTATACACACAAACACACATACAGAGAAAGCAGAAATTTTGGTTCATGGGAAGAAGGTGGATGTAATGTGAATAAAATAAGTCTCAGAGAAGTACTCCTGTGATTATTTCATTTACAATATAATTGTTTCTACTTTAGGCACAAGGCCAGCAATTACCCAGTGCATTACTGGTACTTTATTTTATCGACCCCGACAATATAATACTAATACAACTTTGGTCAGAATATGCTTTACATTTATTAAAAATATATATTTTAAAGTTTAACAAAAGAATCTTTTAACTTTAATATTGCTATTCAAATATTGCCATTTCGAAGTAACTTGGTTCCACATCAATAGAACTTCAGGGAATGTAATATTACTTTTAATAAGTCATTCAACATTCCCCTCGGTAGTAGCTGCAGCTATATGTAGTTTGTTCAGTGGTTAAAGATGAACTCATTATCATACATGAAAATCTAATTAGCCTTTCTTGAAACAGCTCCAGTTAAAGTGGTTTCTGATTGGTTGTTATCATACTGGAAGCTACCTTGAAAGATTTTGATTCGTTCAATCACATGCCCACGAGAGGCTTCAAATTATTCCCTCACTTGGAATTCCCTGATTTCAAGTGACTTGATCGTTTGTCAATTGTAATGAAAACTTGCCCCCAAATGAATTGCTCAACCAAATCGGATTTCCATTTATAAGTTTGATAATCTTAAATCTATGAAAATCGAGACCCAAATTACAATAATTTTTCTGGCTTTATGCATAAAGTTTCAGTAATGTAACAACCATACATGATACATTGTTTGTCAAAAGTGTTTCGATATCCTAACTTTTATTATAATATCAAATTTTCAGACAGTTTTATCATTTACATTATTATTTTGGTTTTCAAGCAAATATAAAAGTACTGAAAGATTATTAAAAGACATTATGTTTCTTTTATATCTAGTTAAAAATATATTAGGGTAAGGTTTTAGGCAAGAACTATTAAGATGATTTGAGAGCATCATGTTGAATTTTAATAATCTCGTAACTGCCAAATAAATGTTTCATCAGTACCCCTGGCATTATAGGACAAGAGATAAGCTCTAGGTGATCCAAACCTGTGGGCAGTTTTGAGTTCACCTTAATGCTATATTTGTCATTAAAGTTGAAGTTTACCTACTTAGCAGTAACCTGCTAGTGTCCTCTAGCTAATCTCTAGCAGTAACCTGCTAGTGTCCTCTAGCTAATCTCTAGCAGTAACCTGCTAGTGTCCTCTAGCTAATCTCTAGCAGTAACCTGCTAGTGTCCTCTAGCTAATCTCTAGCAGTAACCTGCTAGTGTCCTCTAGCTAATCTCTAGCAGTAACCTGCTAGTGTCCTCTAGCTAATCTCTAGCAGTAACCTGCTAGTGTCCTCTAGCTAATCTCTAGCAGTAACCTGCTAGTGTCCTCTAGCTAATCTCTAGCAGTAACCTGCTAGTGTCCTCTAGCTAATCTCTTGAGAACATTGTTTGGTGTTGACTGTTTACCCAAGCATTTTCTATTTCAGTTTAACGTCCCAGTTTTCAGAAAGGGAAATAAGTTTCTTGCAGTAAACAGTATTAATTTTATTTATCTCTGATCAGGGTTAGATTTTGACCTTGGTGGGTCTGGAGTATTAGAATACACAGCAAACACCCCAATTTTACATACAGACTATTAATATAAATACCCTCAACTTCTACATTATATATTGATTGCTTTTTTCTTTCATTTGTACCCACACAGGGTTGGATTTAGACCTTGGGGGCCCCTCTTACACAAAAAATTGAAATACACAGCAAACCCCCCAATTTTACATATGAAAGTTAGCTTGGCACAAGTAATTGGAATTGAAAAGTTATACATACAAATATTAAATTCAAAAATTTTAACCATCCTAAATCTAAAATGCCTAGCTGAGGGCACAAATAAATTGCTATGGACATCTCTGGTGGGGGCCCCCTTTGCCTCCCATTAAATCTGGCTCTGTTTCTGATATCAATTACATATTTGAGAAGATGATAAGTTCAAGGATAACTGTGCCAGAGAAACACAGCTTCCATACCACTTCCATGAAATTTTAAATGTTTTGAGAGAGGACTAAAACAACAGCTGTCATCTACCTTAACTTTATCAAAGCTGTTGACAGAGTCAACCACATTCTGTTGAAAAAAGAAAGAAAATAAACTATCCATCATCAGAAACCTACCACAATGAATTGTTACCTGGTAAACAGAACCTAAAATATTGTGATTGATGCTTCCATGTGAGTTCATAAATATCTATCTATATATGTATGTACATACATACATACATACATACATACATATATATTTCGGACACTCATTTGCATACTCAATCATAATTTTCTATCACCCTCAATAAATCTAATATCTCCACTATCCAGGAAGCTCCAACCGTTAAGGTTGTCTTTTTTCAGGGTATGTCAATATTTATTTATAAAACAAATCTGTATTGTATTTTATCTGATGAAAGCGCACCATAATTTGCCTTGGGGCCCTTGAAATATGTATAATAAAATAAATATGGTTTTATAAATATAGTTTCCTTTTGTTAATATATTGTATATATATATATATATATATATATATATGTGAATATAGACATAGAATATTCGAAAATATTCTGTATGTTTATAATAAACATTTTGAAGACCTAATCGCTATAGAATAGAATACGTCACGTATTACAATTAGATTCTCGATAAAAGCAAGGGAAGTAATCTACGCGTTTCATTCTTGTTAGAAATCATCAGGACTACATATCCAGTGCTTTTATCGAGAATGACACAGCTAGAGACTTATAGAATACTTAGCTGTGTACAGGAACTGGTTTGAAAGAGCGGTTGCCGGTCCGGCAGAAATTAGAAATTGGAATAAATGCTCTGAAATAGCGATATATATGTGAATATAGACATAGAATATTCGAAAATATTCTGTATGTTTATAATAAACATTTTGAAGACCTAATCGCTATAGAATAGAATACGTCACGTATTACAATTAGATTCTCGATAAAAGCAAGGGAAGTAATCTACGCGTTTCATTCTTGTTAGAAATCATCAGGACTACATATCCAGTGCTTTTATCGAGAATGACACAGCTAGAGACTTATAGAATACTTAGCTGTGTACAGGAACTGGTTTGAAAGAGCGGTTGCCGGTCCGGCAGAAATTAGAAATTGGAATAAATGCTCTGAAATAGCGATATATATGTGAATATAGACATAGAATATTCGAAAATATTCTGTATGTTTATAATAAACATTTTGAAGACCTAATCGCTATAGAATAGAATACGTCACGTATTACAATTAGATTCTCGATAAAAGCAAGGGAAGTAATCTACGCGTTTCATTCTTGTTAGAAATCATCAGGACTACATATCCAGTGCTTTTATCGAGAATGACACAGCTAGAGACTTATAGAATACTTAGCTGTGTACAGGAACTGGTTTGAAAGAGCGGTTGCCGGTCCGGCAGAAATTAGAAATTGGAATAAATGCTCTGAAATAGCGATATATATGTGAATATAGACATAGAATATTCGAAAATATTCTGTATGTTTATAATAAACATTTTGAAGACCTAATCGCTATAGAATAGAATACGTCACGTATTACAATTAGATTCTCGATAAAAGCAAGGGAAGTAATCTACGCGTTTCATTCTTGTTAGAAATCATCAGGACTACATATCCAGTGCTTTTATCGAGAATGACACAGCTAGAGACTTATAGAATACTTAGCTGTGTACAGGAACTGGTTTGAAAGAGCGGTTGCCGGTCCGGCAGAAATTAGAAATTGGAATAAATGCTCTGAAATAGCGATATATATGTGAATATAGACATAGAATATTCGAAAATATTCTGTATGTTTATAATAAACATTTTGAAGACCTAATCGCTATAGAATAGAATACGTCACGTATTACAATTAGATTCTCGATAAAAGCAAGGGAAGTAATCTACGCGTTTCATTCTTGTTAGAAATCATCAGGACTACATATCCAGTGCTTTTATCGAGAATGACACAGCTAGAGACTTATAGAATACTTAGCTGTGTACAGGAACTGGTTTGAAAGAGCGGTTGCCGGTCCGGCAGAAATTAGAAATTGGAATAAATGCTCTGAAATAGCGATATATATGTGAATATAGACATAGAATATTCGAAAATATTCTGTATGTTTATAATAAACATTTTGAAGACCTAATCGCTATAGAATAGAATACGTCACGTATTACAATTAGATTCTCGATAAAAGCAAGGGAAGTAATCTACGCGTTTCATTCTTGTTAGAAATCATCAGGACTACATATCCAGTGCTTTTATCGAGAATGACACAGCTAGAGACTTATAGAATACTTAGCTGTGTACAGGAACTGGTTTGAAAGAGCGGTTGCCGGTCCGGCAGAAATTAGAAATTGGAATAAATGCTCTGAAATAGCGATATATATGTGAATATAGACATAGAATATTCGAAAATATTCTGTATGTTTATAATAAACATTTTGAAGACCTAATCGCTATAGAATAGAATACGTCACGTATTACAATTAGATTCTCGATAAAAGCAAGGGAAGTAATCTACGCGTTTCATTCTTGTTAGAAATCATCAGGACTACATATCCAGTGCTTTTATCGAGAATGACACAGCTAGAGACTTATAGAATACTTAGCTGTGTACAGGAACTGGTTTGAAAGAGCGGTTGCCGGTCCGGCAGAAATTAGAAATTGGAATAAATGCTCTGAAATAGCGATATATATGTGAATATAGACATAGAATATTCGAAAATATTCTGTATGTTTATAATAAACATTTTGAAGACCTAATCGCTATAGAATAGAATACGTCACGTATTACAATTAGATTCTCGATAAAAGCAAGGGAAGTAATCTACGCGTTTCATTCTTGTTAGAAATCATCAGGACTACATATCCAGTGCTTTTATCGAGAATGACACAGCTAGAGACTTATAGAATACTTAGCTGTGTACAGGAACTGGTTTGAAAGAGCGGTTGCCGGTCCGGCAGAAATTAGAAATTGGAATAAATGCTCTGAAATAGCGATATATATGTGAATATAGACATAGAATATTCGAAAATATTCTGTATGTTTATAATAAACATTTTGAAGACCTAATCGCTATAGAATAGAATACGTCACGTATTACAATTAGATTCTCGATAAAAGCAAGGGAAGTAATCTACGCGTTTCATTCTTGTTAGAAATCATCAGGACTACATATCCAGTGCTTTTATCGAGAATGACACAGCTAGAGACTTATAGAATACTTAGCTGTGTACAGGAACTGGTTTGAAAGAGCGGTTGCCGGTCCGGCAGAAATTAGAAATTGGAATAAATGCTCTGAAATAGCGATATATATGTGAATATAGACATAGAATATTCGAAAATATTCTGTATGTTTATAATAAACATTTTGAAGACCTAATCGCTATAGAATAGAATACGTCACGTATTACAATTAGATTCTCGATAAAAGCAAGGGAAGTAATCTACGCGTTTCATTCTTGTTAGAAATCATCAGGACTACATATCCAGTGCTTTTATCGAGAATGACACAGCTAGAGACTTATAGAATACTTAGCTGTGTACAGGAACTGGTTTGAAAGAGCGGTTGCCGGTCCGGCAGAAATTAGAAATTGGAATAAATGCTCTGAAATAGCGATATATATGTGAATATAGACATAGAATATTCGAAAATATTCTGTATGTTTATAATAAACATTTTGAAGACCTAATCGCTATAGAATAGAATACGTCACGTATTACAATTAGATTCTCGATAAAAGCAAGGGAAGTAATCTACGCGTTTCATTCTTGTTAGAAATCATCAGGACTACATATCCAGTGCTTTTATCGAGAATGACACAGCTAGAGACTTATAGAATACTTAGCTGTGTACAGGAACTGGTTTGAAAGAGCGGTTGCCGGTCCGGCAGAAATTAGAAATTGGAATAAATGCTCTGAAATAGCGATATATATGTGAATATAGACATAGAATATTCGAAAATATTCTGTATGTTTATAATAAACATTTTGAAGACCTAATCGCTATAGAATAGAATACGTCACGTATTACAATTAGATTCTCGATAAAAGCAAGGGAAGTAATCTACGCGTTTCATTCTTGTTAGAAATCATCAGGACTACATATCCAGTGCTTTTATCGAGAATGACACAGCTAGAGACTTATAGAATACTTAGCTGTGTACAGGAACTGGTTTGAAAGAGCGGTTGCCGGTCCGGCAGAAATTAGAAATTGGAATAAATGCTCTGAAATAGCGATATATATGTGAATATAGACATAGAATATTCGAAAATATTCTGTATGTTTATAATAAACATTTTGAAGACCTAATCGCTATAGAATAGAATACGTCACGTATTACAATTAGATTCTCGATAAAAGCAAGGGAAGTAATCTACGCGTTTCATTCTTGTTAGAAATCATCAGGACTACATATCCAGTGCTTTTATCGAGAATGACACAGCTAGAGACTTATAGAATACTTAGCTGTGTACAGGAACTGGTTTGAAAGAGCGGTTGCCGGTCCGGCAGAAATTAGAAATTGGAATAAATGCTCTGAAATAGCGATATATATGTGAATATAGACATAGAATATTCGAAAATATTCTGTATGTTTATAATAAACATTTTGAAGACCTAATCGCTATAGAATAGAATACGTCACGTATTACAATTAGATTCTCGATAAAAGCAAGGGAAGTAATCTACGCGTTTCATTCTATATTCACATATATATCGCTATTTCAGAGCATTTATTCCAATTTCTAATTTCTGCCGGACCGGCAACCGCTCTTTCAAACCAGTTCCTGTACACAGCTAAGTATTCTATAAGTCTCTAGCTGTGTCATTCTCGATAAAAGCACTGGATATGTAGTCCTGATGATTTCTAACAAGAATGAAACGCGTAGATTACTTCCCTTGCTTTTATCGAGAATCTAATTGTAATACGTGACGTATTCTATTCTATAGCGATTAGGTCTTCAAAATGTTTATTATAAACATACAGAATATTTTCGAATATTCTATGTCTATATTCACATATATATCGCTATTTCAGAGCATTTATTCCAATTTCTAATTTCTGCCGGACCGGCAACCGCTCTTTCAAACCAGTTCCTGTACACAGCTAAGTATTCTATAAGTCTCTAGCTGTGTCATTCTCGATAAAAGCACTGGATATGTAGTCCTGATGATTTCTAACAAGAATGAAACGCGTAGATTACTTCCCTTGCTTTTATCGAGAATCTAATTGTAATACGTGACGTATTCTATTCTATAGCGATTAGGTCTTCAAAATGTTTATTATAAACATACAGAATATTTTCGAATATTCTATGTCTATATTCACATATATATCGCTATTTCAGAGCATTTATTCCAATATATATATATATATATATATATATATATATATATATATATATATATATATATATATATAGAATGGGAGGGGGAAAGGGGAGGGCGATGAGTTCTGGGCCTAAGGCACAGCAGTGTTGGGGTTGCACTTTGCGGACAAGACTGCAAAAGCATTTCCATGGACAATGGCCAGTGACACTCGCTGCAACAGCCTACCCAGCTCGTGGGGTCCTTCCTCAGACAGGCTGCTGACGTTCTGATCTTGCACAGGAGCTTGGCAGTATGGGTTCCGAGTATGCCTGAGATTTTCACTAGATTGATTTTTTATTCTCTTTTCTTTATCCCTTTTTTTTTATACCAACCCACATGAAAGCATCTCTGGTTTTACAATACAAAAGTGTTTATTTTAAAGTGTTTATATTTATCTAAAACTTTCTATGATAATTTTATTTTAGAATCTTTCTTATATTTTAAATACCAACTTACTAATGACAGCTCCAATACTATGGGCATGTGGTTAGAATGTCCCAAGAGACCCAGGGGTAGACTCCGAGCAAGATGGTTGGATAACATTCATGAGCTTGGCTGGTCTTGCTTGAGGATCCAGCTGGATCAATTGGAGATGGTTGCTTCTGACAGGACCCACTGGAGGGAGTGTTTGAGGACTCTGCCTCCATGACTCTCTTAAGAATAAGTGGGAGAAGAAAAGAAGAACTTACTAATGAGAACTAATGAGAAAGTTAGTTATTTTACTAAATCCCTTCAAGTTAATAATAATAATTGTTTCTACTTTAGGCACAAGGCCAGCAATTACCCAGTGCATTACTGGTACTTTATTTTATCGACCCCGTAAGGATGAAAGGCAAAGTCAACCTCGGCGGGATTTGAACTCAGATCGTAAAGGGACGTAACTATGCTGGAAAGCATGGCGTCCGACCCTCTACCGATACTGCCAATCCACCACCCTAGTTAATAATAATAATGTAATTATTGTGTACAGTGCTCAGGTGCACTACAACAAAAGTTGTTGATTATTTTCAAAATTAGTTGTGAGCAATAGGCAGTGTTGAGTTTTTCATGAAATATTTTGTAACAAAAAGGGTTAATCCTTTGAAGTTTGATAAAATAAGATATAACTTCTCTTTTATCATCAGACTTCACATTCATCATATCTAGTACATATGTGTGTGTGTGTATATATAGATCTGTGTGTGTGTGTGATATGTGTAAGAGTGTGTGTGTATGTGTGTGTTTATGCTTATGTCTATGCAATGAACTTGTGTGATATGTGGGACAATGTGTATGTGTGTGTGTGTGTGCATGAGCATGTAATGTCTGTGTGCTGTGTATGTGTATATGTGAGTGTTTGTTCATCATATGTGTATATGATGAGTATGCAGTTATGTGTGATGTGTGTATGTGTATAGGAGTATGTGCCTGTGTGTATGTAGTGTCTGTGTGCTGTGTATATGTATGTTTGTGTGAGTGTGTGTCCATCATGTCTGTATATGATGTGCATGCAGTTATGTATGATGTGTGTATGTATGTGTGTGTTTTTGCATGTGTATGTAGTGCATGTTTATAGTGTGCGTATATATGTGAGTGTCTGTTCATCGTGTGTGTGTGTATATGATAAGAGAAAGACAGGGTGTGATGCTGGAGGATGGAGAGGTATGTAATGTGTAAATCAGTCATTTATCTCAGCTTGTTATGCAATGACAATAGGAGAGATGCGAATATTGATTCTAAAATTTGTATTAAATAATCCAGTGAAGATATTTAAATAGGGACAGGGTAGCGTAGGATAGGAGCTTGACTGCTGAAGTAACTTCAACTGTGATTGCACTCAAATGTACACAACGATGCTCCACCACCTCAACCCTACACCCGATCTCTCTCTCTCTGGCACAAGTTAATAACAGAGACAAGCAATCAAATTGTAAACTTCTTACTTAAAGTGTAAATTGTCAGTGAATTAGATAAGACGTTGAATTTGGCAGATTATTGTAGTAACTGTTGTTGCTGTTGTTGTTGTTGTTTTTTCATCCTCATGATCATCATCGTTATCATCATTACCATCATAATATATTAGTATTATCATTATCATTATTATTATCATTATTATTGTTATTATTATGACTAGTTCAAGATAGGTGGTGGTATAAGGTGGCAGTGGTAAATGAGTGATAGCAATGTATGAGGTGGAGGAAGGGGGAAGAGGTAGCATAGTGTGGAAGAGAAGAAGGAGATGGTGGTGGTAGTGATGGTGGTGGCAGTGGTAGAAATGTCTTTGATTGTTTCTCAATTCTTAGTAATTGTTCATCAGTGTCAGTATTATCCCTGTAACATTTTATACTTGGAAGTTAACAACATTGTTTCCAAAGGCCTCACTGTGGCCTTGGGAGTGATATATGTGTATGTATGTATGTATGTATGTATGTATGTATGTATGTATGTATGTATGTATGTATGTATGTATGTATGTATGCATGTATGTATGTATGTAAGCATGTATGCATGCAGGTATGTATATATGTATATATATATAGTTAAATTTCCCTGCTGACACATATACATATGTACACACAGGCACACATGTATATATATATATATATATATATATATATATATATATATATATATGTATATATACCTACACACACACACACATATATATATATAATATATATATATATATATGTAAAATATATATATGATTTTATTTCTGAAGACGGCGTATATATGATTTTATTTCTGAAGACGGCGTATATATGTGTTGGTATGTATATTTAATCTTGATAGTTTGTATAATTTTGTATAATTTTGTACATAGATCTGTTGAATATGCATGCCAATTCTAACACATATATATCCTAGAAACGATCGTTAAATAATGAACTTTTTTTGTTTAATATAAGGAACTGTTTCATTGTTTTATTCATTATTTGTTTAATATTTTATCTTGACTCTGTATACCGTTTATCTTTCACCGAAAGTAATTTTTCATTATATCTCTTCTTTCCATGATATCCGGAATACATTGAGTTCTTCATACGGATTGGACACTACCGTAAACTCTTGGTAGATTTATCTACATATATATATGTATATATACCTACACACACACACACACACACACACACACATATATATATATATATATATATATATATATATATATATATATATATATATATATATATATATATATATATATATATAAATATATATATGTATATATACATACATATATATATGCTGCATACATACATATATATATGCTGTATACATACATATATATATGCTGTATACATACATATATATATGCTGTATACATACATATAGGCATATCTATATACTAGTGAAACAGACTACTACATGTCTACAGATTTATGAATTGTGAATTTTGAAAGCCTGGGTTAAAAGAGGATGTAGATTTTCGAGAATTAAGAGTAAATTTCCATTTGTGTAGGAAATGTAGATAAATTGTATGATCTCTCTACAGACAAGATGTTGGTGTGGCGGCGGTGGCATTTAAGTTAATTAGAAAACAAGTCATGGTTATCAATGTAGAAAACAAGTCATTCATAAATTTAAGTTTTATAATCAAATTTTTTTTCACCAACAAATATGACAGCTAATAGCGTTCTAGTGCCCGCAATTCTGTATTTTTACGTATATTGCGCATAGATACGAGGGTTGACAAAGATACTCTCTAGGAATGTGACCAAATGAGGTTTATTTTTCAACATAGTCTCCCTTGCGTTCCACACACTTCTTCCATCGGTGTTGCAGTACTGAGATCAATGTTTTCCTCGGTAGTGGCAGTTGTAGGACGTCCAGACATTGGGTCATCTTCAAGAATCCCCTATCCTTTCCTAAATTCGGCTGCCCACTTTTGCACGAAGGAAAATCGTGGTACAATATTGCAAGGTCTGCTTATATCATTATCCATCTTTCAAAAATGTAGGTCCACTTTCATCGACTTCAATACATTTTATTACATTTTATTGTATTGTAAACATTAACTTTTATGGAAATTTTATTACAAAATTTCAATTTAGTTCGATTTTTTGGAATTTATTTAACAAACATGGAAAAATAAGAAAAAGAATAAAATAAAAAAATAATTTGATTGCCTTTAATAAAGAGATAAATAGAGTGGAACTGATTTCCAGGTCATACTAATGAAACAAGGTTTTTTCCATTACTGATATTATCTGTCTGCCGCAAGTCCTGGTAGAAGATGCTACACGAACTAAAGTATTTTACTGAAGGACACAACATGCTGCAGGATCGAAGAAACGAGCCCGTGACTTTATAATGGTTAGTCCAGTACCGTAACCCCTAAGGCATGTACCTTCACAGAGGAAAGGTAAATTATATTATAACAGATTAGATGGGTACTATGTTAGATATTACTGTCATATTATACCAAAGAGGAAGTGTGCTGTATAATAAACACTGATATCAGGTTGATTCAATAACTACCCGGTCCCAAATATGAACCCATGAACTTATGGTCGTCAGTCAAACACTTTAACCATTGTATGTATGTATACACGTATGGATGTATGTATGTATACATGTAGGTATGGATGGATGTATGTATACATGTATATATGTAAGTATGTATGCATGTGAGAACAACTGGAAGGACTTCAGGAGCTCGGTCTATGAGGCTTCAGCAGAGGTCCTTGGCTTTGTCACAAGAAAACAAGGACTGGTTTGATGAGAATGACCAGGAGGTCAAGGCTCTGCTAGACAGAAAACAAAAGGCACTTGATGCAGTTCTTAAAGGTGGTGACAATTATGAGCGTTACAGACAGGTAAAGAAGGAAGTGCAGGTGAAACTCAGGGCTATGTAAAATACCTGGTGGAGCAACAAAGCAGATGAAGTTCAAGTGGCATCTGACGGCAACAATGTGAAACTGCTGCACTTTCTACTCACAGAGGTGTATGGCCCTTTCAGCTCTCCAGTGGCCCCTTTGAGATCGAAAGATGGCAAGCAATTACTGTGTGACCCAAAAGACACTCAACAGATAGAGAGATCACTTTGATGAGCTCTTAAACCAGGTTGATGATGATTTCATTTGTTCCATTCCTATTGAACCAGTGAAGCATATGAGATGGCTAATGTATCTTCTCTTGCAGAGGGGACTTCTGTTGTGCATAAGCTGAAATGTGGTAAGTCTCCTGGTATGGATGGTCTGAGTGGAGCGGTTTTGAAGTGTGGTGGTGAAAACTTCACGCAGCGCTTGACTGACCTCATGAAAATGGTGTGGGAAGATGAGAATGTCCCACAAGAAGGATGCGCTCATGGTGATTCTCCATAAAGGAAAGGACAAATGTGGCAATTATCATGTCATATCCCTTTCAGTAGTTGGTAAAGTTGTGTCGAATATTGATGGATAGATTGATACCAAGAGTTGCTCTGAATGTGTTGCCTGAGTCTCAGTGTGGGTTCAGAAACAAAAGAGGAACAGTGGATATGATCGTTTCTGCTCGGCAGCTGCAAGAAAAGTGTATCGAACAATGTATGGACCTTTACCAGGTCTTTGTTGACTTGACAAAGGCCTTTGACACTGTCAATCGAACTGCGTTGTGGGAAAAAAATCCAAGGTAGGGTAGAAGATTCTGCATATTTTCCATGATGACATGAAGGCTTTGGTCAGTATTGGTGGTAGCATCTCTGAACCAATATCAGTTGAAAATGGAGTGAAGCAGGAGGACATTCCGGCTCCAACTCTGTTTTCCTTATATTTTACGATAGTGTTTCTCATGGCATTCAAATATTGTTCTCATGGGGTTTACATCAGGTATCGCACTTCAGGAAGGTTGTTCAACACCAGGCGCTTTGGTACAAACACAAAGGTATTAACATCGATAATCCGAGAGTTTTTGTATGCAGATGACTGCGATCTTTTTGCACACTCACAAAGTGACATGCAGCATATTATGAACTCTTTTTCTGCAGCTTGCAGCACTTTGGGCATCACAATAAGCTTGGAAAAGACTGTTGTGATGTATCAGCCAGTACCTGGAAACGAGTACACTGCACCAAGTGTGTACGAGTACGGAAAGAGGCTGAAAGTTGCTGACAAGTTTGTTTACCTTGGTAGTACGTTGAACACTTCATGCATACATGATAATGAAATATCCTTAAGAATCAAGAAAGCCAGTGATGCTTTTGGACAGCTGCATCAACGTTTATGGTCCAGACGGGGTATCACTATCGAAACCAAGGTGAAAGTGCATCTGACTTGTGTCGTCTCCTCTTTACTTTATGTTTGTGAAACGTGGGTCACATACAGAAAGCACCTCAAGGATCTGGAGAGATTTCACCAACAATCTCTTCATAAGTTACTTGGGGTGTGGTGGAAAATGTTTGCCAGTGATTTGGAAGTTCTAGAACGGAACAGGTGCGTGGCTATAGAGAGCATAATCTTTCGGTATCGGTTGAGGTGGTGCAGTCACGTGGTTCGGATATCTGATGATCGTATTCCAAAGCAACTTCTCTATGGAGAACTGTGTGAAGGAAGGCGACCACCACATAAACCAAAAAGGCGGTACCGGGACTGTATCAGGGGCACCTTGGCTTGTGCTGGAATTTCATCTGACGAATGGGAGAAAATGGCTGATGAGCGTGTGAAGTGGAGACGTTTGATCAAGTCAGGTGGTGAACAATTTGAAACTCGTCGGAGAGAACACCTAACACTGAAAAGGATGGTGAGGATTCAGACTGTTCTGAACTGCCTGCTGTTGAATATCATCTGGTTTGCCAGCACTGTGGTCGAGTCAGCCTGAGCAAAGTTGGTTTGATTAGACATGAACAAAGTCATATCAGTAGACCTCATGTAGATTATGATCTGAAAAGGTATAAGAAATCTACAAGCATGGGAGGTGTTAAAAGATACATGTGAACATACAGCCAGAACAAAGCAATGGAAGGTTTCGGGGGAGCCTAAAGTTGCCATGTGTGTGCCAGAGGGTGCAAGTATTTGGCTGGTTTAAAGAGTCACATTTGTGCTTCACATTTTTGAACATTTTATTGCGCGATGGCAATACTTGAACACGAGTTTGCAGCCATCATGTAGTATGTATGTATGTATGTTGGGTCACTCTTGAGTGCTATTGGTAACATGTAACCCAGTACAACCTGTCGCATGGTCGGGTCGTCGGCGACTAAACCGGCAACCCCACCAAGTTTACTTGGTGAGGAGGGTGATTTTGGACACTCTGCAGGACAAAAAACAAAACCTGACAAAGGGCGGAAGATCTCATAAGAGTCAACGGCCATCCAAAAGTGTGTAAATATGTATATACACATGTACATATGTATGTATATGTATATGTGTATATACATGAGTGCATGTGTATGTACATGCGCGGGGACATAGAAATAATCGGGCTGGACACTCGATCGCGCAGTTAAACCACCGGGAGTGAAGGACCCCTAGCCTTTGTCAGGGCATTCTTCTAGGAAAAGGCAACTCAGGAAACTGGAATAACTCCGATAATAAACCTGCGGCTCAGTAGTTACTGATGATGTTGATATTTTCTTCTTTTCGGCTTATAGCTACTGTTGCTCAGAGAGTTGGATTGGCTCAGTGCACAGTCTTTCCTCATTTAAAAAAATATCTTCATGCACAGGCATTGCACGATAGAATTAATTAATAATTATTAATAATGGTATATCTGCAATGGCCATATTCGATAACGAGGGGGCAGCCATCATGTATGCATGCATGCGTGTATGTATGTGTGTATATATATATGTGTGTGTGTTTGTATATATATATATATATGTGCATGTGGGTGTGTATATATATATCTCCATATACATATTTATTCAGCTGATATAGGCTGGATTCGTTGGAATATTCTGACGCGAATTCTTTCTGCTCTGTTAAATCGAAACAAATCTTGACTTTTTATTTGAGGTTTTCTATATAAGAGACCGGGAGACCATGTTGATACTATGAAGGCCATTTGTCCTAAGCCGCCTGGACTATTGCTCCCAGCTGTGGTCACCTCATAGTATCAAACTAACCACGGAACTTGAGACAATCCAACGAAGCTACACCAAGAGGATTGCACGATGAAGGAGATGAGCTACTGGGAGAGGCTAAAAGAACTGAAACTCTACTCCTTGGAGCGAAGACGGGAGAGACACACAGTGATATACATATGGAAAATCCTGGAGGGACTAGCGCCAAACTTTGGTATTGAGAGCGGGACCAACCCCCGAACAGGACGTCACTGTGTAGTGACAAGGGTCCCGTCTTCCACATCTAGAACAAGAAGCAGATATTGCAATAGACTGGGATTCAAAGGCCCTCAACTCTTCAACAAACTGCCGACGGATTTGAGAGATCTACATGGTGTGGCCGTGGATATTTTCAAGAAACTTCTCGACACCCTGTTATCCAGGGTCCCGGATGAGCCCACATCACGGTACGAAGGTAACCTAAGGGCAGCAGCAATGAACTCCCTCTTACATCAATGGCCAGCCAATACAGGCTGGAGATAGAATGTGTAGCAACAAGGGCAGTGCCCAATCATGGTCTCAGCCGGATGGCTGGAACAGCTAAAAGAGTATATATATATATATTTAATATAGAAATGGCTTCAACAGGACTAGATCTGTTTCATTCGGAGGAAATTATCAGAAAAGCCAACTGTCAATGTAATATGGTGGTATTTATACATTTTCTGGTGGTAGGGGACGGTAGTAAATTGATGCTAAGTAGACAAACACATACACACTGACAGGCACTCCTAATTTTCAAGATTCATTTATTCCAAACAAACAAAGGGTTTTCATTGAGTCGCAATATTAAAATGCTCTGCTAAAAGATATGTTTGTGTATGTGTGTGTATATATATATGTGTGTGTGTGTTTGTGTATATATATATATGTGTGTGTGTTTGTATATATGTGTGTGTGTGTGTTTGTGTATATATATATATATATATGTGTGTGTGTGTGCAAATTTCAATAATATTAAGACACCCTAATGGGGTTAAACGCCCTATAGTAAAAAGTTTGGCCAATAAATGGAACAAGATTTTACGAACTCCTCCTATGGTTTTGGAGATAGACCCCCATAACCATATATATTCTGAAACTACATTGCCCAGGGTACTTGTATAAGTATATTTCATTTTAATCAAAGGGTTCATCGGGGGCACAAAACCGCTGCTGAAACTTTACCTTCGATTTATATGAAATTTAAACCATAGGTAAATGACAAGATATGATGCCTATTCACAAAATTTCAGCAAATTTCAATAAAATTAAAATATCCTAATGGGGGTTAAACCCCCTATTAGGGTTCACCGGTGGCACAAACCCCTGCTGAAAATGTTTTCCCTTCGATTTATATGCAATTTAAACCATAGGTAAACGACAAGATATGATGCCTATTCACATCATTTCAGCAAATTTCAATAAAATTACAATACCCTAATGGGGGTTAAACCCCCTATTAGGGTTCACCAGGGGGCACAAAATCCCCGCTGAAAACTTTTTCGGTTCGATTTATATGCAATTTAAACCATAGATAAATGAAGCGATATGATGCCTATTCACAAAATTTCAATACTATAAGACACCTTAATGGAGGTTAAACCCCCTAATAGGGTTTCCCGGGGGTACAAACCCCCGCTGAAAACTTTTCCCTTTCGATTTATATGAAACTTAAACCATAGGTAAATGACAAGATATGATGCCTATTCACAAAAGTTTTCAATTGATATTTTGAAAAAAATTATTTACAAGAAACAAAATAAGAATAAGATTTAATAATGCAATTTTGATTTGATATATTACAAAAAATGATGTTTTCCAATTGTTCATGCATTAT
This sequence comes from Eledone cirrhosa, assembly GCA_964016885.1. NCBI lineage: Eukaryota > Metazoa > Mollusca > Cephalopoda > Octopoda > Eledonidae > Eledone > Eledone cirrhosa. Next base: position 58,403,973 of record OZ024742.1, read on the forward strand.
ATTTTACATTGAGTAATATTGAGTTTTTCTCCATAAATTATATCACTGATTTAAAATCAATCATCATTTTCTTACAAAAAAAATGTGTGAAACGCAGCAAGGCACTGGTAATTCGGTTAGTATATATATATATGTGAGTGTGTGTATATATATGTGTGTGTGTGTGTGCTCATTATGTAGGAGAGGTGTAGGTAGAAACTCCATCCTCTGCCCCATATGCAAACTATGGGTACACAAGAGATGTAGTGGGATCTCAGGAAGTTTAGTTAAGAATGTAGGCTTTACATGTAGTAGTTGCACCAGGACAGTAAGCAGCAAACAATCACTGAAAACAAGTGACATCAAAGTCTGGGAGGACTTGTAAAAACAATACCGAATTAGCAGCGGAGGGGGGTGTTCTGAAAGAATGGGATGGAAGAAGTTGAGGGAGCTACTGCTACAGCTGGATACAAAAGGCTTTTCTCTCAGAATAAAAGGTAGACTGTATGATGTGTGCATATGAACGGAAATGTTGCATGGTAGTGAGAGCTGGGCGCTGTGTGTAGAAGACTTGCGTAGATTAGAAAGGAATGAAGCTTGTATGCTCCAATGGATGTGTAATAGTAATATACGCGAACAGCAAAGCATAAACAAACTGAAAGAGAAACTAGGCATAAGAGGAATCAAATGTTGTGTGCAGGAGAGGAGATTATGTTGGTATGGACATGTGATTCGCATGAAGGATGACAGCTACATAAAGTCCCAGAAAGACTTGAGATGAAGTGATAAAAGCCGACCTTGCCCAATTGCACCTCTGAAAGGCAATGACACAGGACCAAGAGCTCTGGCGTTATGAGGTAATACAGAAACCCCAACTTCCCACGGGCCCAGGCCAAAGCTGAAACATACATACAGTATGCACCACTCCATCCCACACACCAATATATCTTTCATGAGAACAGGCCGAAACACTGTAAAGTGGTCGTGATGGTGACACGGTAAAAAACACCCAGTCCACACTGTAAAGTAGTCGTGGAGGAATCACAACAAAAATCACCCAGTACTCACTGTAAATGAGCTTGGCATTAGGAAGGGCATCCAGCTGTAGAAACCAAGCCAAAATCAGTTCTTTATGAGCAAGACATGGTCACCTGACCTAACATTGCCAACAATAGAAGGCACATGGCTCAGTGGTTAGAGCATTGGGCTTGCAATTGAAAGGTTGTGAGTTTAATTCTCGGACTGGGTGATGTGTTGTTTCCTTGAGCAAGACACTTTATTTCACACTGCTCCAGTTTACTCAGTTGTAGAAATGAGATGATAGGACTGGGGTCCCTATCATTCCACTGCAAAGTGGTCGTGGAGGTGCCACGGCAAAAAAAACAAAACACCCAGCACTCACTGTAAATGAGGTTGGTGTTAGGAAGAGCATCCAGCCAGAATCAGTTCCCGTATGAGCAAGACAATGTCAGCCGACCGGACACTGCCCACAACAGGACAACCCATGCTAGCGTAGAAGAACTGACATAAAATGATGATGATGAAATATAACAGAGTTTTATAGCTTGCTTGAAACATTGATGAATAGGAAACACAAATTTAAATTTTGAAAACCAAGTTGAGGGCCTTTGAACCCCAGGCTATTGCAATAGCTGCTCCTGATTCTAGATGTGGAAGACGGGACCTTTGGTACCACACAGCGACGTCCTGTTCGAGAATTGGTCCAGCTCTCAATGCGAAAGTTTGGTCTTAGTCTCCCCAGGATTTTCCATATGTATATCATTGCATCTTTCTCCCATCTTCATTCCGAGGAGTAGAGTTTCAGTTCTTTTAGACTTTCCCAGTAGTTTATCTCCTTCATCGTGGCAACCTTCTTGGTGTAGGTTCATTGGATTGCTTCAAGCTCCATGGTTAGTTTGATACTATGGGGTGACCACAGCTGGGAGCATTCATCATCATTTCATTTTACGTCCACTTTTTCCCTGCTTGCAAGGGTGGGACGGGAACTGATTCTGGCTTGATTTCTACAGCTGGATGCCCTTCCTAACACCAACCTCATTTACACTGAGTGCTGGGTGCTTTTTTCCCATGGCACCTCCACATCCACTTTACAGTGTGGGCTGGGTGCTTTTTTGCCGTGGCACCTCCACGACCACTTTGCAGTGGAATGATAGGGACCCCAGTCCTATCATCTCATTTCTACAGCTGAGTAAATTGGAGCAATGTGAAATAAAGTGTCCTGCTCAAGGAAACAACACATCACCCGGTGTGAGAATTGAACTCACAACCTTTCGATTGCAAGGCCAATGCTCTCAATATGTATGTATATATATATATATATAAACTAATATACACACGCACACACATATATATATATATATATATACCCATGCAAGCGTGGAACACGGACGCTAAACCTGATGATGATGAATTAGTAATAATAATACATATGAAGACTAAAATCCAAAGAGGGCTTGATAGGGATAAATATATATCAATTATATAAGAACCGTAGAGCAAATATTTATTAAAATAACAGATTAAAGTTTAAGCAAAGAATCGGCTGCTTTCACCCTTAATGGGATCTTCTGAAACTAAAAAAAAAAATCAATCTGTGAACGCAGAAGTAAATATTTCGAAAAACGTTGCAACCGAAGGAAGACAGGAAGGCGATACTTTGGTTCGTGGAGACGTAGTTTTAGGTATTTCTTCCTGCTTGGTACGGGTATGTTCTTTGTAGAAATATTCAGATGTTGTTTCTGCATGATGAATATAAGTCAATAGCGTACTCAATCAAGGGAGCCAAATAGTAATAATAATAAATTTGAAGACTAACATCCAAAGAAGGCTTGATAAGGATAAGTATATATCAAATATATAAGAACCGTAGAGCAAATATTTATTAAAATAACAGATTAAAGTTTAAGCAAAAAATCGGCTGCTTTCACCCTTAATGGGATCTTCTGAAACTAAAAAAAATCAATCTGTGAACGCAGAAGTAAATATTTCTAAGCCGACCTTTCCCAATTGCACCTCTCAAGGGCAATGACACATGACCATAACCTCTGACGTCACACAGTAATACAGAAGACCCGACTTTCCACAGGAACATATAGACAATATTTGTTTTCCTTTGTTTTTTTATGTCCTATCAACTAATCTGACCTCCAAAATGCTTGCAATTCACTATTTTTTTAGCATATTAACAACAAATATGATTTCCACTGCAATTAAAAATGACTAGCTTTGTGAATGGTTTTTCCACCCACTTTCTGCCTTCATTTTGCTACAAAGCTAATCATTGACGATAGGTTTCAAAGTTATATTCATTCATAATATGTGAAAAAAATAGTCAACTGCGAGCATTGGTGTGATGTAAATGATAGGAGTAGGTGTTCTGTAATAAATTTACCATATGGTGAAGTATATGGTGTGGTTTGGGGTAGATTAATGTGCTGTGGTGTGCTTTGTTATAAGTGAGGATTTAAATTTCCACTTTGATTTATGTTACAAAAAAAATTTTTCCTTCATTTTTGCATGTGCTATCAACTTCCAAGAAGCTCGCAGCGGACTATGCTTTTAGCATATTAACAAAAAATATGACTTCTGCTGCAATAAAAAATGGCTAGCTCTGTAAATGGTATTTCAACCCACATCCTCCCTCTTTTTTCTACAAAGCTAGTCATTTTCATCAGGTTTCCATGTCATAACCATTGATAATATGTGCATAAAATAGTAATATGCAAGCACCTTTAAATGTCAAATTGGGTGGAAAGCACAAAAAAAAAAAAAAAAAAAATCCAAGATGAAAATTTGTCACACCAAAATCAATATCTTGGTGTGATGTAGTATGGTGTGGTTTGGTGAAGTTTCTACAAAGATAGTCATTTTCGACAGGTTTCCATGTCATATACATTGATAAGTGGAAAAAAAAAAATTAAATTGGGAGCACCTTTAATGTCAGATTGGGTGGTAAGCACACACACACACACAGAAAAAAAAAAAACGAAACAGGAAAAAAATGTTTCACACCAAGATCAATAGCTTGGTGCGATGTAGTATGGTGTAACTTGGTATGGTGTGGTTTGGTTTGGTGAAGTTATGAAATGGAAACCAATTCTAAACGATAGATTCCCATGTCATATTCATTGATAATGTTGGAAAATAGTCATTTGCAAGCACCTTTGATGTTAGTTTGGGTGGTAACCACAAAAAAAAAATAAAAGCAGGTAGCAAATTTGTCACATTGATGTCCATACCATGGTGTGATGTAAATGATAGGAGTGGGTGTTCTGTAATAAATTTACCATAATATGGTGCTGTTTGATATGGTGTGGTTTGGGGTAGATTAATGTGGTGTGGTGTGCTTTGTTATAAGTAAGGAATTAAATTTCCACTTTGATTTATGTAAGAAAAAAATTTTTTTGTTCACTTTTGCATGTGCTATCAACTAATACAACTTCCAAGATGCCCGCAGTGGACTATGCTTTTAGCATATTAACAAAAAATATGACTTCCGCTGCAATAAAAAATGACTAGCTTTGTAAATGGTATTTCCACCCACATCCTCCCTTTTTTTTCTACAAAGCTAGTCATTTTCGACAGTTTTCCATGTCATAATTATTGATAATATGTGCGAAAAATAGTCAATTGCAGCACCTTTGATGTCAGATTGGGTGGTAAGAACACACAAAAAAAAAAAAAGAAACAGGAAGAAAATTTTAAACACTGAGATCAAAAGCATGATGTGATGTAGAATGGTGTAGTTTGTTATAGTGTGGTTTGGATTGTTGTAGTTATGACATGGGAACCTATTGCAAATGATAGGTTTCCATGTTATATACATTGATAATGTGTAAAAAAATAGTCATTTGTGAGCACCTTTGATGTCAGATTGGGTGGTAAGCACACACACACACAGAAAAAAAAAAGGAAACGGGAAAAAAATGTTTCACACCAAGATCAATAGCTTGGTGCGATGTAGTATGGTGTAACTTGGTATGGTGTGGTTTGGTTTGGTGAAGTTATGAAATGGAAACCAATTCTAAACGATAGATTCCCATGTCATATTCATTGATAATATTGGAAAATAGTCATTTGCAAGCACCTTTGATGTTAGTTTGGGTGGTAACCACAAAAAAATAAAAAAGCAGGTAGCAAATTTGTCACATTGATGTCCATACCATGGTGTGATGTAAATGATAGGAGTGGGTATTCTGTAATAAATTTACCATAATATGGTGTTGTTTGATATGGTGTGGTTTGGGGTAGATTAATGTGGTGTGGTGTGCTTTGTTATAAGTAAGGAATTAAATTTCCACATTGATTTATGTAAGAAAAAAATTTTTTCCTTCACTTTTGCATGGGCTATCAACTAATACAACTTCCAAGATGCTCGCAGTGGACTATGCTTTTAGCATATTAACAACAAATATGACTTTCACTGCAATCAAAAATGACAAGCTTTGTGAATGGTATTTCCACCCACTTTCCGCCCTCCTTTTTCTACAAAGCTAGTCATTTTCAACAGGTTTCAAAGTCTTCATTGATAATATGTGCAAAAAATAGTTAATTGCGAACACTTTTAATGTCAGATTGAGTGGTAAGCACACACACAAAAAAAGCAGGAAGAAAATTTTCACACTGAGTTCAATAGCATGGTGTGATGTAGTATGGTGTAGTTTGTTATGGTGTGGTTTGGTTTGGTGTAGTTATAACATGGAAACCTATCATAAATTTACCAAGGTATGGTATAATCTGGTTTGGTGTAGTGTAGGTTAGTGTGGTGTGGTGTGTTATTGTGTTGCATCGTATAGCGTGATTCTCTTTAAATTAAAATCATTAAAATGTAATGCCTATCTTCTATATCTTAAAGAGTGACCTTAAATGTGATTGCAATCGACTTTTTTCTCTGGATTAATGTTAGATTTAGAGTTAGTGTTAGGGTAAGTTTATTGTTAGTGACTGTGTTACTGTTAGCATTACTGTCACTGTTAGTGTTACTGTAACTGTTACTCTTAGTTACTGTTTGCGTTACTGTCTGCATCAGCATTAGCATTTGCATAAGCGTCTATGTAAGCTTTTGTGTTAGTGTCTATGTAGACTGGTGTTAGCATCTGCGTTAGTGTTTGGATTAGCCTTAGTGTTTGCGTAAGTGTCAGCATCTATGTCAGCATTTGCGTCAGCGTCTGCATTGGTGATAGTGATTGTGTCAGCATTTCCCTTAGTGTCTGAGTCAACATTAGTGTTAGCATTAGTGTTTGTTTCAGTGCCTGCGTCTACGTCAGCTTCTGAGTCAGCATTATCATTAGCATCCGCGTCAGCACTTGTGTCAGTGTCAGCATTTCCCTCAGTGTCAGCGTTTGCATTAGTGTTTGAGTCAGTGTTAGCGTCAGCATTTGCATTTGTGTAGGGGTTAGCATTTGCTTCAGCATCTGCATCAGCATTCACATTAGCATTAGCGTTTGCGACAGCGTTTCCTTTAATGTCTTTGTCAGTGTTTCCGTTAGCATCTACGTCAGCGTTTCCGACCGCGTCTGTGTCAGCATCAGTATTTACATCTACATCAGCGTCAGCGTTTCAGTTAATGTCAGCGTTTACGTTAGCGTCTGTGTCAGCATTTACGTTAGCTTCTACGTCAGCGTTTCCGTAACGTCTGCGTCAGCGTTTTCCGTTAGCATTAGCGTTTCCATTAACCTTTCCTGTGGCGTCCGCATCATTGCAGCGTCTGCATATCCCATGTAAGCGTTAACTTCAGCATTTGCGTCAGCCCTAGTGTCCGCATCAGCATTTGCGTTAGCGTCAGCATACACGTCAGCGCCGGCAAAACTGCCTCAACATTTGCGTCAGCGTTAGCTTGGCTTTGGCTTTAGCAATCCGCATCAGCAATTGCGTTTTGGAGATCAGCTTCGGCGGTAAGGGTAAACGCTAACTTCTACGCCTGCTTCTACATAACAACTACGTCAGCGTTTTGTTAGCTTCTACGTCAGCGTCTACGTTAACATCTATGTCATCGTTTACGTTAGCTTCTACATCAGCATCTACATTTACGTCAGCGCTTACATTAGTGTCTGTGTCAGCGTTTGTGTTAGCTTCTATGTCAGCGTCTGTGTCAGTGTCTGTATTTATATCTACATCAGGGTCAGCGTTTACATTTGCATTTGTGTCAGCGTTTATATTAGCTTCTACGTCATCGTTTACATTAGCGTATGCGTCATCGTTTACGTTAGCGTCTGTGTCAACGTGTGTTAGCATCTGTGTCAGCATTTATGTTAGCGTCTGCGTCAGTGTTTATATTAGCATCTGCGTCAGTGTTTACGTTAGCATCTGTGTTAACGTGTGTTAGCGTTTGTGTCAGTGTCTGCGTCAGCATTTTCATTAGTGTTTGCATCAGTGTTTCCTTTAGCTTCTACGTCAATGTTTACGTCTGTGTTAAGGTTCACATTAACATCGCTGTCATCATTTGCGTTTGCTTTAACATCTGCATCAACATTTGCGTCTGTGTTTGCATTAGTGTCTGCATTTGCTTTAGTGTTTGCATCAGCGTGAACATTTGTGTCAGTGTCCACGTCAGCGTTAGAGTCTGTGTAGCATTTACATCAGCGTGTGCGTCAGAGTCTTTGTCAGCATTCGCCTTTGCACCTGCATCAGTATTCACGTTAGTGTTTGTGTCAGCGTAAGCGATTGTGTCAACATTTGCGCTAGCGTTTGTGCCAGCATAGCCATCTCCGTCAGTGTCAGCGTTGGCGTTAGTGTTAGTGTTTCCATTAGGGTTCGTGTTAGTGTTTGATTTTGTATTAGTGTTAGCATTTTTGTTAGTGTTCAGGTTAGTGTTAGTGTTTGTGTTCAGGTTAATGTTAGCTTAGTTTTCAGGTTAGTGTTAGTGTTCAAGTTAATGTTAGTTTTAGTGTTAGAGACTGTGTTAGTGTTTGTTTTTGTGTTAGTGCTCAGGTTAGTGGTTTATGGTAGTGTTAGTTTTAGTGGTAGTGTTAGTGTTCAGGTTAATGTTCGTGTTAATGTCAGTTTTAGTGTTAGTGTTAGTGTTTACGGTAGTGTTAGTGTTATTTTTTCCATTAGTGTTAGTGTTTCCATTAGTGTTAGTGCTAGTTTTTGTTTTTCTGTTAATGTTAGTGTTTGTTTTAGTGTTGAGGTTAATGTTAGCTTAGTTTTCTGGTTAGTATCAGTTTTAGTGTTAGTGTTTTTTTAGTGTTAGTGCTCAGATCAGTGTTTGTGTTACTGTTTATGGTAGTGTTAGTTTTAGTGCTAGTGTTTAGGTTCATGTTAGTTTTAGTGTAAATGTTAGTTTTAGTGTTAAGGTTAGTGTTAAAGATTGTGTTAGTGTTTCTTTTTGTGTTAATATTTGTGTTAGAATCTCTGTTAGCATTAGTGATTGATGTTTCCATTAGTGTTAGTGATTGTGTTAGCGTTAGTCTTTGTTTTTGTATTAATGTTAGCATTAGTATTTCTGTTAGTGTTAGCATGAGTGTTTGTTAATGTTAGCTTAGTTTTCAGGTTAGTGTTAGTGTTCAAGTTAATGTTAGTTTTAGTGTTAGAGATTGTGTTAGTGTTTGTTTTTGTGTTAGTGTTAGTTTTAGTGTAAGTGTTCAGGTTAATGTTAGTGTTAGTTTTAGTGTTAAGGTTAGTGTTAGTATTTGTTTTTGTGTTAATATTTGTGTCAGTATCTCTGTTAGCATTAGTGTTTGATGTTTCCATTAGTGTTAGTGATTGTGTTAGCGTTAGTCTTTGTTTTTGTGTTAATATTTGTGTTAATGTTAGCATTAGTATTTCTGTTAGTGTTATAGCGAAGATACTGGGTTGTATGAATGTAACAAAACGAGACATGGTTTGTGTGTATAATATTTAATTAACAATCATGGATATATATAGAACAGTATAGTTGACATGTCAAAGTAATAGATGATAGAATGAAGCAAAGTTAGTAGTTACCGTTTTGATTGCCAGGCAAACGCGAGACGCCTGGCCAAGGCCAGGCGCCGGAAGGGCAAATGAGAGGGAGAGAGCCGAAGGCTATTCGTTTTATAGGGCTCTGCTGGAAGTTACAGAAAGGGTTCTACTTCCCGTCTAGATGTTAATCTATTGGGGTTGTGAGTCACAACAAGGGAGGCAACCGCTACATAACCTCTCGCCAGAATTTTAGAATATAAAAATCGCATGAAATATGTAGCAAGTTGGCGAGAATGTTGTAACAGGCATGAAAATTACGACAAAAGAATGTTTGCAAAAATCAATGATAGATATCAAGGTAGCCAACTGCTTTTGGCCAGAGAACGACTGGACATCTATCTATCCATCACCCAAAGATACAATGTAATAAACTAAGAGAAGAGCTCAAAGTTCAAATGTACAAAATATAGTTCACAGGTGTGCAATCACATGACAGCAGGAAAGAAAGTGTGTTCCAGAGAATGAATGCAGGTGGTTTCTGTTCTGTGGTATATCGTGAAATTTCCAACCTCCGAATGGATTTTCTCACAGGAAGAGTGCTGCAAAAATAAATTCTCTGGCTTGTTCTGCTGGTTTTGGTTGTTGGTGAAGCTGTGTTGCTGTGGATGTTGTCTCGCGGAGTGAGCGTATTCGGTGTTTAAATTCACAGTAAAAAAAAAAAAATTTTTTTCAGAAAAATTGAGTTGTGCAATGTGCTAGAAATAGCAGCCGAAGTTGATGGTCGATGTTGAGAATGCGTTGACCTGGAAGGGTCAAGAGGCCAGCGACCAAAGAAATAAGCATTCTGAATAAATGCGCAGTTTTCAACGGCAAATTTACGTGGTAAATTTTTAAACCGGCAAATAGGAGAATATAGCTTAAGGCTGAAGAATCCTTGGGGAGAAACGTTATCTCTGGCGTGCGGCTCTCTCTGTGAGTCGAGAATTTGTGCTGCCTACACGTGCCAATACAAGGATAAGTTAGGTTGAAAAAATAATATTTCTAACGCGCGAGAAAATGATAGTGCAAGTGTGAAAGTGACAACGATGAAAAAGAAAGGCTTCACTCGGCATAATTATTGGTGTGAACTTTGGAGAAAAAAAAACTTGAACGATGAAGAAAACGATGAAGAAAAAGGCAATGGTTCATCGAAAATAAATGTTCCTGTTGAAATGTTTTTTAAAAAAAATATCAAATTTCTTTTTTTTTTTTTTGTTGTTTTGAAAGTGTTTGTTGTAAGAAACGAGAAACATATATATATATCGTGAAATGCGACAGTTAGTTGATGCGTGAGAGAAAAAGTCTGTCTGTGCGAAAATTTCACATGTGCATGTGTCCGTTTCTTTGACTGAGTATTTTCATAGTTTGTCAATAAATTTGCTGTGTATTCGTAATGTTACTCACACAACTCCAGAATCTGCTATTTTTTTCTTTTTTCGGGGTGACCACTTATAGCGATGAACGGCTGCGTGTTCGTATCACGTCAGGGTTACCAATATAGCGAAGATACTGGGTTGTATGAATGTAACAAAACGAGACATGGTTTGTGTGTATAATATTTAATTAACAATCATGGATATATATAGAACAGTATAGTTGACATGTCAAAGTAATAGATGATAGAATGAAGCAAAGTTAGTAGTTACCGTTTTGATTGCCAGGCAAATGCGAGACGCCTGGCGAAGGCCAGGCGCCGGAAGGGCAAATGAGAGGGAGAGAGCCGAAGGCTATTCGTTTTATAGGGCTCTGCCGGAAGTTACAGAAAGGGTTCTACTTCCCGTCTAGATGTTAATCTATTGGGGTTGTGAGTCACAACAAGGGAGACAACCGCTACAGTGTTAGCATTAGTGTTTATGTTAGTGTTCAGGTTAATGTTAGTTTTAGTGTTAAGGTTAGTGTTAGAGATTGTGTTAGTGTTTGTTTTTGTGTTAATATTTGTGTTAGTATCTGTTAGCGTTAGTGTTTGTTTTAGTGTTGAAGTTAATGTTAGCTTAGTTTTCTGGTTAGTATCAGTTTTCAGATTAGTGTTTGTGTTAGTGTTACTTTTAGTGTTAGTGATCAGGTCAGTGTTAGTGTTTATGGTAGTGTTAGTTTTAGTGCTAGTGTTCAGGCTAATGTTTGTGCTAATGTTAGTTTTAGTGTAAGTGTTCAGGTTAGTGTTAGTGTTTGTATTACTGTTTACGGTAGTGTTAGTTTTAGTGCTGGTGTTCAGGTTAGTGTTAGTGTCAGTTTAAGTATTAGTGTTCAGGTTAGTGTTTGTTTTCTATTTAATGTTAGTTTACAGATTTTGTGTTTGTGTTAGTTTTCATGTTAGCGCTAAGTTCACTGTTAGAGCATGTGTGAGTGCAAGTGTTAGGGTAAGTATTATTTTTAAAGTTCGGTTTTAGCTTAAAGTTAGGTTTTCTACTTTCCAGGAAAAAAGTTGATCCTCTCTAACTTGAGTGGTGTGATATAGTGTGGTAAAGTATAGTGTTTCATAGTCTTGTGTGGTGTTGTCTATTGTTGTATAGTGTAGTATGGTATATTGTTTCATAGCATGGTCTGATGTGAGGTCGTACAGTGTTTCGTAGTGTGGTGTTGGATAATGTGGTATGGTATAATGTTTGTCAGTGTGGTGTGGTATGGTATAGGTTGATGTAGTGTGGCTTAGTTTGATTATAATAATACAAATAATAATAACAATAATAATAGTAATAATAATTGTTCTTCTTCATTTTCTTTGTCTTCTTCTGTGCCTTTGTTTTCTTCTGTGCCTTTGACTGCTTCTGTGCCTTTGACTGCTTCTGTGCCTTTGACTGCTTCTGTGCCTTTGATTGCTTCTGTGCCTTTGACTGCTTCTGTGCCTTTGACTTCTTCTGTGCCTTTGACTTCTTCTGTGCCTTTATCTTCTCCTCTGCCATCTAAATACCAAAAACAAAGAATGTAAAACATATATGTTGCCTATCTCTCAGACTTTAGAAAGTGCTGAGGAGATAAAGTTAATTTAAAGAGCAGTGTGCTCATGCACTGTGATCCTATAATGTAGCTTATAAGCTATTTCATAACTAAAAAACAATGTCAAACATCAACAAAAGTATAAACAAATATATTTGAATGTTTAAGTTAAACCTAAATAGATCGTATCTACAAGTCATTAGGTTAAGACTGAACTAAGATCATATCTATAAATCATTATTTTAGACTGAACTGAGATCATACTTTCTTCTTCTTTTCGTCATCTTCGTTTCCCGTGTCTTCTTTGTCTTTGTTGTCATTTTCATTTTAGTCGTCTGCTTCGTCGTCTTTTTCTTCTTTTCCATCTAAATATAAAAAAAATTGTAAACAAATATATAGCTGATCTCTCAGACTTTCACGAAACACCGAGGAGATACAGTTAATATAACGAGTGGGGAGCTCATATATATATATATATATGGTATAGCATGGTGTTATGTGGTCTGGTGTGGTACAACATGGTGTGATGTGGTGTGGTATGATATGGTGAGGTGGGGGGGGGGACACAACGTTAGATTAATGTTAACAATACACATATAGCATCCACATGTGACGAGAAGGGGGAAACAGTGTTTAACTAATTTTAACATTACATGTAGCATCCATCTACAGGTGATTAAGTTAAGACTGAGGTGTAATCATATGAAAAGGTCAATTTAAAACTACACTGAGATTCTGCTTAAAATGATGGTCAATGAAGTGTTTACTTACTCAGATCCTTTGAAATAACTTTCTTTCTCTTACTGTAACTGGACATACCTACGAAATAGAAAACAGTCGAATAGACAGTGGTGTGGTGTAGTGTAGTGGAGTGTGGTTTAGTGTAGTGGACAGTGGTGTGGTGTAGTGTAGTGGAGTGTGGTTTAGGGTAGTGGACAGTGGTGTGGTGTAGTGGAGTGTGGTGGAGTGGAGTGTAGTTCAATGTAGGGTGGGGGATATGGTGTAGTGGAGTGTGGTGGGATGTAGTGTGGTAGCATGTGGTGTGATGGCATGTGATGAGATGTGGCGTGGTGTGGTGAAATGTGATGTGATATGGTGAAATGTGGCGTGGCATGGTGAGATGAGATGTGATGTGGTGTGATGTGATGTGAAATTTTTTCATCCTATTTTTCATGTGCTATCAACTAATCCAATCTCCAAGATGCTTGAAACTGACTTTTTCCCCCCAGGAAAACGGCGGGGTGAGGTGGTTCCCCCTTCACCTGGATAACCCCTGCTTACTCGTAATTTTCTCTTTGATTCTATTTTCATGCGTTATCAGGGAATATGACTTCCAAACCAATCAAAAACAACTAGCTTTGGAGAAAGAGGAGAGGCAGAGGGGAAGAGTTTTGCAGATCTACACCCCACTCACATGTTGTGGGACTTAATCCTTTCGGTATATTTCCTGTGCTATTTCCTGTGCTATTAATTAATCTGACCTCCTAGATGCTTCCAATCAACTTATTTCCCTGGGTTAGGTTTAGGGTTTAGGGTTTAGTTTTAGGGTTGGGGTAATGTTTAGGGTCTAGTTTTAGGGTTGGGGTAAAGTTTAAGGTTTAGTTTTAGGTTTGGGGTAAAGTTTAGGGTTTAGTTTTAGGTTTGGGGTAAAGTTTAGGGTTTAGTTTTAGGGTTGGGGTAAAGTTTAGGGTTTAGTTTTAGGGTTGGGGTAATGTTTAGGGTTTAGTTTTATGGTTGGGGTATAGTTTAGGGTTTAGTTTAAGGGTTGGGGTAATGTTTATATTTAGATTTAGCTTGGTTTGGTTTAGATTTAGAGTTTAGGGTTGGAGCTAGATTTAATTTTATGTTTAATTTAGTTTTAGTTTCCAAATCCCAGAAGAAAAAAAATTGATTCAGAGCAACTAAAAGGTCAGATTAGTTGATAGCACTCAAAAGGAGACCGAAGACAAATCATTAGGGTATATATCTACAAAACGACAATGGTCTTTTCACCTGCTTTACCCCTCCTTTTTCCTAGAACAACTAATCATTTCCAACTGGTTTGGAGGTCATATTCGTTGATAACATACGAAAAATCTTAGAGAAAACTCTGGGGTTAAATGAGAGAAGTGCATCCACCTAAGTTTTCCATGAAGAGAGAGTCAATAACAAACATCTTGGAGTCCGGATTAGTTGATAACGCATGAAAAAAAGACGAGGAAAAAATTTTGGGTGTTATGTGGTGTGGAGTAGTGAGGAGTGGTGTGTTGTGTTGTGGTGTTATGTGGTGTGGAGTAGTGTGGTGTAGTGTTGTATGTTTTTATGTGGTGTGGTGAAGTGTGGTGTGATGTGGTGTGGTGCACTGCGATGTGGTGTGGTGCAGTGCGGTGCGGTGAGGTTCTTCATCTTTATCTTTCTCTTCTTCATCTTTGTATTCATCTTCTTTGTTTTGTCTTCCATCTAAACAAAAAAAATATATATATAAAACATATATGTAGCCAATCTCTCAGACTTTTACAAAGCTTCAAGGAGATAAATTTAATATAAGTGGTGTGTTCCTGGACAGAGATACTACAAAATAGCTTAAAAGCTATATATATATATACATATATATCCAGTGGGTGTAACTAGGAGTTACTGCAGGTTCACCCGGATGAGCACTCGATGTTTAGGTTCACTTCTGTGATGATGTGTAGAGCTATACAGAGTGTAATATATAGAAAGGATAAAAGGACGATTCATTATTCCTTCATTGCATTCATTGATAGGTGACGCGCGTTTCGCCACTGATCAGCTCAAGGTTCGATCTATATTGATCTTACCCGACTCAATAATCCGCAGCTCGACGGACCTTCCTGAAATGCTATAAGAAAACGAAATACATGCTATGTGATAAAGTCAGATATTCAAGAGTTTGACAAAATGAGTTGTTTTGATTGGTGGGAAGAGTCAAGGCGATGTACTGGCCTGTAGTGTATATGGGGGTGGGTGTGATGGTGAGATGTTGGTGACGTGGGTGGATGAGATGGGCTGTGGTGTGGTGGTGATTGATTGGCCTTGGCGTGTAGAGTATGTGTGGGTGTGGATGTTATGATATGGTGGTGGTTATGGTTGCTTGGTGGGATGGGCTGTGGTGTGGTGGTGATTGATTGGCCTTGGCGTGTAGAGTATGTGTGGGTGTGGATGTTATGATATGGTGGTGGTTATGGTTGCTTGGTGGGATGGGCTGTGGTATGAGGTTAGTGGGTTGTCAGTAGCCGGCTGGGCGTGTGTGTGGGGGTGTGGTATTGGTGCCGCTGTCTATGGTAGTGGCGTTTGTGGTGGTGTGGCGGATGTATTGGTGGCGTCAAGGTCATTACCCAGAAACATAGCTAGTCGGTCATCGTCTGGCAGATGCCTTGTATATACCTATACGCACACACACATATAGGTATATATGTGCACACATATTGTTGTATAAACACACCCAGCACACAACACATACGTACATCCCTGCCCACACATATCGACACACGGTCACACGCGGCCATATGTATATGTACACACATGTATGTGCGTGTGCGCGTGCGGACACGAATATGGAGAGTGGGGGGAGTATTGTTGGGGGTGGCGAACGATGGAGATGGGGGGAAGGTGACAAGCAATGTAGAAGGTGTTTTACATACATACGTACACATACATATGCCCATACATACATATGGGTATGGGCACCTGGACTCACACTCACGTATACAAAATATACACATACTCACTCACACACACGTATACTCTCGCACATATATATACACACACACACATACATATACATATATATATATATATATATACATAGATATACACACACACAGTCATTTACATACAACACAGATATACACGCACATATACACATACGTGCACGCACCTGAGCTCACCTACACATATAGTCAGATTCACCCATATACCTATATGTTGACGTGCACATATACACACATACATACACATACGTATAGACACACACACATACATACATACACATACGCATACACATACACATATATATATATGTATACAGATACGTACCCACACATACACACATGTATACACCTGCGCTCACATACACACACACACACACATACAATAACTATGCGTACACGCACGCACACTCATACGTCCGTCTGTGTAAGAATACTTACACACCGACACACACGCTATTGTTGGTTGTTGGTGTTGGTGAAGTATGGAGTTGTGTTTTGTGGTGGTGGTGGTGGAGTTGTGAGGGACAACGTTTATATATACAGGATCAAATACCGGTTAGAAGGTGTTTATGGACGTACGGCGATGTGTGTTGTGGACATGGTGATGGTGGTGGTGCTGGGGTGATGTGTTCGACGAGATGGTTACATGATCAGAGGTTACGGTGTGTTATAGGGTAAGGCAGGCGGGGGTGGGGGGTTTATAATACAGTCGATCTGGGAGCGAGGGGTGATATGTGTTGATGATGTTAATGATAATGATTGTTGAGGTATTTGGATGTATCTAGTGGTGGCGGTGGTTGTGTGTGCGTGCGACAGTACAATTACAGGGTCGAATTTAGCGTGGGGTTGTAGGTTAGGGTAGATAGAGGGTACATGGGGGGGATGAGGTTGTAGGCGTGTATGGTAGGCATATGACGATGTGTGGTGTGGTGGTGGTGGCGATGGTGTGATATGATCGACATAGTATTTACTAGGTCCCTTGTCATTGTGGATTGCAAGGTAGAACGTATCATAGGATACCGATCTAATACGATGTTGCAACGATGAGGTGTGTATGTTGATGTGAATTTTGGTGGTGGTGATGGTGATGCGTGCGGCATGATATACAAATGCGGGCTTAGAAATGGTTACATGGAGTACAATATAATAAGTTCATTGAGGTGGGTGATGTTGAGACGGGGTATATGTGGTTATTAATATGGTGTGTCGTGGTTAGTGTGATTTTTGGTGTGGGTTATGTATGCGGCATGATATACAAAATACGGGCTTACATATGGTTAAATGCAATGCAATAAAATAAGATAAAGTGAAGTTAGATTAGAATTAAAGTTCGTTGAGATGGGCGATGGTGATACGGGGCAGATGTGGTTATTATTATGGTGGGTCATGGTTAGTGCGTGGTCCTCCCGCGAAAGTTTGTGCAGAAAAGGTGTGCATCCTAGTGTGTCTGCAATTGACAATTATGTCCGACCTATAGTTTATGGTGGAATCAAGTTTAATTATTTCCGCCGCCTCAGCAGGCATAATCTGCAGTGGTTTCTGTCACTGATATATATATATATATATATATATATATATATATATATAAATAGCTTGGGTTGGAATTTTGAAAAATATTCCCAAATGCAAATATGAACTGCAAAAGCAAAAATCTAATTTACTGCATTAAATGCCCGAATTGTGAAGAACTATATGTCGGTCAAACTGGAAATGCACTATCGGAACGTGCACGGGTGCACCGACAGCAAATCAGAGACCCAAATGTCCGTCAGATACCCCTGAGTAACCATCTAGCAGCTTGGGTTGGAATTTTGAAAAATATTCCCAAATGCAAATATGAACTGCAAAAGCAGAAATCTAATTTACTGCATTAAATGCCCGAATTGTGAAGAACTATATGTCGGTCAAACTGGAAATGCACTATCGGAACGTGCACGGGTGCACCGACAGCAAATCAGAGACCCAAATGTCCGTCAGATACCCCTGAGTAACCATCTAGCAACTTATTTATAATATTTCCATTCTACAAATTACACAGGCCAAGTGAAATCAAGAGAAAAATCAAAGAAAAGAATTTTATTGATAAATTCCAACCCAAGCTAAATGAACAATAATAATTCTTAGGGGTATAAAAACCCTAGAAAATGCTATTTACATCATTTCTAAAAATAGCAAAACAATTGATGCTTTGGATAGAGCCAAATAGAAGTCGTTAGACATGCTCAAGCAACCATGACACCTAAACCAATCAGCTTCAGTAATCCAGTGAAACTACACACCAATTGGTCGAAATACAGTTTGCAAAATTAGCATTCTGTAGCCGCTTTTCACTGTATATAAGCACAAATTTTACCCATCTCATTACAGTTGAAAATTGCAAACTTGACTGTCACCACAGAATATGAACCTGAAGATTGCGAAAGCATGAAAGTACTTGTTCAATTAACATTTAACACTTAATATTCTACCATACTATTCAGATTACATCTATAAAATTCAAATTACATCTATATATATACACATACATATATATATGGAGGCACATGGCTTAGTGGTTAGAGCATTGGCCTTGCAATCGAAAGGTTGTGAGTTCAATTCTCAGACCGGGTGATATGTTGTTTCCTTGAGCAAGACACTTTATTTCACATTGCTCCAGTTTACTCAGCTGTAGAAATGAGATGATAGGGACTGGTCTATATCATTCCACTGCAAAGTGGTCGTGGAGGTGCTACGGCAAAAAGCACCCAGCACTCACTGTAAATGAGGTTGGTGTTAGGAAGGGCATCCAGCTGTAGAAATCAAGCCAGAATCAGTTCCCGTTCCACTCTTACAAGCAGGGAAAAAGTGGACGTAAAATGAAATGATGATGATATACATTCATATATATACATACATACACACATATACATATATACAAATACACATATATATATGGCTGGAATACATATATACATTCATATATATATATATACATTCACATATATATATATATTCATATATATACATACATACACACATATACATATATACAAATACACATATACATGCATATATATACACATATACATATATATATACATGCATATATATATATACATATACAATATGTATAGGATTCCTTTCCCTTTGAGCAAATAATTTACAGGGAATAACGCAACTCTATGGCTCCGTTAATTTATCTTCATATATATATATACATATATATACATACACACATATATATACATACACACACACATATATACATATATATACATACACACACACATATGCATACACACACATATATATATACATACACACATATATACACACACACATATATATAGATATACATACATATATATAGATTCATACATACATACACACACATATATAAATATATATATATATAAAGTACTTAACGATGAGCATTCTAGTTGTTCAATAAACTGATTGAATAATACAAACTATGTTTTAATATACAGATTCATTATTTGTGTATATATAATATATACAAAGCATATAAATAAATTTACAGTAGAATAACATAGCAAATATGTTTTAAATATATACATAAATAACATTACCAATGCTTAAATAACATTATAAATTGCTCGTGATTCTTTCAGAAGGATATATTCCTTTAATGTTGCAATATTAAAGAAAATATACGTATATATATACATACATATATTTATTCAACTAAGGAAAGTTGGTTGATTGAAAATCTGCTGAATAAGAGATGACAAACACTCAACAGTTTATGTTTATCCGGAGTTTTATTATAATAATCGTTTTTACTTTGGCACAAGGCCAGCAATTATCCAGTGTATTACTGGTACTTTATTTTATCGACCCCATAAGGATGAAAGGCAAAGTTAACCTCGGCGGGTTATAATAATAAACAAGAAAGACGGTATCATTTTCCCATCCCTATTTATTTTATTATGCGTATTTCATTTGTATAACATCTGCCCTATGTGTTCTCATATCAACGGATATCAACGAATATCTCATATCAACGGATATTTACATCTTGCATGGATTTTTGTCGGAAGAAAACACGTAGGGCAGATATTATACAAATGACATATGTCTTCGAAATAAGTATAATAAAATAAATAGGGACGGACAAGTGATACCGTCTTTCTTCTTTATTATTATACACACACACACATATATATATATATATATATATATATATAATATGTTGAAAAGGTAACACACTAGAGAGATATACAGTGCGCTATTAATAAAACAGGGAAAAAAACACCAGTGTATGGAATCTATAACATATGAAAGCCAGACTATAGACACGATAATTAAAAATATAAATTAAAGCGTAAATAAATACCTCTATAACTATATAACACACGTACAAATCCAAAGAGATCTGTTTCACCAGTAAGTTGTTGACAGAAATGGAATAACCTCGGTTCCTCAGCTTCAGACAACACTAAGAGAATTTTGGCGCCAAACTTTTCCTTTTGAAAGAATAATGTGATTTGTCACGTGATATTACCTCTAAATATGTGAATACGTACACAGCATTCTCCTCACGAAGGGCGAGAGTGGTGATCGTAAACATATATACATATACACACAAACACACCATATATATATATATATACACACGCAGAAACACACACATACAATAACGACGAGTACTACGATTCTGGAGGAGCGAATGATGGAGAAATTTACCTTATCATTCCACAATGCTTCAATACTCTCCTATATATACATATATATCTATATATATAAAGCTGTGGTTGTCTGTCTGTCTATCGATTTTTGGCACACATCTCCTCTTAGAATCTCTGACGGAATTGCTATGCTTGTACATTGAGCCCTAGCGAAGACATCGGAAAAAAATATTTCAAATTGACCCACCCTATGTGACGAAATCGAATCTAATGTATCGATTTTTGAGCGTAAGTGACGAGTTATTTCCCTTTGTTCTGTTTACATTGAGCGTCTTACATGTTCTGCGTGCAAAAATTAAAAAAATTACGCTGGCTTTCTCAGCGTTTAAAATGACATTAACACAATACACGAACAGTTGTCGAGCCAGCAAAATTTTGACCTGCAAAATTCATCAGTTCGAACACTAAGCTTCCGTTTTACTTCATTTCCATTTAAAAGCCTTTTAAAACAATATTTTTACTTGAAAACAAGTCTATTTAAAGACTACGTAAAACAAGCAAATATTTCGTAAAAAAAAGCAAAAATTATATAAGTTTATTTAAAATATATGTATCTGTAAATTTCGTTAGGCGTGCAGACAGACAGTCGTGCAGAGAGGTGATATACGCGTGCAGACAGATAGTCGTGCAGAGAGGTGATATACGCGTGCAGACAGACAGTCGTGCAGAGAGGTGATATAGGCGTGCAGACAGACATAACTGATAATTTGGTTACGCTAATGTTTTTCTCTGCGTTGCAGTGTTTACATTTTCAATCTTTGTTAATAAATAACCAGTGCAGTTTTTATCCCCAGCATCCTCTTTTGTTATAACATTCGGGTTATCGTTATGTTTTCTTAACTTCATAAGGCATATTGTTGGTTGAGGGAATATTAATCAAAAACACCACATGCAAGTCTGCACAGTAGACACTACAGTTTTTAAGCCAAAAAAGAAACTTAACATTGTAACTTTAACACAGCTACTGAGCGACCCCGAGCAACGCCGGGCTTTACTGCTAGTATATGATAGAAAGAAGAGAAAAAAACGAGACCCTTAGAAACGAATAAGAGTCATCAAAGCGATCATATGTATTGCTTTAAACTGTAATGCGAAGGGATACACTAGTATTTGAGGTACCATCATTTGAGATTTTAATCCTCGGACTTTTCCCTCCCGGTTTTGAAATTTAGGGGTGACTGGGAATATTACATAATGTAGGGATTTTCTTTTCCTTTTCTATCATTTCTTATTTATGTATTTATATATTTATTTATCTACTCTCGTGATTGATATTCCGACAAATGTTAGGGGTGTATTTTTGTTTTTTATTATGTCAGGTATAGCATTCAAAAATTTCTCTCCCTTCCCCCAATATATATATATATATATATACAAACACAGTGTCCAAAAAAATGTATACACACTTCAACAGCAAAGTAATCAAAGTGTGTATATATTTTGGAGGGGACACCGTGTGTATATATATATGTGTGTATGTGTAACTAGTAAAACTGTAAAAACGCAGCGGTATATTCTAATTTGGCCCTTTTAAGGGCCACTTATATTTTCATTTAAGTAACTCCACTTACGCGTGGTAGTAATACGGAAATAAACGATGTTTTGCTTTCATCGGCTGCTTCGACTGACAGCTAATAGCGTTGTAGTGCCATTACGGGGTCGATAAAATAAAGTACCAGTAATGTACTGAATAATTGCTGGCCTTGTGCCTAAAGTAGAAACAATTATTATATCTCTTTTTATACAACAGTTAATGAGTCAAAGGGAAACTTTCTAGGTGAAAAACCCATGGTCATTCGTGACCGAAGGAGGTCTTTACCTCTTCATAAGAAAATTTAAAATATATCAGAAAATAACACGTAAATAAAATGATACAAATTAATATATTTTAAAATGTTATATGTTTTTTGTGTAGATGTAGCAAAGTGGACTTTTGAGTTATGTAGCGATAGAAAGAACTGGTTTGAGTTTGTTGTTCATTTGAGAGTGGCAGAGTTTGTAGTAGTTGTTGGCTTGATGGGTGATTAGGTAAATGGTAAAATTGTCCCATAATATAGCGCTGTGTGAAATGCCGTTGAATGAATGAATCGTTACTTAAAGAATCTTTATTGAATAAATAGCTTACGTCGAAGCTATTGTTGATAAAACAGGAAAACAGCAAAGAACTAAGTGTTATGTTTGATTGCCTGTAACTTGCGTGAATGCTGTAGAAGTCTGATCAGATGAATTGAACTAACTTTTATCGAAGTAGCCTAAACCCGTCAATAGGATCGGAGTGTTTGGCTAAGCACTACATTTCTCTACTGCTTGAGCAACTTGAAGTGATGTCCTTCTCTTCCAAGAAAACAGGGTGGAATGGCTTTAAGAAAATCTGATCTCATTTAACCCCAAGTTGGCCAGTTTCTACAGACTACAGGCGCCAAACCGAGATAAAGAAAAACAACACCCCAGGGTCATTTAGGGGTCAGCATGTGTGGAGAGATTTCGCTACATATGTATATTGAAAAACTGTTCACATGTAAATGTTCTTTTTATTCTTTTGGTTTCAGCCATCATACGGTAACCATGCTGGAGCACTGCCTTCATTTAGTTGATATCGACTCCAGTACATTTTTTTTTCAAGTCTGGTACTTATTTTATGAATCTGCTTGATTAAGAGACATAAACACATAGGCATGTTTGTACACACGCAACTGAGGCTTCTGCCGTTTATGTCTACATAATTTCACTCACAAGACATGGATCAACCCGAGGCTATAGTAGAAGACATTTGTCTAAGCTGCTATCCAGCAGGACTGAACCCAGAACTACATGATTACCAAGCGAACTTAAACACATAACCATGCTTGCAACTTCATGTTCCAGCCAACAAGCTGAGGCCATAATGGGGCATGTATATATATGTATATATTATTTTAAAATAAATATTTCAGCAAAATAACTTGCTGTATTTGAGTTCAAATTCAATCCTAGTTCATATTAACTGTCATCCTTTCAAGTTCGATAAAATAATTATTTCTACTTTTGGCACAAGGCCAGCAATTATTCCAGTGCATTACTGGTACTTTATTTCATCGACCCCGTAAAAATGAAAGGCAAAGTTACCCTCGGCGGGATAAAATAATACCAGTTTGTACAATACATACCAGGTCAATATTATCAGCTAAACCCCACAAAAGTTGTGAACTAGCACCAGGAATGGATTGAGTTTGCGTTTTTAGGCACATTTAAAAAAAAGATCTTACTTGTGTGTTTATGAATTCTAAATAGAGTCAAAATATTCATTGACAAAAACAGACATGATATTAATATAGAAACTCATCATTATGATCTACATTTCCCTTGTTAGCAAGGGTTGGGCAGGTCTTCATAGTTCAAGTTAGTACTTAATCAAAGCAACTGAGCTTTTAGATCGGCTGGATGCCCACATCTTGCTTACATATGTTTTCCATATTCTACAGAGTACACTGGGTACATTTGATCAAGGGCACCAACATTAGGGAAGTTGTCATGTCTGTGACATAACTAAAGAGTCCCCTTGACCCTTTCTTTGGCAAATTTTCTCAGACTGGATTCCCTTCCTATCACCAACCTACAGTGGATTTTATAGGAATATTGTTTGGATCAATAATAGATTTCCTATTTTGTAGAATTATGTATGATTGAGAGACCAGCTAAGTGAGAGCTTTCCAGCCATGTCATTGTAACCAATTTTGCCAATTAATGATCGTTCTGGAACCTTTGTTATTAAAAATATTCCCCAGTTTTTGTTGGCAGTACATGTTATATTGCAATTGTTATACCTATGGCTTATAAAATAATAATTGTTTCTATTTTTAGGCACAAGGCCATCAATTATCCAGTACATTACTGGTACTTTATTTTATCGACCCCGTAAGGATGAAAGGCAAAGTTAACCTCGGCGGGATTTGAACTCAGATCATAAAGGGACGTAACTCTATGCTTCAAAGCTTGGTGTCCGACTCTCTACCGATACTGCCAATCCACCGGCTTATAAAATAATTATTTCTACTTTAGACACAAGGCCAGCAATTACCCAGTGCATAAAATAATAATAATGAAAATGATTATGTACAGTGTTCAGGTGCACTACAACTCATTAAATAATCATGCAGCATATGTTATACCTATCTAGGGCTTGTTGCATAGCATACTATTAAAATAGTTGTTATACTTATGGCTTATTTTTTATAATAGGTGTTATCATCATCACCATGTTTTTGGAACTGGTGCAGCTAATCATTGGGGTGTCACTCAAGATGCTTTTGTTGTCAGTTGTCACCATTGGTTTATATTCTCTGTCATGAGTAGAAGGGTCCGTGTTGTGACCAGTCAAGTCTTTGATTGTGTCAGATCAGGATTTTCTTTGCCCTCCCTCAATTGGGTTTTGGACAAGAAGTTGTGGCAGGATACATGATCATACCAGGCAAGCTTCTGTCTTTTCACTGTTGCAAGGAGTATTTCCTGTTTGACAGCATATTTATGGCTTATTTTATAGCTTACTATTATAATAGCTTAATGTTATAATAACTGTTATACCTATTGATTAATGATATCTATGACTTATTAGTAAACTTATATTTTATAATAGCTGTTATACCTGTGACTTGTATACTAATGACATATTGGTAGCTTGTTATAGCCGTTATACCTATGGCTTATTGGTAATTTACTGTTATACCTAGGACATATAGTATAGCTTATTGTTATAATAGCTGGTTATAGCTATGTCTCATTATTACCGTACAGCTATAATTGGTGTTATACCTATGGCTTATAGTTATAATACCTGTTATACTTATAGCATATTGTATAACTCAGTTATATTAGCTGTTGTACCTATGACTTATTAACTTACAATTATAGCTTATTTTATGAACGTTTTACATTTTATGGTAATAGACTTTGTTTTTACGATCCTTTGAGAATTTTACCACACCCTATCAACTGTTAACCACTACTTAAAATGATGTGATGCTTGAAAGTTATATGTCAGTCTACATTTGTGCCATATAGTAGATATGCAGTTTTAAAAATGAGCACATGTGGTTAAGAAATATTTACTTCACAACTATATGGTTTCAGGTTCAATTTCACTGAGCAGTACCTTGGATAATTGGCTTTACCATGACTTTGGCAAACAGAATCTATGTAGAAGAGAGTATTCATGTACTTAGATGATATAATTCAGTTTAACAACATCACATAGTCCTCATGAGCCTTTAGAGAAGTCTGCTCTGTTTGAAGCATTTAAGCTAAAGGTGTATTTTGAGGTCAACTTCTTCCTACCAGTCTCAATAGCCTTAAAAAGGGACAGAGGCACTGTCCTTCATCCTAAGACTCAGCCATTAAAAATAATTAACACTTAACCCTTTCATTACCATATTTTTAATGAAAAAACACCATGTCTGATATTCACATAAAAGAATTGGGAAGGATTCAGTAATATATGTAACTTTCTCTTTATTAAGCTAGTGTTTTGAGAATCAAATTATGATGGAAGCTTTATAGATAAAAATAAACACTTAAAATAAAGTTTTGTATCATAGAACCAGGTAATTTGATAGTGAAGGGGTAATGTAAATAAACTATTATTTGTTTTGTGCTGTTCACTTTCAACTTTTCACGGTCGTAAACACAAAAGCCTTCCCTAGTGAGGAATGTACATCCCAACATAGCTTAGCTGTCAGCAACCTCAGTCAGAACTAGACGAACCTGGAAACAGAGGCCAACCTGGAGAAGAAAGATCTGGAAGCTGAAAGACCCCTCAACCAGTAACAGATTTAAAGATATTTTACTCAACGCCTACGACAGTAAAGAAGAACAGATAGAGACATTTAATGTAGAAGAGAACTGGGAGTTCCTAAAAAATAACTTACTAGAGGCGACGGATGAGGTCTGTGGCTGGAGTAAGACCTCAAGCAGGAGGAGAGTGACTTGGTGGTGGAACAATAAGGTAGATGAGGCAGTTAAGGCCAAGAGACAGGCATGGAAAGAATGGAAGAACGGGGGGAGCAGGGTACATTACATAGAGACCAAGAGGGAAGCTAGGCGACAAGTATACTTAGCTAGGAGGGAAGCAGAGGATAGAAAATTCAAGCATGTTTTGCAACGTGAGGACCAGAAACAGGAGGTGTTCAAGATTGCGAGGCAGTGTGTCAGAGAGAGTTGTGATGTCATTGGAGAGAAGTGTATCCGGAATGATAAAGGTGAGCTTGCCCTCACAAGTGCTGAGAAGAAAGATGCATGGAAGAGTCATTATGATAGATTACTAAATGAGGAGAATGCATGGGAAGAAGAGACCCTACCCCAAGTAGACCCTATAGAGGGGCCAGCAGTACAAGTCAGCAGCAACGTAGTAAGTAAGGCAATCAAAGATATGAAGATGGGGAAGGCAACCGGTCCATCGGGTATAGTTGCCGAGATGCTGAAGGCATCTGGGTCTGTAGGTCACACTATAACCACACGTATTGTTAACCAGGTAATACTAGAAGGTGTCATACCAAAAGATTGGTGCAGTAGCATCATCGTCAACTGCTACAAAGGTAAAAGTGATGCACTAGATAGAGGAAACTATAGAGGTATAAAGCTGATGGACCAGGTCATGAAAGTAACAGAGGAGATGAATGGCTTGTGAAAGCGGTACAAGCCATGTATAGGGGAGCAGTCAGCAAAGTTAGGATTAGCAATGAGTATAGCGAGGAATTTAGAGCACTAGAAGTCAATGGAAATCGCGGAGAGGGGAGACCCAAGATGACCTGGGATGAGATGATAAAAGCCGACCTTACCCAATTACACACGACTGTGACCTCTGGCGTCACGCAGTAATACAGAGTACCCGACCTCCCATGGGTACAAGCTGAAGCATATAGACAATATGCCCCCACACCCCTCACCGCAAAAAAAGCACCCAGCCCACACTGTAAAGTGGACGTGTAGGCGCCACGAAAAAGCACCCAGCACTCACTGTAAATGAGGTTGGTGTTAGGAAGGGCATCCAGCTGTAGAAATCAAGCCAAATCAGTTCCTGTATGAGCAAGACACTGCCCACAACAGGACAACCCGACTAACCCATGCTAGCGTGGAAGAACGGACGTAAAACGGTGATGATGATGATGATGATGATGAAATTTCATTTGTATTGTTTTTGTGAATTATTCCTTCTCATAAATTAGATGAGACTTTCAACAGCCATCATGTTCTCTGGCTTCTTTGGGTGGGTTTTGTAGCATGTTAAATGAAGTGATGATTTAGTAGAAATCATTGACTCCTGTCACCAGACAAGCAGTGACACTTCTGCTAAGAGTTGCAACCAACAGCAATGGAAACAGTTTCTATCGTCTGATCTGGAAGATTGATCTCTTTCTTGGATGAGAAAAGGTAGATAAATCTTTTCTTAACCCTTCTCTATTTCTTGGAGACCAAGTACACTCAGTTGACCCTCATGGTCTGCTTCCAGTACATCGTAGCTGAATCTGAGAAAGAGAAGAATCAACCATACTACTAGATGGGCATTTAACCTCAGCAGGACTTGAGCTCAGAGTACAAAGTTAAGGTTTTAATGGCATAGGAAGCATATTTCAAAACTGTAAAACCAAGGAAGACCTGGACCTTGGTGGAGATGGTAAGAGCTGATCTCAAAATGTAGAATCGCAGAAGAGATAAAGAAATACAACGAATGTAGTGATGTTGTGCTGAAAACAACTCCTCCAATCCATGTAAGAATGGAAAAGCAGGCATAAAATGATGATGATGATTTTGGGAGATTAATGTGCTACATAATTTGGTCCAAATTATTTCAAATGAAAGAAAAGCAATTACAAAAGAAAAAAAAAACAATTTTCTTAATAGAATTTTTTTTTCAATTTAATATTTCATAGAAATTATTTCAAGTAGACTATGATATATATTTGGAAGACAGTTATGTGTAATCAAGTCTGAGATGAGAAAAAAAAATGACACAGGCTCATATATTTTAATAATGTCGACTCCAAACTAAATTTCAAATTGATATGGACTTTAAAAAAAATGAGGACAAATGTTTAAAATATGTATGATCTTATGAAAAACTTTCAGCTCTTCTTATATAGTTTTTTAATCACTTATGATAATGAATTATATATAAATTTGGTTATAGGAGTTATAGAGCGCTATATCCCCTAGACGTTTTTTCCTCTCAATAGTTGTGATAATACTTTCAAAGCTGTTTACAATATAGAATTTTGATTAACTACAATAAATATATATTTTAATTTAGTTATAATTTTATCTTTCTAAAACTGCTATTTATATAATTATTATTAATGCATTTAACTGTAGCTTATTAATGTATTTACTGTTTGTATCCAGTTTAGAATAGGTCACCATATCTCTGCATGTGTTAAGAGGCATTTAAATGGGTTGGTGCCAGGAAGGGCATCTGATTAAAACATTCATAATGAGTATGAAATCTGTCATGGAGTCCACAAGGCTGACCCCTATTTTAGCAGGGAAAATAGCCTTAAAACGCTTTTTATGCATTTTAATATATATATGTATATATATATATATATTCTTGTGAGGAAATATAAGTTTGTACATAGGAAAATGGAAGAAGAATTTGAAAAAGAAAAAAAACTTGATAAATAGCAATTCTGTTAAACTTATGATTCTGATTCTTTAAAATGTCAGTGAAAATTAATTAAGTTACTTTGTTAACATTTGTTCCTGGATACTGACAGGGTGAAGTATTTTTAGATAAACTCTCTGAAAGTAGATTCCCATCTATTAAAACTAAATGGGGAAACTGATATGTGAATAATGGTATAGGCTGCTGTGATTTTATGGTGTTGTGAGAGAGATATATTACAAAGCCTAAGATGACATCCTTCATTAGTGCAAGAGGCCTAAACATATCTCAATTGAAAGGCCTCAGAGGTAATTTGATTTATACGCTGCTAAACATTTTTACAAATGTTCTTCAAATGTCGTTAACACAACTGAACTGCAATCAACCTCCTTTACATTCACACAAATATATTCAGATATCAAATACTTTTTTTTCTCTTGGGGGCTGCATAATTAAACTTGGATAAATTCTTCACTTTTCAGTAATGTAGCACTCCACGCATGTATTGGGCTTGTCGGAAATATTTTAATAGGAAGGTCCCACACCATAGTTTCCACATTCAGCACTGGAGATCCCTGCCACATGGAACAGCCATCAGCTGCTACAATCTGTTCAGTGTTGTTTATTTTGTTAACTACTGTGACAAATTCAAAATGAAGTCTCCATCGAAGACAAACTGGAAAAGAGATGAAATAATTCAATAAAAACAGATCAAATATTTCAAACAGAAAATGACAATCAATCAAGAGAAAACCTAGATGCCCAGTAAGAGACAATTTCCTCTCTACTTCCCAAATCATCAACCAGCCTCATCATTATCACCAGCACCAGCTATAAAATCACTGCTGTCATCATCGTTGTCACAACTTCCACCACTTCCAACAATGTTGCCATCATCATCATCACAGTTAAACATCTACTCTCCATGCTTGCATGGGTTAGATGGGTTATCACATGACCATGTCTTGCACATACGGAACTGTTTTTGACTTGGTTTCTATGACTGGATGTCCTTCTTAACACCAACCATATTACAGCAGGGGCTGGATACTTTTTATCATAGCACCAAAGCATGAAAGGCAAAATTGATTTCCACTTCACATGCACAAAATCAGATTAAATGATGAAGTATTTAATCCAACTTTCTAACAACTTCACCAGTTCACCACCTAGACATCATCATCATCATCATCATCTTTTAACGTCCATCTTCTACGCTAGCATGAGTATAATCCAAGGGTCTCAAAAACACAGCCTATAGCAGAACAATTTTTGTGACTAATTACTAATTCACATATCTGACTATCAAATGCATATTTATTTTGATCAAAAAATAAATAAATAGGAAACTATCAGCTGTATTGTAGATTAGCATCATAACAGGTGGAAATCACACCTTCCCCCTCGTCCCAAGTTTGGTCCATAGTGACTCTCCCTCAGGAAGTAATGGCCTCTTTGTCATTTCATTTCATCATTTCATTTTACGTCCGCTTTTTCCCTGCTTGCAAGGGTAGGACGGGAACTGATGCTGGCTTGATTTCTACAGCTGGATGCCTTTCCTAACACCAACCTCATTTACAGTGAGTGCTGGGTGCTTTTTTGCTGTGGCACCTGCACGACCACTTTACAGTGGAATGATAAGGACCTCAGTCCCTATCATCTCATTTCTACAGCTGAGTAAACTGGAGCAATGTGAAATAAAGTGTCTTGCTCAAGGAAACAACACATCACCCGGTCTGAGAATTGAACTCACAACCTTTCGATTGCAAGGCCAATGCTCTAACTTTGTGTTCTTGAGTTCTGAAACCTCTAGTATCATCTAGTGCTGTAGCAAGTTTCATTATCCATAGCCCCTATCACTGCATTATAAATTATTTTTAAACACCCTAACACATATACTACTACTACATCCTATTAACACTGTCTCTCTCATTCAGCTCAGACAAACATCCAGGTATATAAATAACAGCCCACAGCTCTAGTACTACAACAACAACATTGCAATCTCTCTCCCTCAGTTTAGACAAAGATAAAACAACAACAAAACCTACCTATATCAGTAATAAAGCCAGGAGTTATAGTAAGGGGTACAGGGATACTGATGTGGGTACGTTGAGTATGAAGGCACATCTCTTGCTGTTTGCCATAGAATGTGATGGAATTAGGCTGGTTCTTTTTGCGACAACATTCCTCAGCAACACATTCTTCACTCTGCAAGGAAACACTCAGCTGAAACAAAGGAAGAGAAGAGAGAAAAAGAAATGATTATAGTATCGATTCATTAACATGATAGACAGGGGAAAGGTGATTATATCAACCCCAGTACTTGACTGGTACTTTATTTTATCAACACCTGTACTTAATTTATACTTTATTATTTCAATCCCTGTATCTGACTGGTACTTTATTTTATCGACCCCAGTACTTCACTGGTACTTTATTTTATCAATCCCAGTACTTATATTGATGCCAAATGGTGACAGCCAAATTTGACCTCAGTGGGAATTGAACATTATTAAGCTGGTGTTAAGAATATATCAGATGTTCTTACATAAAATTCTGATGGAAGGGTTTGAGATAATATAAATATTTTAAAACAACCAGTTTTTATTGTCATACCTGGGGTGATTTTAAGTGGTTTCGTATAAAAAAAGGTTTAAAGGCAAAATTGGAACTTCTTAACCTCATGGCCATATAGCTTTAACCCTTTTGATACCAAATCGTACCTTGTTGCACAATACAAAATTGTTTTAAAGTTTATATATTTATCTAAAAACCTTACATCATAATTTTATGTAAGGGACTTTATTAAGTTATGTTCCAAACACCAGCTTAATAATAAGAAAGTTAGTTATATTACTAAATATCTGTAAATGATTTGAAAATCAGAGCGAGAGAGAGCATGCTTAAATTTACCTGAACACAAGGTACAGTACCATCTGAAAAATCAAACACTCCATTAATGTCCTCTCCCAAACGGTAGGCATTTTTAAACAGATGAAAACGGGCAACCTTTCCTCGGACATTGGTGATGTTATAGAAACCTGGAGAGAGAGAGAGACAATAAGTTAGTTTCAGTGATGGATTAAGTTTAATTCTAAACAAAGTACCACCATCATCATCGTTTAACGTCTATCTTCCACGCTAGCATGGGTTTAGATGGGAATTGTCCCACTTGAGGCAAGATTGGTCGGGTGACCATGTCTCGCTCATAGAGGACTGTCTGGCAGGTTTTGTACGGCTGGATGCCCTTCCTAACACCAACCACGTTTACAGTGTGGACTGGAAGGTTTTTACCGTGTTACCTACACGGCCACATTACAGCGTGGACTGTGTGTTATTGTCGTGACACCTACACGACCTCATTTATTTGGGACTGGATGTTGTGGTACCAACATAACTTTACAGAGAAAGGGTGGTGTTGGTGGGAGTGATAAATGTGTATCATCATCACCAAACTAAATTAATAATGGAAAAAAAAAAAATCAATAACGTGAAGAAGCAAAATTGTCAAATAACATACGTGCAGTTTTCCTGGTAGTGACAGTGGATAGAACCTGTAATGCCATGTCTAAAATAGAATTCTCCTTCCTGGAATGCTTCAAGAATGGGTTCGTTGGAGCAACATCTACTTCATTTTCATTATAAACACTCGTATCATTTAATCCTTAAAAAGATTATTAATATATTTGAAAATAATCATTTTCCACATTGAACATCATATTGGAGCAAATATATATCATCATCATCGCTTAACGTCTATCTGCCACGCTAGCATGGGTTAAATAATAATAATGAAATTATTGTGTAGTGCTCAGGTGCACTACAACTCGTCAAAGGTGTATGTATAGTACATAGAATAATATACAAATGTCAGGGAAGTGATATACATGTGTGTATGTGTATGGAGGGGGAACATTAGATGTAGTGTTGGTGAATCTCGGGAAGCATGGAGGTTTTAAAGGATGCAGTGTCTCGACAGCTAACAACCGATGCAGGTAGTTTGTTCCATGCTTCAGCAACTCTGAGTGTGAAAAAATGTTTCCGAAAGTCATGGGAACTGTGCTGTTTTCTGACTTTGTGGGCATGCCCACGTGTGTTAGACACATGGAAATCAAAAAGGTACTCAGGGTTGTTGTTGGCAAGATGGTTAACAATTTTGTGGGTGTTAACCAAGTCAGTTGCCAGGCGTCAGAGCTTCAATGTATCCATGCCCATGAGTTTGTCCCATTTGAGGCAAGTTGGGTCAGGTGACAGTGTCTTGCTCATATATATATATATATAGGGGCAAGTATGGTTGACTAGTTAAGGGGCTTGCTTTGCAACCAGTTGGTTTTGAGTTCAGTCTTGGAATTTGGTAGATAAAAACACCAGAAGCTCTTTGTATATCTATTTATGTATGTGTGTATCCATGTTTATGTTTGTCTGTTTTATGTTCTCTAATTTAACAGCTCAACAAAAAAAAGAAAAGAAAATCAATAAAGTACTAAGGTTAATATGATTGACTAAATGAAGGTGATTCCCCAGCATGGCTGCAGACTGGAATAGGACAAAGAATAAAAGCGTGTGTGTGTGTGTATATATATATATATGTCTACATATATACATACATAACAAGCATAGAACATGGACGTTAAACGATGATGATGATGATATATATAAAGTTATATCTGTGTATATACAGAGTGGGTAACCAGGACTGCACCAATGTGTGAATAAATATACACATTTTTAATACGTAGACACATAAACATCCCAGAAAATATAAATTTCCCTGTAAATTGAAAAAAATTATAAACACCTTTGATCGATTTTGAGACCTAGTTGGGCCCTCATTAGAAGGTGTGTATATCATCCAATCCATCACCGAGATACTTGAATACAAGAGCCAAAAGTCCTACTCTATATGTTTGATGAATGGCTATTGGCTTGTTGAGTTCATCTGCACCGTGTAGACAGGTATTGTTTTTATCCAGTCAGGGTGTCCATCCCCCTTGAACACACCAGAGTGAGATCCTAGAATAGGGCTGCTGGTTTAGCTAGCTATTGGCCTGACCATGAAACAGGTAATGATGGTTCAAATGATTACCATTAACAGATCATTTGATCGAATCTAACTTATGAGCCATGAATAAGACCTAAAACATTTACTAATTAATGTTCTTGTAATAAGTTTTCTGAAAGAAATTAAACAGCATTTAAGGATGGAACAATAATTGTTTCTACTTTTGGCACAAGGCCAGCAATTACCCAATGCATTACTGGTACTTTATTCTATCGACCCCGGAAGGATGAAAGGCAAAGTTAACCTCGGCGGGATTTGAACTCTTGGAACAATAATGATTTCTAATTTAGGTTCAAGGCCAGCTATGTTTGAGGAAAGGGTGAAAGTCAATTGAATTGATCCTGGTACTTTACTGGTACTTTACTTTATCGACCCTAGAAGGATGGAAAGCAAAGTTGACTTCAGCAAGATTTGAACTCAGAATATAAAGGGCTGTAACCAAATGCACAATTTATTTTGACTGATACTAATGATTCTACTAATCCACCACCCTACAATAGAACCATAATAGGAAGAGGAGTATGTATGGACTCGCAACTCCTGGTGGAATCGTAGGGACAATGTATGTCACTATGGTGTTTCTTGAGCATTTT
Source organism: Eledone cirrhosa (assembly GCA_964016885.1). NCBI lineage: Eukaryota > Metazoa > Mollusca > Cephalopoda > Octopoda > Eledonidae > Eledone > Eledone cirrhosa. The sequence continues at coordinate 58,438,517 of OZ024742.1, forward strand.
TTAAAACTGGCAGAACCCATCTCCTCCCCAGGTCTGAACACAGATTTCCTCCAAAGAAGACGTGAGAGAAAGGAAGTGAGAAAGAAATATAAAAGAAGAATTGATCTCAATACTGAACTGGTAGTTTTTTCAATGACCTCGAGAAAACGAAAGGCAAAGTTGACCTTCGCAGAGAGCTGGAATGAATACCGCAAAACATTCTATCTTACATTCTAATGACTTTGCTAATTCGCTGAGGAAGAGGAGTTAACCTACCAAATAGCACCATAACACGAATTGGAATGCGGAGTAATTTTGTTGGCTGGTTGAGTCTCTGTGTACCAATGGTGATCTTGTAAGAGTATTTGATGGCTTGACCACGATAGGATGGAGGTGAATCTGATGGCACAATGTCTTTGTATTCATCTGTGAAAAATATAATTAAATAATACTGAAATTAGAGAGCTGATAAAAAGTGGATTGATTGAGATAAGATTGCCAAATAAAATGTTGTTGATATCATTTACAGCATGCCACTGGTCTGTTATCCAGAAAATACTTTATGGGAAGTCTCCATCATCATCAAGTTAACCTCAGCAAGATTTGAACTCAGAACGTAAAGAGCCTGGAAAAAATACTACTAGCATTTTGTCCGATGTTCTGATGACAGCAAATTTTGGGAGAAGGATTTAATTGACTCCAGTATTTGACAGGTATTTTATTTTATTGATCCTGGAGAGCTGAAAGGCAAAGTTAACTTCAGCTGGATTTGAACTCAGATTATTAAGAGCTAGAAAAAGAAATCCTAGACATTTTATTCAACATTCTAATGACTATGTCATTCCACTTCCTTTATATCAATGTTAAAGATACACACATTTTTAGGCCATTTTCCCAGAAAAAACAGGGACTAGCCATACGAGCATCTTAACAAGCTTCATACTCCTCATGGGGTTGTTTTTTGAGGTAATGTTTTACAGTCAGAAGCCTTTCTTGGTGCCAACACTTTTAGTTACCTCTTAAGACACAGGGATATGGTGTACCTATTCTAAACACAACATCTAAACTATAATAAAGGAAGGTCTGCAGGACTGCGTACGGTTTATTTTTTGTTATCCCATTAATAAAATAAGTTGGATTACTTTGAATAAATAATGAATGAATATTACATAATTTATCTACTAAATTTCGTAAAAATAAATAATTTAAAATTGACTTCTTTTCAAAGTTGCACTTCTGGTATATCGTTGCCACCACCACTTCAACTACCATATATATATAGAAGAGAGAGTGTGTGATGTCAACACTTCCGGTGGTGATCACTTAAATAAACATACTATTTTTCTCCTAATGCAGTTTATATATAATTGTCTTTTTTTAATGTATCATGGATTACGTTACTGATTACATAAGACAGTGTAACAACATCTTCATTCAATTTCTGTTTATATTGTCAATTACGATTTTATTTGATGTATCATATCTACATGTATATATACTTGCATGTAATATCAATATACACACTACACATACTAGCAGAAAACCACCCTTCGGGTGGTTTTTGTGCTAGTCTTAGTAATATATTAACTCTTAATATCCTGTGATGATTTAATGGAAAATATCTAAAAATTCATCATCGGTTAATTCAAATGGTATCAATATCTTTATGAATGAACAGATCATTGTAAAAATTTTCAATAAACTAAAGTAAAGACTTTAATATTTAATGTGATGCAATCATAGTAGTGCTCTGTACTTTTCAAAAATGTTTTGCTAATGAAGGTCCATGCAACATAGAATGTTCAAAGTTAAGAAAAACATAAACCTCATAACAACTAATTCAAATGTTTACACACATTTCCTATAAAAAAATTGAAAATTTATCTGGGGAAGCCAATATTTTTACATACATTGCTTTGATTCTCCTGGTGCCAGTTTGAGGTCACAGAAAAGTATTTTTGGTTTTGTTGAAAGAACTGTACAGCCTTTTTCTCCTGGAAAATTATCAGAATTGTAACATTAATGAAAATATCTATGATCAAATTACAATAAACTGTTACTTATACAACCTATAGTTAAATACATATGGCACTACCCTAGTTTACAGACAACAAGGGTTTTAAATAATTTTTCCTGCAAAAAGAGGAGTTAAGCTCGTGGGAACCCATGACAAGCTTCTCCATTTTCACTTCTCCTGCATCCTCCCTCACCAACTCACTTGCTTTTGCCCCCCCCCCCCATCATTTTTATCCATGTTTTTCTCGTTCTTCCCTTTCCTCCACACATGACCCAACCAACTCATTCCATTTCTCCTCACAATATTCATCACTGGTTCTATTTCCATCATTCTTTGCAATCCATTGTTTTTCTTCCTCACTCTATTAACAATACTCTGGTCATCCACCAAACCATTTTCATTTCAATTCTTTCCAACCTTCTTTGTTGCTCCTTATTTATAACCCATGTCACACTCTCATAAATCATGGCATTTCTCACACATGCAGCATACATCTTTCCCTTCAGTTCCAGCAGCACTCCTCTCCTTGTTAACACACCACCCAGTTCCTAGAACTTCTTCCATGCACATTTCACTCTAGCTATCATTGTCAAATCGGTTCAATCCACCTTTGCTATTCAATATGCCTCCTAGGTAACATGTTTTTACATCTTCATACCAGCTTCACATCCTTTCCATCTGTAGCTCCCTTCATACACACTTTACAGTTAATTGGAGATGAGACAATATTTTCTGTCTGTTCATCAACATCATCATCATTGTTGTTTAATGTCCATTTTCCATGCTAGCATGAGGCAAGCCAGGTCGGGTGACTGTGTCTTGCTCATACAGAACTGATTATGGCTTGGTTTCTATGGCTGGATGCCCTTCTTAATGCCAACCACATAGCGTGTGCTGGGTGTTTTAAGTTGTGACACTTATACAACCACTTTAAAGTATGGGCTGGGTGCTTTTTGTTGTGATACCTACATGACCACTTTACAGTGTGGGAGAGGTGCATGGGGATTAGAGAGGTAGGTATAGGGGCGTTTATGAGAGGCTGAGTGTTAGGATGTGGGAGGTATATGGAAAGAGGGATGGAGGCGAATAATATTCTAAAGTATGTTCAATAACTCTCATATGGTTTGTGTCTATCACTGTATATATGTGTATGCATATATACAAATATTGACATTGCACATCGAACAGAACATGCTTGCCTCATTTTTCTCCAGCCGTCGCATATCCTCTGCAGTTGCTGCCCATGTCTCACTACCATGCAGTATCGCGCACCTCACACAGGCATCATATAACCTTTTCTGCATATCGAACATGGTCATTTTCCTGACGGAATCAGAGTTTTGTCCTCTTTTCTACTCATCAACACTTTTGTCTTAGCTAGGTTCACTCTCAGTTTTCTTAATTCCAACTGCTGTTTCCATGTATCGATAAGAGGTTGGATGTCCTTGAGGTGTAAATTGTTTTTAATTGAATCAACATGTCTGATGAATAGGTCAATACTGGAGTGAGGCCTATCATATTGATACAGACCTCTAGTCAATCATCTGAGAAATGTATGTAACAGTCAATATTCAATAGAAACATTTTAAAGTGAAGCTTAATTGTATCAAGGTTAATATACATAAATGTGTATGTGTGTGTGCAACCAGTACACACTGTAAAGTGGTTGAACTGGTTTCACAATAAAAAGCAACCAGTCCACCCTATCAGGTGGTAGTGGTAGTGCCACAATAAAACAGACCTAGATGCTGTGAAATGGCCGGCATTAGGAAGGACATCCAACCATAGAAATCATGCCAGAATGGAGCACATGTCATCTGACATGACCAGCCTCTAAACGTGACAACCTATCTAACCCATGCAAGCATAGAAAACAGACGATAGGTGGTGATGATTTACCTTTGTTTGGAACAAATGATGTCTCACAGCCTGTTGTTGATACTTCTTCAGTAGATAAATTATTGGAAGATGGTAAAGCTATCCGTGTTTCACTCACTGTTCTTTGACAATGTATTTGGACACTGGCCCAAGCCAGATCATCATACTGGTTTCCACTAATATAAAAATACAGAAATAAAACATGGCTCTCATTAAAACTTATTTTAAAAAATATCTCTTATTTGTTCTCAACAACATCATTGGTCACCTGATAAGCATGCCAAAAGACCAGCTGGGGTCAGCTGACCTATAACAACAAATACTAAGTGCTTAGGCTTGAGTGCCAGAGAAAGATCATGCCAGTGGTGGATTGACAAACTTGTAGACATGCTCAGCATTCACAGCATGGCAATAGTGCAGGCTTTGCTGCACATCTCCCTGCAACATCTTTCCACTGGAAGAACCCAGACCAAAAAAAAAAACATTCACATTTATTTGGAAAAGGGCAGTGAGTGAAATTTGAAAACTGAACTAGAAGCATTTATCGTAATTTTGACTACAGAAAATAGTCAAATAACAGGGCTTATTAGCCAGCAGAATGGAGAAAAATGGGCATCAGCACGCATGGGGTCGAACTTACACCTCTTGTTTGGAGTGCAGTAGAAATCCTCCTCCTCCAACCTTTGTAGCTTTCATAACCAACTGTTAGCCCCTGGATATTGGCAACACCCTATTCCTTACATAGAATTTGAACTCAGAATGTAAGAGTCGGAACTGATATTGTTCAAACAATTACACCAGTCTGCTATCATGGATTGGTATTTTGTTTATCAAACACTGAAGAGAGGAAAGACAAAGCTGAACTTGGAGTGCAGAAAGCCACAACAAATGTTGCATGGCATTGTCTAACAAACTCTGCCTATTCACCACACTGGATTCGTACTTTATTGTTATTGTCACTAGAAAGATAACACAATGATTCTTCTAACCTTTTATAGTTGATTGCATTGACCCAGTATATGACTGGTACCTATTTTATGAACTTTCAAGGTGGATTTGTACACAAAATATAAAGGGTCATAACTAAACCCTGCAAAGCACTTTATTTGATGCTCTATTGACTCTGCCAAATTTATTGCCCTATTCTGTGTTGGCACTATGTCGGTTCTGAGGATGAGTGCACTCCTCATGTAGTTCTCAGGGAGATTCAGAATGATTTAGAATGTGATATAGCTGGCCCTTTGAATTACAAGTACAACTCACTTTAGTCAATGGAGCAACGTGAAATAAAGTGCCTTACTTAATGATGCAACATGCTGCAAAGAATCAAACTAATAACTTTAGAATTGTGAGTTGAAAATCCCTAACCACTAAGCCGCATAGCTTCACTAGTAGTAGAGAGCAAAGGAAGGCCATGGGAACTATTTCTTCTTCTTACGACAAAGATTATCAGTAGCACTAACACAGTGTGATTCATAATAGAGGTATATATGAAGAAACTTCTAATCCAATCTATCCCAGCATAGAAAAGTGGGTGTAAAATGATGATGAGGATATACTTACTGAGATTCATATTCAGGAAGAGCTGAATTAGAGAAGGTGATGATACAATGAATTGTCTCCCCTGCCAGATAGACTGGCCCACGAGGAAGAGTAGCTACTACATCAATCATCTTGCTTTCTTCACCACCACCAATAGCAGCCAACGACACATCCTAAGGAAGAAGACAACAGTTCATCATTATTAATATGGTCAATATGTAGAAAACATGACCCCAAACAGTTGTGTCAAGGACATGACAACCTGTTGGTGCCATAAAACACAATATATTCTGTAAAATGGTTAGTGATTGGAACGGCATCAAGCTATAGAAAATTTGTCAAACAAAGGGTTAAGAAGACCCGCTCTAGTGTTAGTGCCATGATAAAATGCACCCAGTATACTCCAAAGTGTGGAAATGTCATGTAAGTTTAACCCTTTAGCATTTAAACCAGCTGTATCCGGCCAGAATTCTCTCACCTTTTTCTGTTCAAACTATCTCTCTCTCTCTATATATATATATTGTTTATATGGAGGCACATGGCTTAGTGGTTAGAGCATTGGCCTTGCAATCAAAAGGTTGTGAGTTCAATTCTCAGACCGGGTGATGTGCTGTTTGCTTGAGAAAGACACTTTATTTCACATTGCTCCAGTTTACTCAGCTGTAGAAATGAGATGATAGGACTGGGGTCCTTATCATTCCACTGCAAAGTGGTCGTGGAGGTGCCACGGCAAAAAAGCACCCAGCACTCACTGTAAATGAGGTTGGTGTTAGGAAGGGCATCCAGCTGTAGAAATCAAGCCAGAATCAGTTCCCATCCCACCCTTGCAAGCAGGGAAAAAGTGGACGTAAAATGAAATGATGATGAAATGATGATATAAACAAGAAGTGTAAGTCAACAGGTTAAAATTAACTTCATTTATTCATATTCGCTGCAATATATATTTTGGTGATAACCATTATTATTCAAAAGCTATGACCTCATCAGGCAACTAGAACTTGAACAGAAAAAGCAGGAAAACATAATGGTGGAACAAAGTTTACTTTGATATATACATATATATATATTATGAAGGTGGAATGAACTACTGTCACTTTCAACAATTGAGTGTTTCAGTTGTTCGATCAACAGAACAGTCTGTTCATGAAATTCCAGACACATGTACCCTTAATATAATTCTCGGGAAGATTCAGCATGACACAGTGTGTGATAAGACTGGCCATTTGAAATATAGTTACAGTTCATCCAACATCTAAACATCTGCCCAGTTTTATTCACAAGGTATAGGTTGACCCAAGGCTATGGTAAATGACACTTGATCAAGGTACCATGCAGTGGGGGTTGAACCAGAGACCTCATGATAGCAAAGCAAACTTCTTAACCATTCTTCATTCACAATTACAACAGTAAATAAATGAATAATAGCTATACTTACAAATAAATATAAAGCTTAATAATGTTCCAGTTTTACCATAATCCAAAGTTTGACAGGAGAGAGAAATTCCTAAAAAAATATACATTTTAAATAATTCTTTATATTTTGTGTGAATTCTGTTATTTTCAGATATATTAATTCTTTGAATGTTAAGAATTTCCCAGTATATCTTTTACCTCCCACCTCTTGTGTGCCTAAGACATATAAGTATATTTTAGTTTAATTTGTGAAGCACAAGTCTAAACAAAGTAAATAAAACAAATTTGATCACAATCATATTTTTAACAATTTTTTAACAAGTGCAAATAATCTGTAATCCCAGCCAGGTGCAGTAAAATAGTACCGAAAGATTAAAATAATATTTGAAAATTTGGAAATATGAGAATCCCAAATGCAGAAAAAATTGTAATAATAGTCGATCACTAGAAATAATACCTAAGAAATTCTAGTGATGGAAAAATGAGGCCAGTTTTTCCATTGCGAGGAGTTACTCGACTTTCTCAGCTATTACAGTTACTTTCTTTGTTTAGGATCCTCACATTTTCAAATTTCAAACTCCCAACATTTCGATAATTCATAAGGAATATTTAAATAAAAGTTTCATATCATCATCATCATCATTTTACGTCCGCTTTTCCCTGCTTGCAAGGGTGGGACGGGTCTTATTCAGCACAGCATCTCTCCACTCGTCACGGTCCCTCGTCATCTCCACCGTGAGCTTCAATGATCTGAGGTCTGTTCTCACCACCTCCGCCCATGTTTTTCGTGGTCTACCGCTACCACGTCTTCCTTCAACTGGCATTTCCTGGCACTTCTTCACCCATCGGTCATCCTCCATGCGCATCACATGTCCATACCACCTCAGTCTCCTCTCCCGTACACTACATTCTATCCCTCTCAGACACAGTTTCTCTCTCAACACATTTATGCTGGGTCGTTCACGCACATTTACACTGCACATCCAACGGAGCATGCTTGCCTCATTTCTCTCCAGCCGTCGCATATCTTCTGCGGTTGCTGCCCATGTCTCACTACCATGCAGCATCGCGCTCCTCACACAGGCATCATACAACCGGCCTTTCGTACGCAGGGAGAAACCCTTCTTCGTCAACAGAGGAAGCAGCTCCCTAAACTTCTTCCAACCCGTCCTTATTCTAGATACTATGGCCTCGGAACACCCTCCTCCCATGCTAATCTGATCTCCTAGGTACCGGAAGCTATCCACCACTTCTATAGCGCCCCCTCGCATTTGAAAAATGTGTCTATCAGTGCGACTTCTACTGTCTAATTTCCCTGTACATCTACTGCATACATATTTCTCCCTACCTGTTAGTTTGCCTGCTATCCCGCTACATCTCTTGTGTACCCAGGACCTGCATTGTGTGCATTTTATAGAATTTATGCCAGTTCCTTTTCTGCATATCGAACATGGCCATTTCCCCGACGGAATCAGGGTTTTGTCCTCTTTTCTACTCATCAACACTTTTGTCTTAGCTAGATTTACTCTCAGTCCTCTTGCTTCCAACTGCTGTTTCCATAGCCGGAATTTATTCTCTAGCTCCTCTACTGATTCTGCCATAAGAGCCAGATCGTCAGCATAGAGAAGTTCCCATGGACAGCCAGTCTTAAACTCCTCTGTTATGGCTTGGAGGACTATAATTAACAAGAGCGGGCTGAGGACCGAACCCTGATGTACTCCTACTTGTATCTGGAATTCCTCACTAAACTCCATTCCTACCCTGACTTTACTGAGAGTACCTCTGTACAAAGTTTGCACTGTCCTCACAAGCCATTCCTCAACACCCAGCTTCCTTAGGGACCACCAGATGACAGATCGGGGTACCCTATCAAAGGCCTTCTCTAGGTCAACAAAGGCTAAGTATAGTGGCTTATTCTTCTCTAAGAACCTCTCTTGCATTTGTCTCACCAAGAAGAGGGCATCTGTTGTACTCTTCCCAGGCACAAAACCAAACTGCATCTCATCTAGTTTGACCCTTTCTCTAATTAGTTGTGCTAAAATCCTTTCTGCCACTTTCATAACCTGATCTATCAGTTTTATACCCCTATAATTGCTCCTCTCCAAAGCATCCCCTTTACCTTTGTAGCAATTTATGAGAATACTGCTGCACCAGTCTTTGGGTATGACACCACCATATATAGCCTGATTGATGATGCGTGCAACCAGTTTAGTGCCTACGTCCCCCGATGCCTTCAGCATCTCAGCAACTATTCCCGATGGTCCGGCCGCCTTACCATTTTTCATTTCCCTAATCGCTTCTTGGACCCTATATTCGTCAATCTCAATAGCTGGTCCCTCTGTCGGATCTACCAAGGGTAATTTCTCTCTCTCCCATTCGTTCTCCACATTCATCAGTCTCTCATAATGACATTTCCAGGCCTCCTTTTTCTGGTCATTCGTGACACTAAGTACACCGGCATCATCCCGGACACATTTATCACCAACAACATCCTGATTTGCATTGACACACTGCCTTGCAATGTAGAACACCGCACGCCTCTGATCTTCCCGTCGCAGAACATTGGCAAACCTCCTACTCTCTGCCTCCCTGCGTGCTAAGTACACCTGACGTCTAGCTTCTCTCTTAGTGGCTGTATATTCTTCCCTACTCCCACCCTTTTTCCAAGCCTTCCATGCTAGTCTTTTGTCTCTAATAGCCTTATCTACTGTGCTGTTCCACCACCAGGTCACTCTCTGTCTGGTTGGAGCTCTGCTCCAGCCACAGGTTTCATCAGTAGCCTTCAGCAAGTTGTCACGTAAGAACTTCCAGTTATTATCTATGTCATACGTCTCTAAATCGTCTTCTTTTTCGTCATATACATCTTGAACTGAATAAAAAGTCAGTTTATACTGAATTTGCACTGATGGCTTTTTTTGACATTTTTGATGCTTCATTCTGTGACCAAATGTCCTTCCTTTCATTACCATATTTCTATTAAAGAAAACACTGCTTGTGGTTTTCAAATCATTTCGAAAATAAGAATTTGAGGAATTTAAGCTGATGTTTGGAATTATGATGAAAGTATTTTAGATAAATATAAATACTTTAAAATAGTTTTGTATCGTACTAGGAGTGGTTTGGTATCTTTTCTGAAAAACAGTAATGTTTTAAGAGATATTTGGCTGCTATTTCTAGCGCTTCGAGACTGATTAATAGACATGTTTAGAAGATAGAAGATAGACCATAGTTAGTGGTCAAAATACCAAAATGCCTTTTCTTCGTCGTGAAATTGGTGTTGTCTAGCCCAAAGGGCAACCTTGATTGAGTAAACCTATGATCAAAGGTATTCCAAACGTGACCATCCAGTCCTTTTAGAAGGTATATAGAGCATTGAGTATTATTATAGAGCACCCCTTCTTGATTTCAGTGGGACTATTATTTTTCCTCGCCTTTTTCGAGCTATCAACTACGAACATGCCGCAAAGGACTTTTTTCCCGGAAAATAAAAGGGGATGCTTGGATCCCTACTCTACCCCGGAGTTTTCTTTATCATTTAAATTTTTTCCTGGGATTAGTTAACCGTATCCTACGACGACAAGTTATGGCTAGGATTGGGTTTAAGAGTTAGTGTTGGAGTATTTGGAGGTCAGATTCGTCGACAACACGCGAAAAAAACAAAAAACATGAAAAATAATATTTCTCACCAAATGCGAGAAGGATGTATATCTGCGAAACACCGAGGGTCTTCCCTTCCCCTCCTTTTTCTACAAAACTAGCCGTTTCTGATTGGTTTGGAGGTCAGAGTCATCGATAATACGTGAAGAAAAAAAATGGTAAAGAAAACTCCGGAGTGAGAGTGGGGTTCGAGGGTTCTCCCTCTTTCCTTCCGTTTTCTTTGAAAAAAACCCCTTTGTGGTATGTTCAAAGGTCAGATTAGTTGATAGTACACGAAAAACCAGAAAAATTATTTCCCATAGAAATCGTGAGGTGTCCTATAAATGTACCGTTAGTTACTAGTTAGTTCTTAATTAAAGACTATGATGTGATGACAAGGAGATACGGCCGCTACTTCTAACGGGTTGAGCATCCACTTAGAGGCCCTCTAATTTCATTTAACAATGCAACAAGTTTTATATATATACACACACAACAACGAATCAATGTTTGAAACATAAAATATATTATATAAGATATATTACAAATTCATGTATTATTTACTGACGTTAATACTCTAAACTGTTGTGTATCCAGTAAAATTCTTTTTATTTTATGTTGACAACACATCTTTCGAGCCAAGTAATAATGAATTGCTATTCTGAGTTCAAATCCCGCCGAGGTTAACTTTGCCTTTCATCCTTACGGGATCGATAAAATAAAGTACCAGTAATGCACTGAGTAATTGCTGGCCTTGTGCCAAAAGTAGAAACAATTATTACTTTAACTGTTATTATTTACGCAAAATTAAAATAATAAGGTAATGTGTATTCAACAATAAAAACATTATTATTGTAACTCTTTTATTATCTAAGATTATACTAAATTAAAACTAAATCATTAAACGTTCAATTTTTTAATCATTTTTCTTTTTGAAAATTGTAATTATTACGTGTTTGTTGTTTTTAGTAGTTGAAATTGTCATACACTATAATAACTAGAAATTATTTTATTTTGTTTACCACTACGAGGGTTTTCCATCCCGTGGCAACTTTTCTAAAATAGACCCCCCCCCCCCCGTTGTTTTATTCAGTAATTTGAGTTTATGACTATCATAATACATTAAACCAACAAAGAGTAAATTTCTAAAATACTGTTTTTAATATTATTTTAAATTCGTGTAATAATAATAGCATAAAACAATACTATTTCACTTACTTCTAAACAACTAATGATGACCAGAAACCGGTACTAGGACCAAATAAAGTCAGTCAATGTGAAGGCATCAATAAATGAGATTCATATAGCTTGTTAAGTCTAAAATAATCGAAAGAAAATAAATTAGTATTTTAATAAAATAGGTCTACTTAAAATTTTCTTTTCGACTTCAGATTATTTTTAATTACAATTGAATTAAAAAAAGTACAAATCCAAAATTAGCAGAATTACACCCTTGGACAGGGGAAAATTACTGGCTGGAGGTGATTCCAAGTATATTTAACCACAGGTTGGGAGAGCCCTGCTTTAATGTATGTTTGAATCTCGTATATAATAGCAATGGTCTCTTTAATAATAATTATCAGTTTTCTAACAGTGTTTAAATACTGGTAAAGTAACTTTTGTCAGATGTGCAGACAAGAGAGGGCGGGTAGAGAATGAAAACAGAAAAGTTAAAAATTTAATAATAAACGTAAGATAAACGAAACAAGACAGGAAAAATATGAGTAATTAAAGAATTTGGAATATAAATGAAAACAATATATTCTGTAACATTTCTCAACAAGGCGAACCAACTCACTAAAATAAAAATTCACATGACATTCTAAAGTTATTCTTACATTTCTTTTTCTTACTTACTGCTGTCCACGTCGCTGAAGACTTGGTATTTACATGACTGGGCCATCATCACACATTTATATATACAAAAGACAGTAATGTCAAATAAATATATCCGACCTCCGCAGGTCTCCTATTAATTAAACACAAATTACTTTTGAAAAAAAAACTGAGGATTCGGAATTTTCTATTAGAATATAAATATTAAGTATTAAAAGGGAGGCTCCAACGCCCCTTGACACAATTACTTAGTGCTGAAATAATATTTTTTTCGTTTTGATTTTATATTTGTTACGTCCAAATCCGGTGTCTTTTTAGTTTCTTATTTCGAACTATATTGCTTTTTCTAGTATCAAATTCCTATATGATTGCATATAAATACATTTCTTACGAAAACACTAATATTATTATTATAATTGAGGGGGGGGGGGGGTACTTGTGCTAAAAAGTAAACTATTAATCAAATTAATAAAAAATAATAATTACCATATCTTCAATATCTAATTAAAAAAATAAACATATCAAAACACGGAATCTGAGATTTGTAAAGATGAATGAAGGCTAAAACCTAATTTATCGAATGACATTTTCCAATATTTTCTTTTGGAGTTTTTTTAAATGCTTATTTATTTATATTTGTAGATTTATGAATGTTCAATTCACATATATATAATATATTTATATTATGAAGAGAACTATATAAATATTTACCATGTGTTTCATTGTCAGTGTGTGTGCGAGAGACAAGAAATCAGCAGTAAATAGCAAGGGAGACAACCACGTTGCACTGATCACGTGACTAGCTATGCAGCCAACGAGACAGAATCCACGTGGGCATTCTACCTGCTAGAAATAGCGGCCAAATTTCCCTCAACTCATACATCATACTGTATACCATAGACTGGTGATTGGGGCGTTCAGAGCTAACCTGAGCTAAACAACAACCAAGCTAAGTGATCGTTTGATCTGTTAGAAGTACCAGCCAAGTCTCCCTCAACTCACACATCTTGCCTGCTACCATAAATTTTTGTTCAGGACTGACTTGGGGCTAAAATCAACAACCAGCCGACGTGGTCGTTCTGCCTGCTCGAAATAGCAGATAGATCTTCCTCAACTAACACATCCTACAGTATATATTTCCAAAAATGGAAGAACTATTCGATAAATGTGGTGGAGAAAACCTGTTCAGAGCTGACCTGGGATTAATCAACTACAACCAGTCTACATGGTCTTCTGCAAACCTGTCAACTCTCCCTGTCCAATGGGGAGATCTCCCACCCACTTCGGGGTGGGTGAGAGATGTCTTCTCTTGTGAAAATGGTTATAGCTTTCATTATGTAAAACCTCCCCTTTGCCTTTCATCCTTACGGGGGTCGATAAAATAAAGTACCAGTAATGCACTGGGTAATTGCTGGCCTTGTGCCTAACGTAGAAACAATTATGTAAAACCTCCCCATTTTGCCTCATTTCTCCCTGTTTTTTGGCACTTTTTTTCATGGTACTCCGTTTGGGCTTTTAGAGATTGGCAAGTTTGGTTGTCTGAAAAACAGCACCCAAATATCCTTCCAAATGGGAAAGGAAACCTGAATGTATCCCCTGCATTATAACAATCTGTACAATGCTCAGGTGCACTACAACTCTTTAAAGGTGCATGTATCGTACATAGAATAATGTACACATGTCAAGAAAGTAAACAGTGTATGAGTCAAGATATACACACAGACACATGCGTATGGTGGGGGAATATCAGGTGTAGTGTTAGTGAATTTCAGGAAGCATGGAAGTTTTGAAGGCTGCAGCTAATAACTGATGCAGGTAGTTTGTTCGATGCTTCAGCACCTCTAAGCATGAAAAAATGTTTCCGAAAGTCATGGGAGCTCTGTTTTCTGATTTTGTACCACAGGTGTTAGGCACATAGAATTCAAAAAGGTGCTCAGGGTTGTTGTTGGAAAGATGGATAATAATCTTGACATCGGAGCTTTAATGTATCCATGCCCAGAGAAGCAAGGTGTTCAGAATATGGTAGATGCCTGATGGAAGGTATTCATTTGGTTGCAAGCAAGATATGGGTTCCACACTGGTGATGCAAATTCTAAGCTTTAAATGGACAAAAGTCATACTGACACATTTGGCCTTCTTGACAATTTTAGAGATTTGCTTTGTCCAACACAAAACCGCTGTTGACAATAATGCCCAGGTCACATTCACAAGACTTCTTGAGATTGTTGTGGAGGGAGTATGTGAACGCTGGATTTTTCCTCCTGAAATGCATGGTAGTACACTTGTCCACACCCAGCTCGAGTTGCCAGTCTGTAATCCATTGCTGCATATTACCCTACATCATCTTCCTGAATGTAGCCCTACATTATCTTCGGAAAGAAAACCCCCGAGTGTATCCCTAAATCATCTTCCACTCACGTTCTTTCATCCTGTGAGAGTCAGTGTTTTAAAATCAGCTCTAACCCCACTTGACCAAGTTTTCCTAAGTCATTCTCTACTGCAGCCTCCTTCCAATGGTATCTTCTGACACTTTGTCACCTAACAATCATCATCCATATTAATGCAGTTCTCTTGTACACTGCATCTGATTATATCCGGTTCTGCACCATCATTCATGCATACTAACATGACATGACAAATGGAACATCCTTGATTGTATTTCTCTCCAGCTTCCACATATTCTGTATTTATTGCCCATATCTCACTGCCATGCAATACCACACTTTTCACTCAGGTATCATATAATCTACTCTTTGCTTGGAGAGAAAATGCCTTTGTAGTCAACCAATACATTAAATTCCCACTGAAAAACTGTCCCAAGCCAACGGGTTCATTAGGCCAGTGCTTATCCAAGTTTCTTTGGCATTAAGCAACTAAGAGTACAAGATTTCCCCACAGGACAGGATGCTAGTCAATTGCACGGTTAACTGCCACCTATTGTTGATACTTATTTTAAGCCAAGTGTACTGAAGCTACATGAAATGACATGCTTTGCTCAAGAACACAATGTGCTGCCTAGTCCGGGGGATCGAACCCATGGCATTATGATTATAAGTGCAATACCCTAACCACTAGGTCACATACCTTCACTAAATTCCCACTGAGCTTACTACTAATCTTGATCTTACTCTTAATGCATTCATACAGTTTAGAACCTTCCTGAGGTATTTCTTACAGGCCACATGACTACTGAACATGTATTCAGTACATTACAACCACAGAATTTATCAGTCCTACACTTTGTTACTGTACCTCTTCTAGTCAATTACTTATAAATAAATGGATACAGGATTAGTTATGTAGTTAAGAAGTTCACTTTGTAACCACGTGGCTTCAGGTTTGGTCCTACTGTGTGACACATTGGACAAATATATTCTAGTATAGTCTTAGTTTGACCAATACTTTGTGAGTAAATTTAGTAGACAGAGACAGTGAAGAAGTCTATCGTATATATATATATATATATATATATATACACAATTGCAACTTGCAACGAAGTATGTACAATGCTTTCACTAAAAGTTTTAGGCGTCCACAGTTGTGAGCAGATATAGACACTTACTTGAAACTTCCTCCTTTGATTCAATGAAACATTCAGGATGTGACAGCTGGAAGGTGATGGCTGTACCAGCACTGGACTGGTATTTACTTTATTGACCACAAAAGAACAAACATCAAAGTAGACCTCAGCAGGATTTGGACTCAGAATGTTGGATATTTGTTTGTATTCTAACAACTGTCAAATCAACCTCCTAATTATATATCATTTAATGTCCACTTTCTTCACTAGCAGGGGTTGAAAGGGTCTTCATAGATTACGTCAATACTGACCTCTCACTTAGACCAGGAGCCTGCATCTTGCTTACATATGGTTCCATGCTCTACCAAATGCATTTTAACATGGCACTAACACTAGGGAGGTTGTCATGTCTTTGACAACCGAAGGGACCTCACATCCCTTTTGGCATGGTTTCTACAGCTGGGTGCACTTAATATTGCCAAGTATCTCATATAGTTATATATTTATGTATGTGAATAGTTTCATATCCTACTAAACATAGTAATGGCAATGTGTACTCTTGGCTATATGCATCTAGTTTAGAATAGATGCACTGTATCCCTACATGTTAATAGGCAAATAAAAGCATTAGTGTCAGGAATGACATTTAACTATAAAATCTTGCCTAAAGTCACATCTAACCCATACCAGTATGGAGAAGTTGAGGAAAAAAAATAATGAATATGTGTGTGCAAACATGTGCATGTTTTGTGCATCTACATATCAATAATTGTTTAAGTCCTACATAAACAATGTCCTGCAGCTTAGCAGTTTGACAAACATCAGCAATATACCACCATACTTAAAAATAAAGTGTAAGTTGGCATCAGGAAGAGGATCCAACAGTAGAAATACACTACCTCAAAAATGTGTCACTTAGCCTGGGCTAGTATGGAAAAGTGGATGTAAAAACAATGATGATAAAAATGACAAAGAAATATGTTGACACTAGAGATGACGAAGATAACGACAAAGGTGTTGACAACAATAAAGTTGATATTAAAGACAAAAATAACGACTCAGTGAATCTGTTGTAGTCAATACAAATAAATAGCAACAAAACTGTGTTTATAATTTATTGATATAAATCATTTCAATTCACTTAAAATCTTTTATAGAAATATGAAAATCTTGCCAGAGAATTGAGTGAATTGAATAGAATTAAAATGAAACTCGATTAGTCCTTGTATAATTCTTCTTCCATTGGGTCAAAAGAACAATTTTACTTTTCTAAAAATCATTATGGTAAGCATCATTAAAGGCTTAGAAGAAATCAGGCGAGAGAGAGAGTAATGATTAATAGTCAAGTCAATCTTCTTAAGCTCGAGCATTGACAATCTTTACAAAGTCGGGCTTCAGTGATGCTCCACCCACCAAGAAACCATCAATGTCTGCTTTTGTGGCAAGTTCTTTACAATTTGCAGCGCTGACGGAACCTAAAAGAAAATGGAAAAAAAAAAAAAAAAAGACATATACATACTTCTTTTGCATCATCTCCCTCACCTCCATTCCCCAGCCTGATGAAGGACATACCGAGCACCCTAGTATTATAATGAGGTAGTGCTGGTCCTTGACGGAAACCACCTCGTCTGCATTGTAAGGTGGCAGTGCCAGAGTCATGATAAAATGCTCCCAGTACATGCTGTAAAGTGATTGGTATTCATAAGGGCATTCAGCCATAGAAATCAAGCCAAAAACAGAATTTAGATATACTCTTTTACCTGTTCCAGCCATCCGGCTGAGGCACCGACCTTGGTATATACGTATTTGGATTGGCAGTGTTGGTAGAGAGTCTGACGCCATGCTTTGCAGCAGAGTTACGGCCCTTTATGGCCCGAGTTCAAATCCCACCGAGGTTAACTTTGCCTTTCATCCTTACGGGGGTCGATAAAATAAAGTACCAGTAATACACTGGGTAATTGCTGGCCTTGTGCCAAAAGTAGAAACAATTATTTATATTCATACATAGAACAAAAGTGCTACCTAAGTTTTCAAGATTCAATATTGACCATATCTCCAAATTGTAAGAGGGATCAGCACTTTTTTTTTTCCTTTACCTTTTCTACGGAAATACTTAACATACATTATATATCATCATCATCATCATTTTACATCCGCTTTTCCCTGCTTGCAAGGGTGGGACGGGAACTAATTCTGGCTTGATTTCTACAGCTGGATGCCCTTCCTAACACCAACCTTATTTACAGCGTGGGCTGGGTGCTTTTTTGCCGTGGCACCTCCACGACCACTTTGCAGTGGAATGATAGGGACCCCAGTCCCTATCATCTCATTTCTACAGCTGAATAAACTGGAGCAATGTGAAATAAAGTGTCATGCTCAAGGAAACAACACATCACCCGGTCTGAGAATTGAACTCACAACCTTTCGATTGCAAGGCCAATGTTCTAACCACATAGACCTGTAACTCCTGATAGAGTTGTAAGGGCACTGTAGTGATATACAGGGTATTTTGGGAATTTTAAACCTGGTAGATTCCATCGCTCCAGGTCTGAATATGGCTGGTTTCTTCCAGAGAAAGAGAGAATGATAGAAAGGAAGTGAGAAAGAGATATAGATAAAGAATTGACCCCACTGCTGGTCTGGAACGTTTTTTATCAACCTTGAAAAGATGAAAGGCAAACCAGACCTTGGTGGGATTTGAACTCAGAGCGCAAAGCCATAATGGATACTGCAAAATATTCTATCCAATTTTCTAATGCCAATTCACCACCTCAGAAATACAATAGCAAAAGGATTAAAAAGTCACTTACCTCCATATAAAATACGAACTTTATCAGCAATTTCTTTTGAAGCATTTTCAGCAATAAATTTACGCAGACTTTCATGAACACTCTGAGCTTGATCTGGTGTGGCAGTTTTGCCAGTTCCAATAGCCCACACCGGTTCATAAGCAATCACAACTTTTGACCAGTCCTTGGTATGTTCTGCATTAAACAACAACAACAAATCAGAATCTTTGTTCTACAATCAATAATCAATACATGGTTGTGTAGTTGAGAAGTTTACTTCACAACTACAGGGTGTTGGCTGGCTTCAATACCACTGTACAGCAACACAACCTCAGGCAAACCAATAGCTTGGGAGTGAATTTGGTAAATGGAAAATTTAGATGGAGTCAATCATTTGTGAGTGTGTGTAGAACGTCTAAGGAAAAAAATTGCAGGATAGATTTTACAAGTAAAACCAATCAGGAAATCCAGAGCTAGACCACGAGCAAGATGGTTGGATAACATCCATTAACTTCATTGGTCTTGTTTGGGGATGCAGCTGAATCAATTGGAGATGGTGGCTTCAGAAAGGACTCTGAAATAAGTGTTGGAGGACTCTGCCCCCAAGAAGGAAAATATCAATAATAATAATTGTTTTTACTTTAGGCACCGGGCCAGCAATTTACAGGAGGTAAAGTCGATTAAATCGATACCAGTGCATTACTGGTGCTTTATTTTATCAAACCCCTGTAAGCATGAAAGGCAAAACTGTCCTCAGCGCGATTTGAAGCATTTTGTCCAATGCTCTACCGATTCTGCCAATCCATCACCTTTTATTAATCTAATATATAATTATTGGAGGACTGTAGGACTGTGTCGGATATTTTTTCTGAATATGTTATTAAAATAAGTCGGATTTCTTTGAATAAATCATGAATGAATATTATGTAATTTATCTACTAAATTTCGTAGCTGTTGATTAAACATAAATATTCTTAAATATAAGTAATGTATAGCTTATTTTAAGATTCACTTCTTTAAAATTTTCAAATGTCTACACTTCCGGTTAGCGTCTGCTATATCAACACTTAGCCATATGCTATATCACACCACTTATGATGCAAATATATGAACGTTTATATAACGTTTATATTTCCATTGCTAATTTTCTCCTTTTTCATAACATTTCACCGTAATGCAGTTTATATATAATGCCTTTTTTAAATGTATCATGGATTACTTTATTGATTACAGAAGAGAGTGGAACACAGTCTCTTCAATTTCTGTGCATATTGTTAATTATGATTTTATTTGACATATCTACATGCATATATATTTGCATATAATATCAATATGCACACTACACATGCTAGCAAAAAAAAAAAAAAATAAAAATAAAAAAAAAAAAAAACACCCTTCGGGTGGTTTTTCTGTTAGTATTAATAATTGTTTCTACTTTAGGCACAAGGCCAGCAATTTAAAGGGGAGGGGAAGTCGACAAAATCGACCCCAGTGCATTACTGGTGCTTTATTTTATTGACCCTGTAAGGATGAAAGGCAAAGTTAACCTCGGCGGGATTTGAACTCAGATCATAAAGGGCCGTAACTATGCTGCAAAGCATGGCGTCCGACCCTCTACTGATACTGCCAATCCACCGCCCTTCTGCTAGTATTAATAATAATAATAATGATTTCTTTATTAGCCACACAGGGCTCACATCAAGAATGGCACAGGACGATACATGTAAAAAATTATAATGAAAACAATGAAACATGTAAAAATTCAAACAAAAACAAATTCTCCAATAGTAAGGGGGGAAGGGGGCTCTGAAGGTCACTCATGCAGAAAGCGCACATAAAATCATGGCTACCCTGACTGCTAAGGTAAGTGACCCCTTTCAGTTGTCCTTCAATCTACAGGCACATACTCAGAGCAGGCCCATTCACTTGGGCCATGCTTACCACTCTTACCCATCTAACAACAAACACTGGTTAGAAAGAAGTACTTCACTCTCCACCCCGATTTTCCACTTCAAATGAAACCTGAAAAAGTTAACCAGAGCTTTGCCAGAGAGGAAAGTGCTTGTCTTCAACCCTTTCAAATGCATCTACCACACAACCTCTTTCACTATGGCCAGCAGGCAGATAAAAACTGCCTGTCTTTATAAGCTAAACAAAGGCAGTGGGGTGATCTTCAAGATAGATTTAGCTGATAGCTAGATTTGTTCTACACATGACAGCAGGTGTTTGACATAAATCAGAACTGCCTCACTTACTGATGATAGTTTTTGTTTGGCTAAAGACAACTTCTTCAGTTTTACCAGCTTCTCTTTCTTCAAGTTTTTCTCCAATACAAGCAATGACAGTCAAACCTTCACCGACGGCATGCTCTATTTTCTCTCCTATCAACTGGAAAATACAAATAGGAAAGACATTTTCAGTAAGCAGTAACAACAATTAAACAATGTTTATGTTGTGTTTTTTTTTTTTAGTGTAATGTGTCCCACAAGTAACAGTATGACTCAACTTCGCTACTCTAGTGATGCAGGCTTGAATGGTGTCAGGGGGAATTCTCTTGTGTGTGCGAGCCCATGTGTAGGTTGCCTTGTAGTCCCATTGGAGAGAATCGAGAAAATGTTGCCCCTGAAGGATGGCGAGGGAGATGTGAGTTGGAATGGCTATTCCAACAACACAAGGCTCACTCCTGTGGGTGACCAACTTTGCTTTGATAATAGTGAGTAAGGAGGTGATCCTGGGGCCAAGAACACTGGACATCTCCACTGCTACAGATATAACCGAATACCTATCAGAGAACAACCAATATTTCGATAGTTTGCCCTCCAGCTTAATGAGCAGCAAAACCTGGGTTTGTTGCTGAATGTACCAGATTGTCGCTGGAAAATGTGTCATCCCATCATGTAGCATCTCAAATAAGAACAGAGTGGAAGAAATTCAGTGAGCTACTATCTTTGGTACTCCTCCTCCGAGTGAAAGGCAGGTTATAGATGTCCATGTGAGAAGTGTGACATTGAATAGCAATGAGACATGGGCAGTGAATGTGAAAGATATGCAAAGGCTGAAAAGAAATAAATTGAGCATGATCTGTTGAATGTTTAATAGTGTACATGAACAGTGAAGCATAAATTAACTGAGATAAAAAAGTGAGTATAAGAAGAATCAAATGTAGCATGGAGGAGAGAAGGTTATGCTGGTATGAACATGTGATGTGTATGGATTATGATTGTTGGGCAAAGAAGTGCCAAGAATTTCAAGTGGAATGGAAGAGGAAGACAAGGAGAGATGTGGGCAGATGTGGTGAAAGGTGATCTAAAGAAACCATCTCCTAAAGGGGATGATAAAGGAAATAAACAAGCAGAGAGCTACAGTACTGGAGAGGACTCATTTAACTCATGTGTAAAGATAATGATATAGATGATATATCTTAGAAGTTTAATGATAAAAAGATAAACCTTTATAATATCTTTAAGAAAATAAAATACCGTATGTTTTGGAATATAAGATGCAACGGAATATAGGACGCACTCTAAATTTAACATGAATATCCCGGAAAAATAAAATTAATGGTATTAAAATTTTAATTACTTTCAAATCTTATAAAATCATGACTATTGTCATTCTCATTGATTTCCTGACCGTCACCCTCATCTAGTTCCTGAAATTCATCATCTTCCTCGCATTCCTTGGGGTCATTGCTGTTTTCAGAATCACTTGTGTTATCATTATACAGAAAATTCTGTTCAGTGCCATCTCAGGCATTGCTGATGCCACATTTTTTAAAAGCTTTTATAACTCTCAGTTTTCACAGCACCCCACGAGTTTTTCACCCACCGAGTTAGCTGGGAAAATATAGGCCTCTTCATACGTCCTGTTGATGTCAGTTCAAGTTGCAGGTTCTTCATCTAATTATCTCTTTCATGTGTGCCTTAAAAGGCTTGTTTACTGAAACATCAAAGGGTTGTAATTGAGAAGTCAGTTCACCAGGTATGACAGTTATTTCAGTGTTTAAGTTCTTTACCCTCCTTACTGTATTCTCAGCTGTATGTGCACAAAATTGGTCCCAAACAAGAAGGTATACTTTTGAAAATTTAAACAAAAGTCTAAATATTTCCTACTTTTTAATTATAAAATTTTTATATATGGTAATTACCCCAAACCTGACCTTCACCTTATAAGATGCACAGTGATTTTGAGGGTCCAAATTTTTGAAAAAAAAAAAAGCATGTTCTGTATTGCAAAAAATACGGTGTATACAACTTACTTTTTCAACTTTAGCCACCAAATTCTTTATATCAATATTTGAATTTTATATCAAATATTTTTACATCAAAAATGATTTTACCAATTTACTCTTAAATAAAACCACACATACAAAAACAAACTGAAACAACAAATATATAAGAAACTTTCAAATTAAATTTTTTTCTATTAAAAGTATCAAAATATAATATATTACCGCATCAGATTCTCCAAAAACATTCCTTCTCTCTGAGTGACCCAAGATGACATAATGAATACCAAGATCTTTGATCATAGCTGGACTGAAAGGAAGAGAGAATATAATTATATAATGCTGGAGTGGATATAATATGGCTGAATGGTTAAGAAATTTGCTTCACAGCCATGAGTTTCCAGGTTCGGTCTCATTTTGTTGAGGTCTTAGGCAAATATCTTATGCCATTGCCTTAGCTTTTATCCAGTTTCCATCACCTAAACTTGCTCTCAAGGCATTAGTTGGCCTGAAGCAATAAATAATGTGTCACACACTGGGATTGAATCAGGAACCACATGGTTGCAAAGTGAAATTTTTAACCACAGAGCTATGCCAGCACCTTCCACTTTAATGAAACCATAGAGTTGTGAGGACCCTTTTAGTCCTGTCAAGGACATAACCTTTCTAGTGCTGGTGCCATAACAAAATGCCCCCACTCTACACTGTAAAGTGAGAGTGCTGGCACCACTACTAAATGCATCCAGTCCACTCTAAAGTGATAGTGATGGTACCATGATAAAAAGCACCCAGTTCACTCTGTAAACAGAGTGCTGGTGCAATGATAAACTACATCGAGTCCATGATAAAAAAAACACCCAGTACACTCTGGTTTTAAGAAGAGCATCCAGCAGACATAGAAACGATGCCAAAAATGGAACAAGAGCAAGACAAGGTTCTTCAACTTATCCAATCTATGCCAGCATGGAAAGTGGTTGTAAAATGATGAATAAATAATTTATTTGCTGTTGTTCACCTTCAGATTATGTACTATAATGGTTCTCCATGGTCCTCAAAGCATTAGAAGCCTAAACTATTGTTATAGTACAACAATAGCTGGTTCAATAAGCAGCAGCTTCTAAGCCACGTCAAAGGCTTGACAACTCTAGCACTGGTACAAATAAATGCACTTAGTATACTCTGTAAAGTGTTTGACATTAGGATGAGTGTTCAGCCCTAGAAACTATGCCAAAAATAAAATGTATTGAGCAAGACATGATCCCTCAACATAAGATGTCAGTAGCAACCCATTTAACCCTAGCCAGAATCATCCTCATCATGGTGATGATGAGGACAATGAAGGGGGTAGTGGTGATGCTGATGATGAATACATGGATTAGTGGGATCCCTATTAATGTTAGGTTAGACCAAATAATCTGCAACTGGTAATCATGTAAACCAGGTCTACCTGTGTCAGGTTTTCGGCAACTAAACTGGCAATATAGTGTCTCACTGTGGTGGATGGTGAGTAGATAAATGAACTCCCTGATAGGACAAAATAAAAACAAAAGCTGTCTACAAAAGCAGATGAGCTCTGCGAAGAGTCAATGGCTATCTATCAAATCTATAAAGGGAACTGGGCCACATTATGGCTGTTGACTCACTTGGCAACCCCTGCATCTGAGCGAGTGAGTGTGAGAAGTCTGTTAATAAGTGCTGAGGCTTGCTTAAATCAATCCTAAATTATCATCATTTCATCTTAATCCTTTTTATATCAAACCTGCTTCAAACTGTTCATAGTTCTATGATACAGAACTGATTATTTTAAAGTGTTTATAGTTATCTAAAAATCTTCCATGATAATTTTATGTTCCAAACGCAAATATATTAATAATAAAGTTAGTTACTGAATTCTTCCAAATTCTTCATTATTTTCAAAATTATATGAAAATCATAGGCAGCGTCTTTTATTAGAAATATGGTAAACAAAAGGAATAAACATTAATCCATAAGTCACTTCTTCAGAGATAAACTGCAGCTACATGTACTGACTATTTAAGAGTGATGCTACTTCTGCATTGTTGGAAATAGCAGAAACATACCATTCATATATATTAATGTCAACAAATTCAAATAAAACAGTAATGTGGGCAATTCATCACTTATTAGAAGCTACAGTTGTCACTTAACACTTTTGATACCAAACCAGCATTCAGTTTGCCCTGTAAGGTGCTTGTGCTGGTGGCACGACAAAAAGCACCCAGTCCACCCTGTAAAGTGCTCATGCTGGTGACAAAATAAAAAGTACCCAGTCCATTCTGTAAGGTACTCATGCTGGTGACACGACAAAAAGTACCCAGCCCACTTTGTAAGGTGCTTGTGCTGGTACCATGATACAAAAGCACCCACTCTACCCTGTTAGATGGTCATTTTGGTGCCAAGATAAAAAGAACCCAGTCCACCCTATAAGGTAGTTGTGCAGGTGCCACAACAAAAAAGTGCCCAAGCTACTCTGCAAAGTGTTTGAAAGGTTAAACAATAGGAATCTTTGATAATAAAAAGGTTGAAAACTACTGCTATAAAACATGTATTTATTTAATTAATTTAATATATTGAAAATACCCAGTCTACCTTCTAGGATGGTTGTACTGGTGCCACTCACAAAAAACACCTAGTCTACCCTGTAAAGTGGTTAGCTTTAAGAAGGACATCCAATTATAGAAACCATGCAAAAGCATATCCATATGGACAAGGTGGTCACCTGATCTGACTAGTCTCATAATGTGGCAATCCATCTAACAAAGAAATATACATTAAACAATGATGATGATAAAATTTATATCTATCTAAAAACCTTCCATCATAATTTTATGCAAGAACCTTTGTTAAGTTATGTTCCAGACATAATGAAAAAGTTAAAAATGAAAAAGTTATATTACTAAACCCATCAAATTTCTTGAGTGTTTTCACAATAATTTGAAAATCATAGGTAATGTCTTTCATTAGAAACATACTTAAAGAAAGAGTTAATTTTAAATGTTTGAGTAGGTAGCAAATTGCCAGAATTGTTGGCATTGAAAAGTTACATATGGCTCTTAGGTGCTCTGATTTTTTAAAAATTGTATTTAATTAAATCTGCAATTTTGTATTAAAATAAATGCCAAGGAATTGAAGCAATTTCAGATTCAAAGCCAAATATTGCATTGAGGAAGAAGAAAAGAAATTACCTAAATTCATGTTTTCTTATATGTATTTTTATTTTTAGCAAAAAATAGTTCTTTAGATTGAAGTTTCCTCCTCCTTGTGCTCAACTGATGGAAAGGAGAGAGAAAGGTATCCTGAAACAGAAGACCTGGATCAAATACTAGCAACAGAGTGGATTTTGCTAAAGATACCCAATGGCTATATGGTGGTGGTGTTAAATTGGGCAACAGATTACATTTAAATAGGCCACAGTGGGATTTGAACATGAAATGCAAACGCTAAAACCAGAACCAAATACAGCTGTTTTGTCCAACACTATCAATTCCACCAATACACTGTGCTGAAGAAATACTTTATTCTATTAAATTTGCAAAGATGAAAGGCCAAGTTGACCTCAGAACACACAAAGCCAAAATAAATACTCAAATAACTGTAGTAACATATCTCAAAAGTACCCTAGAGTTTGGAAAATGTCAAATAATGCTGTGTAGAATTGTAGTTTTAACCTTTTCCTTACCATAGTTTTAATTAAAGACACTGCTCGCGATTTTCAAAATAATAAAAAATTTGGAGGGATTTGGTAACTTTCATTAATAAGCTGGGGTTTTTTTTGGGTGGATAACCTAAATGTTCTTCCACAAGATTATGATGGAAGGTTTTTTAGATAAATATAAACACTTTAAAATAAAGAGTTTTGTGTCATAGAACCAGTGGTGGTTTCAACTGGTTTAGTATCAAAAGGGTTAAAAGTTATAATTAAGCCTACCTGATATCTCCTGTAAAAGCACCGGATGCTGCTTTGTAGCAATTCTGAGCTGCAACTCCCATATTACTCTTTAGGTTGGAGCGTACATAATCCAGATAGCAGGTAGGAGGACTAACAACAACTTCTGGATAAAGAAAATTTTAAAAAGAATGGCAAATAATTTAGTTTTCAAAATTATTCAATAATTTAACTCAACATCCTGTACATCAAACCACTTTAGCAAAACAGTACTATAACAGCATCACATTAAATACTTAAGTCTTTAATATCACAAATTTTTACAATGATCTGTCCATTAGTAAAGATAATATAAACATTTAAATTAACAAACCACATTTGCAAGACATTCTTGATAAATGTAAAACAGCACTATGACTACATCACATGTGATGCAGTCAGTGTTGTTTTGTAATTTTCAAGAATATCTTACTAACAGTGTTACATGTGGTACACGATGTTAAGAATTAAAGAAGAACATGTAAATATACGAATTGGTTAAGAGTGTTGTCAAACGATTTCTGTAAGAATTGTCTGCGATTCAATTTTCCATAATAGCAATAATTTTTAGTTTAGAAATCTATTAAAGTGCCGAAATCTTTACATTTATTGTAATAGTAAATGTGTTAAAGCACTTTTATTAAATTAGACACATATTCCGCTACTTGCCAATTTTCCAAATCTGCCTTATTACTTTATTTATTTAAGACCTACTTTGTCCTTTATTACTAAATTTTCTGGGTTGGCAATTTTAAAAGGCAATCCTACAGAATGGCGTCGTAAATCGCTGGCAATAGAAATAAAATAAAAATCCTCAGTAAAATGAATTTAAAGTAATTATTTTGCTCATATCACTTAAATTACTTTTTATTTTAATGCTTATTTATAACAAAAAATTCACAAAGAAATCATATGGAATTTAGCAGAAAATCAGTTGCGTGTTTCATAACAACCTGGTTCTGGGTTTAGTCCCACAGCGCAGCACCTTGGGTTGACAAATGTGTAAAATTTAGTAGATGGAAACTGCAGACGTCTATTTAGTGTATATGCACCCCCGTGTTTATGCTCCGTAACACAAAAAAAAAAAAAAAAAAAAAAAAAGAGATCGATAATATACTCTCAGGTCCCGAATAATGATTTCTACTATAGGCACAGGGCCAGCAATTTTTGGGGCGGGGGAAAGTCGATCAGATCGACTCCAGTGCATTTCTGGTGCTTTATTTTATCGACCCCGTAAGGATGAAAGACAAAGTTAACCTCGGTGGGATTTGAACTCAGATCATAAAGGGGCGTAACTATGCTTCAAAGCATGGTGTCCGACGCTCTACCAATACTCCCAATCCACCGTCTAGGTCCCAAATAATAAGGGGGTAGAATCAGAGGGGTAACTAGGGCATGGAAAGCATGGCACGTGCCACGGGCGTCACTTGGACTAGGAACACGTTTTATTAAAGTCAAATAAGTTTCGCCGGAGAGTGAAAAAAGAAACTCCTTAAATGTGTGATCTGTCTCTTATTATCATGGGTGAGAACACTATGGTGGTTGAATCATTAAACCATTTATATAAATTATTAGGCTCATAGGTAAAAATACAGTGCTGGACAGAGGCGGAATTTCACTGCTTCCCATAAGCGCTATTTTTCCATGTTATGCCTCTAGGTAGAATAAGTAGTGGGTTGGAAAATCGAAAATTTTTCTAGGTCGTCTCCTTGGATTTTTTAAAACCAGAATTAGTCGTTAAGTTTACACATTGAGACCTCAACCCATCCTATTTATTTCATAATGTATGAGATTTCTTGTAATGTTCTTTTTTTTATCATATATAATGTTTATCAATTTCTAAAGAAAATTCATTTTCGCAGGCAATGCTACCACTTAAAATAAAATTTCGCCGGAAATAAATTAGCAAAATTTAATAAACGGGACGATTATTCAAGACCCGAGAGTAAGTATAAGAATTATTATAATAATAATAATGAAATTATTCTGTACAATGCTCAGGTGCACTACAACTCATCAAAGGTGCATGTATAGTACATAGAATAATGTACAAATGTCAGAAAAGTGAACAGTGTATGAGTCATGATATACATGTGTGCGTGTTATGGGTTGATATGACCGTCACATGAAGGTGGTAAACCGGAATGGCCTCAGTCTAATGACTGAAACCAGTAAAACATGAAAAAGAGAAATATTAAACCAATAAAAGAATAAAAGCATATATATTGGGGGAGGGGGGTTCAATTGGAAATTGTTTAAAATCTGTAACTGCCTGTCAAGTTTTCAATTCAGCTAAATAAATAAAAAGCAGAATTTATGAAAGTTAGCGGCTTCATAGAATTTTTTTGAAAATAGAAAAATAGTCTGAATAATAGGACATATAAACCCCTTTAACGGAAAAAATAGACAGCACCAGCGGGCTTCGAACCCACTTCTTCATGCTTGTCGGGCTGATATGCTATCATTATACCTCTAACTTTCAAATTTCGCTCATCGTTTCTAAACACGTTCGTAGATAAAAACAATTTGAAGTGTTAATGTATTTTTTTTCTCTAAGACAGTAATGAGAACACGTAACGATGTAACGATGAATCAAGGAACCGGATTAAGTAACTTTAGATTTCCTATACAATAAGACTGCCGGTAAAAGGGCGAAAAAGATCCGCCGTACACTCAATCTAATAATCTAAAATTTATGTTAACCATAAAAAAAAATCTAAATAAGATTTAAATAGTGTATTCGTTTTTTTAAAGTAAAAGATAATTATATAGACATGGTGGTTTTTACGAAAAGAACAAGTGCAGAAACTAACAATAACTGTGTCAGTAAAGACAACACCATCTCCGGTTACTTTACTTGCACGTTCACATTGCTAATGTCCTTGAGAAAGACATACATGCCACGCCATCACCTTCCCTATAAAACGCTTATTCTTTTATACAATCTAAAATAATTTTTTTTTTTCAGTTTTATTTTATTGTAGCTTGCCATTTTCGTAAGACAAAGCAAAACATGTTAATGCAAAACGGACATTACTTTTTTGTTTTTGTTTTGTTTAAATCTTTAATTATGATTAATATGTAATTGCAGTAAATGCAGGGAATCGAAACCGCCATCTAACTAATAATGCCTGAAGACGTCAGTATTACACACAAAAAAGCGATATAAAATATGTGAAAGCCATGTTGGTAAGCGATCTACGTTGAATTTACTTCACAGCACAAAAAAATAAAATAATAATATATATATATATATAGTCGAGAAAGAAATCTTTACTGAAGAACTGGCATTTCTTTCTCTTTATTTTCTTCTCCCGAAGACTATTTGGGGATTTGTGCTATATGTCAAATCTGCATTAAAAAAATAAATAAAAAGAAAAAATAACTTTCACTTTACAGCAAGTCCTTGACATTAGTCAAGGTTAAGGTAAAAACCTTCATTGGAATAAAGTACTGCTCACATATCTAAGGCGATGTTGATACTATATTACGTTATCCAAACTGATTGGTAAATATGTCTCGCAGACATTATTGCTTCTCGTCTACTATAATAACCGAACTACCGAGCTGCTGCATACCACTTCCATTCAAGGCCATACATTGCACCTGAATCTCATCCCCTCTTTCTCTCTACTTACTCAATAAATCTAACACAAAGCACTTTCATAACCATTTCAGCAAAGAATGCATCCAGATGGTATTTCCTTTTTCCCTATAGCAGTAACAATTTGCCCTGTGGTCGATCAAATTCACCATCTCTTCTCCGATAAATTAATTTTAAAATAATCCAGCTCTTTATTTAAACACAAACAGACATCACAACAAAAACACTAATTGTTTAACCGAAGGAAGTGTGCATGCCTTTTCTTTCTAATTTATATTGTTATATACTGTTTAAAAAACAACATAATTTTATTTATCAAACTCAGAAAAAAAAAGCCCTGTCAGATTATGAACAGATTGTGAATGCGAGTTGTCAGCTTTCTTAACCAAATACGAAGAACAAGAAATGTGATTTCGGTCGCCACAGGCATCCCTGTCCCTTTTTCCGTTTCCAAAGGCAATCCGATCTATTCAACTATGAGTTATAACTATCAATTATTCGTCATAATTGCATTGTGGCTAACCTTTTCAAACTGAATAAAAACTTTTCTAAAAATCCCAATACTGCCTTATTTCTTAGAACATTAGGCAGTATTGAAATAGCTTCAATTATTTGAAAGAACATGAGGACGTCACCAGTTAAAAGAGGAGACAAAATGAGTGAAATATTTCATGAGATTCCGTTATGACTGTCTCGCACAGTCAATATAGATAGTTGAAAAGTTAACTGAAGACAACACCTAGGGGTTGTTTAAAATCTAAAAACAGCAAGCAAGAGAGATCACTCCAATAACATCAGCTGATCCAAATTTTTGGAAGATAAAGGCCATGCAGTTAGATTTTGTGTTTAAAGCCAACTGGGAGAAAAAGAAAAACGGATAAATTCTGATTTTGTTACATCTAAACCAGTGAAACTTATCCACTTAATTTGGCCTTGGTGATATTGGAGTTATCTCGCTTGCTTGTTTTTGTCTTCAATTCCAGATATAAACTTCCCAACTCACTATATTACACACACACACATTGCACAGACCACACCTCGATGTATTTTTCCTCGGTCGTGGTGTGTGTGTGTGTGTAGAACGTAAACGGAAACAGCAATGCAAACAGTACAATGAAGAAATATATTAGTTTAACGCTCATGCAGATATATTAAAACCATGTCCACACAGACCTATCAAGTAAAAAACAAAAACAATAAAACCATGTCCACACAGACCTATCAAGTAAAAAACAAAAACAATATGAAACATTATCTGTAATAGAGTTCGAGAAGTTGACGGAGACTAAACTTTCGATTGAATCCCGCTTCTTGAACTTTATAATTTCATGACTATGAACGTTAACTTAGATCAGATGTGGTTGTTTATCCTTAGATCAGATGTGATTGAGTAGATCTATGATCAAAATCATTCCAGCTATGGTTATCCCATCTTTTTATATGAGGGACCACACTGTCCAACGTATTCGAAATTTATAACAATAGGGTTATGCTTTAAGGGAGATTTTTGCTGCTATTTCTAGCAGGTCGAGCGACTGCGAAGAGTAGCAATGATTCTGAACATGGAACAATTTGAATATTGAGTTCGTGGGAGAAGAGGTAGTTTTTGTTTCTAAATTTCATACATCTTTATAACATCAAACATTTTTACATTGAGGGTGCGAAACTCCGAGAGTCCCTCTCCACTCAGTTTGCTAAAACAAAAACAAAAAAGGCGATTCCGACTGATTTGGAGGTCAGATTCGTTAGAAATACAGTAAAAAGGAAAAGGAACAATTTCCCAGGGAGCGGCTGAGGGGTGTTTTTCTGTAAATATCCCGAATCAAATACTTTGAGATGTGATGGTGGAACATGGGTTTAAAATGGTTAAGAACCGTTGGCGAAGAGTCTCCCCTCCTCGCTGGCTTGTGTAGTGCTACTGTGTGAGAAGCATATTTAACACACATAACTTTATATATATATAGACTGGTGCAGGACTAGACATATATATATATATATATATATAAGGGGAAGATATGGTGGAGCGTTTATCACTTTTGGAAAGATATTTAACGCAGATTGAAATGAAATGGCTACGGTAACGAAGAATTAATACGGGAATGTAGATCGATATCGTAACGGAATAACTTTATACTGAATCCCTACCCACCACCACCACCTTCCAGCCCCCAATGTCCACTGACAATGTGGTTCGACTAAATACATCAGGATATTAACGTTTAGTTCTCTTCGTTGCAGGTTCAAATTCTGCCGGTACTGATAAAATAAAGTATAGTAATAAACCGATAGAACGCTGAAGTAGAAATCAACTAATTAAATCGTCTACGCCCTCCACCTCTAAATAAATTAACCTTGAGACTCTGAAAGAATCTTTACACACACACAAAGAACTAAGTAAATATGAAAAATACTTTAAAAAGATAAAACATGGTCGTTTTCTTAATGTAACATGTTTGAAAAAGAAAAACAGTTCCGTATTTACACAAATGAATAAATAAATATGTGTGTGCTTATAAGGACACCGAGAGCATACTTCTTTCCTTTACCTTTTCTATGGAAATACTTAACACACACACAATATATATATATATATATATATTTTTTTTTTCAATGATATTAAATAAATGGAAACTATATTTATAAAACCATAAAATATGGTTTTATAAATATAGTTTCCATTTATTTAATATCATTGAATATTATACTCCAGAAAACTTGTCGAGTGCTTTGAATCAGTTATAAACATTTATATTTGTTGAATTACCAACAAATTAAATATCCCCTTTGCTTATATATATATATATATATATAAACGGTTGAACAAATGTCCGTGAACATTTGAATATTTATTATAGCAATCAATCAATCGATAAATAAACAGAACAGTTAAACACAAAAATCTGTTTAGATTGTAACGGTTAGAAGATGATTCAATGTTGAGTAGAAAGGAATATATATATATATATATATATATATATATATATGTGTGTGTGTGTGTGTAATACAGTATATAGAGAAGAAAACCCCCAAAAGTATGTTTTCAATTACGTGGGGTGAAGAACTATATATATATACTAAACTAACCTGTGTCAGCATTGATAGGTCCGGCATTCATAAATGCAACAATTGTATCAATACTTTTCTTGTTGCCATTTAATTTCCAGTTGCCTCCAACGAAGAATTTTCTGCCCATGATGTTTCTTCTCTTTTAAAACAGTTAACAATGGTTGAGGAATCAGACTGTATTTTTAAGCGACTGTCGTGATAGAGAGAGGAGGACAGAATGAGAGAAATGCTCTTGCTCGAGCAGAGAGAGGAAGACAGAATGAGAGAGATACTGTATCGAAGACAGAGAGGGGAGGTGAGAGAGATACTGTATCTCAGAGAGAACAAAGTAAGAGAGAGTGTTGCTCAGACAGCGAGGAGGCAGAGTAAGATATATATATATATATATATATATATATATATATATAGGGAGAGAGAAAGTGGCAAAAGCAGGATGAGGAGAACTCAGTGAAGAAGAGAGAGTGACAGAGAGTGAATGTTACTGAAGGAGAGACTGAGGGGTGTGTGTGACAAGGTCGTTTGACGCTGAACGTCCTTGACGTCTTATCAAGGTCAAATTTATAAATAAAATTACCGATAATATTCAAAGGTAGGCAACATAGACCTAGACCAGATTTTTAATATTAAGATGGTCAGACAAACTCAGAGAAAAGAAAAATCGCTTTTTGAAATTTAAATATAAAAAAAGAGGAAGAAATTACAAGCCTAAAACTATATTAAATAATAAAATGAAAAATGCGAAAATATTTAAACATAAATGTTTATATTATATTCTCTCGTGATTTAAGTGATCTGGTTTTACGAACCCCCTTCCCTCAAAGTCATTATTATCAACTTCAGTTTCGTCAACCTCGTCACCATTAGTCTCAATTTCATTATAATCAATTTTAATTTCGTTATCGTCAACTCCAATGTCCTTACTGAACGATGGAGCCAACTTTTATTATTATTATTATGAAGAGCGAAACATTAACACCGATGATTACTTGTAGATTGTTTTGTATAAAGAAATTTTCGTACTCTACATTCCCGTAAATACACAGTTTATTTACAGTAAAACTACATACTATACTATATGCAACACGAGAAAGACAAAAATGAATTACACCGATTTAACGTTTTATTCATTATTCACATTTCTCAACTCACTTCACATATTCCTTTTAAAAAATCATCACATTCGTCTTCAGTGAACAAAATCAGCGCTGTGTTGATTAAGAATATTTCGGTCTCCTCCTTTGCTTCGCGACTCAGAGGCAATATCATTCTTTTCTGACATCCCTCTTCAATTATCTTCTCTCATCTCTCCAGTTACCCATCCCCGCCGACGTTGAACACACAGTCCCCCGTGGATGACACGAAACATCTCCGTGACCAAATCAAATGCATGTGCTGTCTTCAAACGACACAGTCCTCCAGCCCTCACCGGTGGTCCTAGTCACTTTCCACCTGAAACAGCCAAACCTCCCGAACGATATTAGAGACATCGAAACTCCAATGAGAACATGATAGCTGCTCTTAGATTTTTCCAGTATAAGAATGCCTGGAGACCAAACAAGCTAAGTTAGGAAGGATAACAGAAATTGCGCCTCATCAGACCGCATTCTACACCCTTCTTTCCGAGGAACTGTTTAGCAATAGGCGAAACTCCCTGTGAGGTTCGGAGGCATTAAATGACATCATCAGCCAGCTTCCCATCACAACCGGAGCCTGTCGGCTTTGGAAGAGAGAATAATCCTTTTCCAATTCAAAGGGAGGCAAATCTCTCTAAGATTGGTAAATTTATAGAACATCTCCACCCCCTCGATTTCAGTGGGGGAAAATGTTTTTTCCTTATTTTGTTTTTTCTTTGTGTGTGCTATCAACTAATATAACTTCTAATATGCTTGCAATCGACTTTTTTCCAGGACAACGTAGGGGATGGAGTAGTCGCCTCTCCCATTTTCGGAGTTTTCTTTACGATTTTTATTTCACGTGTTATCCACGAATATGACCTCCGAACCAGTCAGAAACGACTAGCTTTCTAGGAAAAGGAGAGGGAAAGACCATCGGAATTTCGCAGATCTACCCACCGCCCTCTCGTTTGGTGAGAAATTTTTTTTTTTTTTCGTGCGTTATCAACAAATTTGGCCTCGAAGATGTTCGCATTTGACCCTTTTACCTCTGGAAAACAGAAACCATTACCATAACCCTAACAATAACTCTAAACCTTAACCCTAATCTGTGGAAAAAATGTCGATTGTCAGCATCTTTAAGGTCCGATGTAGATCTGCGAAATTCCGATCGATTTAAAATAATAATTGTTTCTACTATTGGCACAAGGCCAGCAATAACCTAGTACATTACTGGTACTTTATTTTATCGACCCTGTAAGGATGAAAGGCAAAGTGAACCTCGGCGGGATTTGAACTCACACTATAAAGGGGCGTAACTCTATGCTGCAAAGTATGGCGTCCAACCTTCTACTGATACTGCCAATCCGCGATTTAAAATAATAATGAAAATTATTGTGCACAGTGCTCATAAGGTGCGTGTATAGTACATAGAATAATGTACAAATGTCAGGAAAGTGAACGATGTATGAGTCACGATATGCACAGACACATACACATGCGTGTGTGTGTATGGCGGGGGAATATCAGGTGTAGTGTTGGTAAATTTAGGGAAGCATGGAAGTGTTGAAGGATACAGTGTCCTGACAGCTAACAACTGATGCAGGTAGTTTTTTCCATGCTTTAGCAACTCTGAGCGTGAAAAAATGTTTCCGAAAGACATGGGAGCTGTACTGTTTTCTGATTTTGTAAATATGTCCGAGGTGTTAGACACATGGGATTCAAAAAGGTGCTCAGGGTTGTTATTGGCAAGATGGTTAATAATCTTGTGGGTATCTACCAAGTCAGTTACCAGACGTCGGGGGCTTTAATGCATCCATACCTAGGAAAGCTAGGCGTTCGAAGTATGGTAGACGCCTGATGGAGGGTATTCGTTTGGTTGCACCTCTCTGAACAATTTCCAGGAGATCAATATTCTGAGCAAGATAGGGGTTCCAGGCTGGTGATGCAAATTCTAAGTGTGGACGCACCATAACTATATACAGATTTAAATAGACTAGCAGAAAAACCAACCTAGGGTTGTTTTCTGCTAGCATGTGTCGTGTGTATATTGATATTATACATGTAGATATGATACATCAAATAAAATCGTAATTGACAATATACACAGAAATTGAATGAAGTCTATGTTACACTGTCTTCTGTAATCAGTAAAATAATCCATGATACATTTAAAAAAGACGATATTATATATAAACTGAATTAGGAGAAAATTAGCGACGGAAATATATGCGATATTTTTATAAGTGTTATAATATAATGGCCGCTAACCGGAAGTGTTGACATTTGAAAATTTTAAGGAAGTGAATCTTTAAATAAGCTATAAAATATATTTAATCAACAGCCACGAAATTTAGCACATAAATTATGTAATATTCATTCATTATTTATTCAAATTAATCCAACTTATTTTACAAACGGGGCAAAAAGATATATTCTGGACGCAGTCCCGCACTCCTTTCTTTATTATAGTTAAGATAGCTGGAGAGCGGCTGACAAAGGTCTTACTGAGTGATGCTAAGACACCCTCAGCCTTCTTGATAATTTTAGAGATGTGCTTTGTCCAACGTAAATTATTGTTGACAATAATGCCCAGGTCACGTTCACAAGAAGACATCTTGAGATAGGTATTGTGAAGGAAGTATGTGAACGCTGCCCCCCCCCCCCCAATGCATGGTGGTACTCGTGTCCTCAGCCAGCTTGAGTTGCCAGTCCGTAATCCATTGCTGCGTTGTGTCCAGGTCTGATTGCAGGAAAGATCGTACAGGATCTGTCCTTTTTATCTAAAGTTTGGCATCTATGTCATTAATATATGCAACAAACAAAAGGGGACCAAGAACAGATCCCTTTGGTACACCAGATGTCATCTCATAGAATGAAGAATGCTGTCCTAGTACCGTGACTACCTTTTTTTCGACTGAAAATGAAGGACTTCAATCAGTTATAAAGATTATCTCTCACATCCATTGCAGAGAGTTTTGCCATAAGTCTTTTGTGTGGCATAGAACCACCATTAGCGATTCGGGTAATATCTTCAAGAAACTTGATGAGTTGATCACAGCAGCTGGAGTAAGGGATAAATTCAAATTGCGAGGGTCGGATAAGGCTGTGAGAGTTCCAGAAGTTCCAGAGTGTTTCTCTGACACAGGACTCCATCAGTTTGGCGTTGCTGTAAGTAAGACTGACTGGACAATAGTTGACAGGCGACGTGCAATCACCTTTTTTGAACAGAAGAATGACAATGGCAGTTTTCCACTGCTCTGGGGTAACATTGTTGTTAAGGCAGAATTAAAACAAGAGTGAAAACTGGAACAGAAGAAAGTACCCACCACGCTTGAGAAACAGGTACGTAACACCATCAAGGCCAGGAGAGGCATAGTTGCGCTTATTCTTAAGGTGGCGTTGCAATATTGCAGGTGTAATTGTTGCTACAGAATATGTCAGAGGTAGTGGAGATGGTATATTTTGATTTTCGACAGTAAAAATGCCTGCATAGCTTTCAGCAATAAATTCTGCGCATTCTTTGGGATCGTCACTAATCTGGCCTGTGTGGGGATTGCGAAGAGGACCAACTGGAAAGTGATGTCTCTGCTTTGAACGTACATGTTTCCAGAACACTTTGTTGTCAGGGTTGGTTGCTATACACTGTTCAAGCACTGCTTTTTTGCCACCTGCTTGAGATGGTTAGATGATCTATTGCGCCTTTTTTCTATTTTCCGCCTCCTTTCTCCTTCCTTGTTTTTTTTTTTATAAAGCTAGTTGTTCCCGATTGTTTTGGAAGTCATATTCGTTGATAATTTACGAAAAAAAAAAAATGATAGGGAAAACTCCGAAAAGGGGGGGGGGGGTATCCGGGGGAAGGGGGGACATTCCCCTCCATTTTCCTGGGGGGAAATGTCGATTGCGAGCATCTTACAGATTAGATTAGTTGATAACACAAAAAGAGGAACAAATATTTCCTACTGAAATCGAAGCGGATGTTCTATAATAATGAATTTTTTTTATATAGGCACAAGGCCAGCAATTTTTGGGGAAGGGAAAGGCGATTAAATCAACCCCAATGCGCGACTGGTACTTTATTTTATCGATCCCGTAAGGATGAAAGGCAAAGTTAACCTCGGCGGGATTTGAACACAGAACGGGGAGGATGGTGTCCGACGCTCTACCGATACTGCCAATCCACCGCCCTACGGGTGTTCCCAGATAATGGTTTCTTATATAGACACAAGGCCAGCAATTTTTTTTTGTGGGGGGGCACAGTCGATTAAATCGACTCCAGTGCGTGACTGGTATAAATAGTAATTGTTTCTACTCTTGGCACAAGGTAAACAATTACACCAGTACATTACTGGTACTATGTTTTACCGACCCCGTAAGGATGAAAGGCAAAGTTGACCATGACGGTATTTGAACTCAGGTGTTCTATAATAATACCCTAAGATATTACGGGCTGCAACTCGTTCTCCGTCTCCAACCTTATCGCTTCGGCCACAAACCTAGGTAAAACCGTAACACAGATGAGCGAAAAGTAATTAAATACCGAGACAGGACCTGACTGACCACTTCCTTTTTGCGTCGGTTGCTTCAAATACCTCTGGTGTCCTCGGTCTCGGCCAGCCGTTTTCTTCCACATAATTGGGAAGTGTAATCCCGTCCGAAGAAGGAGTCCCATGGGGTGGAGTGGCTGATGCAGCGGGTGTCGCTTGTTGTTCTATGCAGTAACGCTTTCGGTATCTTGTCTGCGAGGTACAGCTGGAATATACCGCCTGTCTCTTTCCTCTTTCCCTTTCTAAAAATTATTTATTTTAAAATATATCTTTATTTTACTTTCTTCCTGTTTATTATGCGCAATATTTATGTAAATAAAATTTTATTCTCTCGTTTAGTTAGTTTTGTTACATCGTTGACCGAAAAAAATAACAGAGTTATTCCCCTTGCATTTATTCACAATTTTTCGTGAAGCATTAAGCTGACAACCGGTGAATTGGCAGTATCGGTAGAGGGTTGGACGCCATGCTTTCTAGCATAGTTACGTCCCTTTACAGTCTGAGTTCAAATCCCGCCAAGGTTAACTTTGCCTTTCATCCTTACGGGGTCGATAAAATAAAGTACCAGTGATGTACTGGGTAATTGCTGGCCTTGTGCTTAAAGTAGAAATAATTATTTCTGCTATCTTATATAGTAGTTTATATGTGTAACAGATGGGATAATTTTATTCACTGTTGTATAAATAACATTACAAATTGTTCACAATTCTTTCAGAATGAAAATATAAACACATAATAAATACAATTAACTATGAACCTTACAAATACAATGTACCAAAATATATGATCAAAGCAAGAGAAAGAAAAAGAAAGGGGAACAAAAACAAAAACGACCAACAATTCACAACCAAATGCGACAATCGACCATGCATGACATAGATCAACGGAAATTTTTTAAAGCCTAATTACGGTTTAGGGACCCCCCTCCCCTACACACACACATAATACTCGACTTTATTTCCTCATAGCTTTCTTATTAATGCCTATATGCATGAAATTTTACAGATATATGATTTCAAAGCACTAGAATATTTATTCAGATTAAAATAAATATATATTTATATTTTTTTCGCAATTCAGAGTCGTTGAAATGTCATTACGTTGTCATGTAAAATCTATGATTCAAAGACAAAATAAAATTGGAAGGCAGGATAAAAAAAAAAAAACCATGTTAATTACAACAAACTCAGAAAAGTATTCAGTAATAAAAGCATTAACGAACGGAAGGAAATTGACACTCTCTCGGTTACGACGACGAGTGTTCCAGTTAATTCGATTAAAAGAACAGCCTGCTCGTGAAATTAACGTGCAAGTAACCGAACATCCACAGACACGTGTACCCTTAACGTAGTTCTCGTGGAGATTCAGCATGACACAGAATATGACAAGGCTAGCTCATCGAATTACAGGTACAACACATTTTTGCCAGCTGAGTGAACTGGAGCAGCGTGAAATAAAGTGTCTTGCTCAGGGATACAATGCGCTGCCGGGAATCGAACTCACAACCATACGATCATTAACCATGCACCTTCACACGAACAGAAGTATACAATAAGGAAAACACACTAACATTACCGATTTTCTGGCACCTCTGCTTCCAGATCCATGCCTAATTATCCATTTTGCCAGACTAACAAAAAGTCAGGTAATAATAATTCATGGGAGAGGTTGTTATATACTTGACCAGACTGGAGAGTCCTTTCTAGTTTATATTGACCCCTCTCAATTGCCATGTAGCATTGCAGTTTGCATGCAGACATCATACAGTCTACTTTTCACACTGAGATAGAAGCCCTTTGTTGTCAGCAGAGGTACAATCACCCTAAAGTTCTTCCACTCTGTTCTTATCCTGGCTATCACACTTCCAGAGCATCCTCCCTCACTGCTGATTAGGTAACAAAAGCTGTCAACAAATTCTAAGGAGCCTCCCTGTCAACTGAGCGTATTTATTGCACATGAGAGCTTAGTGCTTACTTCTATGCATCTGCTGCACACAAAGTCTATCTTTTCCATTAACCTGCCTAAAATCCAACTATATCTCTTGTGCCACCATAGATTATACTATGTACACCTTCTAGAATTTCTGCCCACTCCTTTCTGACATTGAGCATGGCCACTTCCCTGATGGTATCAGCATCTTGTCCATCCCTACTTTGCTAAGTTCACTTCCAGACCTTTCAATTCTAGGTTTTTTTTTTTCCATACTTGAAATTTTGCTTCTAGCTCTCTCAGAGATTATAAGGACTAGGTAATCAGCATACAGGAGTTCACATGGAGTGCCAGTTTTAAATTCTTCAGTGATGGCTTGAAGGACAATGACAAACAGAAGTGGACTGAGGACTGAGCCCTATTGGACCACTTCGTTGCCAACTCTCATTTTGCTGGATTATGTGGCCCTCATAAGCAATTTGTTCACACCTAGCTTCATAAGTGCCCACCATATTACAGAGTGTAGGACTCTGTCAAAGCTTTCTCTAGATCCACAAATGCCAAATACAGTGACGTACACTCGACTAAGTACATTTGCTGTAGTTGTTTCACTAAACAGAGGGCATTATTAGTACCTCTACCTAGCATAAATCCAAACTGCATCTCATCTAACCATTTTGTGGGTCTGAGAAAAGTATTAAATTGATGAGATCACCAAAGCATTGCAATATGGCTAGACACAATAAAGGCAGTCATACTGCATTGTCTTTTGCATTCATGGATGCATTCAGACCTTAGATAGCGAGTCCTGTTTGAAAAATATATTGGAGTCTCCTCCCAATGCTGCAAACTCTAGTGGGGTCCTCTGTTGTGTCCTGGGAGAGGTGGGATGGAAGCACAAAAATTACATATGTCGAGACTCCAGAGATGTTCTGAAAGGGAGCAAACTTTAACAATTGGTAATTGGAACATTGCAACCCTTACAAGCAAGGTGCAAGAACTAGTAGAGGTAGCCAGATGCTACTGGCTAGATATAGTCCAGGTTTCCTCAAGAAAGTTCCATGGCTCTGGTACTGTAGATTTGGATGTAGGATGGAAACTCTGCTATTCAGGTGTGGCACCAAAGATGACTGCACAGACAAGAGTGAAGATACTCAAAAGTCCCCTGCTGCCAGAATGTGTTATGAACTGGATCCCGTTGGGAGGGAGGATTTGCCTCTTGAAGCTTAGGCTGAAAGAAAGGTCTTTGTGGATGGTGCAAGTTTATGCACCAAACCGAGAGCCAAAATATGGATCCTTCCTTGATGAAGTCACTGCAGTGATAGATGTAATTAGGACTGAGTTATATATACTAATGGAGGACTTCAATTCACAGGTTGACGTTGACTACCTGACATAGAAAAGAATGATTGGAAGAAATGGTGACTCCAATCTGAATACGAATGGAAAGGCCTTATTAGACTTCTGTTCTAGTAACGGGCTACCTATTTGAGTAACTTCTTCCAGCACAAAGACAACCATAAATACATATGTCAGAAGAGGAATTGGGGACAGAGAAAAATAATTGATTTTGTAATTGTATCTGATCTCTTCAATTCAATGTTGGATGTTCGTGTAAAGAGAGGGGCTGTGCTGTCAACTGACCACCATCTAGTTATCTGCAGCCTGAAACTACCTAAAGCCAAGAGAGTCCACAAAACTTGTAGGTTCAAGTTGACCTACAGGATAAAGTGGGAAGTGATGGCAGATAAGGAAGTCAGGAACAGGTTTGCGGATACTATTGCATCCCAATTCAGAGAATTCCCTGAGCAAACTGAGGATGTTGAAACAGTGGAGACTGTTCAGCTCTGCAGTTTCTGCTTCAGCTGTTAAATGCTGCAGGCGATGTGTGGTGCCGGTTGGCAGGAGAACCCCTTGGTTCAATCAAGTTGTCAAAGGAGGAGGTTTACAAAGCTTGGCTTGGAAATAATTCCTCCTTCTTGCAGTACAAGCAGCCATGAAAAGTTGCAGCAGACCATCCACCGACTTCATAATAAGACATCCCCCTTCATGCCTACTATTAGGAACACATCTGAGGTTCTCTCTTCAATGAGGTGCATCCTTGCAAGGTGGAGAGAATACTTTGCTGATTTCCTAAACCTGCTCACAATAGTATATTTTAATGTACACAATGTGCATCTGAGAGCAATGATAAACCTCTCAGAGGTAGAGGTCACAAGAGCAATGAAAGAGCTCAAATGTGGCAAGGATGCTGGGAAGGATGAAATTCAGCCTGAGATGTTAAAAGCCTTAAATAGAGAAAGTATTCTCTGGCTGACACATGTATACTGGGTGGTCTGTATCTCTGAAAAGGCACCTAATTCCAATTTTCAAAAAGAAAGAGATTGCTCCAATTATAGAGGGATCTCCCCAGCAAAGCAATGTCTATGCTAAGTGTCTGGCAAAGAGATGTAGGGATATTGTTGAGTCCAAGCTAGCTGATGAACAGTATGATTTTTGTCCTGGACACAGTAGGTCTTTTAGAAATCGTGAGAATATTAACATGAGGTGTTGTTCTTGTATGGTAGACCTCGAAAAGACATATGATCGCATTCCATGAGACATGCTGTGAAAGCT
The DNA here is from genome assembly GCA_964016885.1 of Eledone cirrhosa. Classification (NCBI taxonomy): domain Eukaryota; kingdom Metazoa; phylum Mollusca; class Cephalopoda; order Octopoda; family Eledonidae; genus Eledone; species Eledone cirrhosa. The sequence continues at coordinate 58,482,175 of OZ024742.1, forward strand.
TCTGCAGGATTATGGGATTGATGGATAGCTTCTTGTTGCCTCGACATCTCTATATAAATGCCCTAGTATTTATATTTGGATAAATAGTGCTAAGTTGAAACCATTCAATACTGATGTCGGACTCTGCCAAGTGTGCATACTGTCACCTCTCCTGTTCATAATCTTTATGGACAGGATTGACATGCACAGCCAGTTTGGAAGTATTGAGACTGGCAGATGAAGGATCAGTCGACTGAAATTTGTGGAAAACATGGTACTATTTAACTCAGAAAGTGATTTCTGACATGCACTTGATAGGTTTGTTGCCTGTGCTGCACAGCAGGATTGAAAATTTGTCCCACAAAGACTGAGACATTCCTCCTCTCAAGGAAGTCTGTGCAGTGCAGTCTACATGTGAGTGGAGTTCTACTGAAGCAGGAGGAGAAGTTCAAGTATCTTGAGGCTGTATTCACAAGTGATGGAAGGCAGGAGGCTGGATTAAGTGCAAAAATTGCAGGAGCTGGTGCAGTAATGAGCTAGCTTCAGCATTCGGTAATCTGAACAGTGTGATGCATGGGGTTGCAGAACAATAATATGAGAGAACAATAATATGAGAGACGTAAAATAAGAAAATTATAAAATGAACTTACTTACTAAAATATCACTTCCAACTAATTAGTTTCTGAAATGGAATAAATATATTTTCCGAAGAAAACATACAGAATCATTTCGTCGTCAGGGAAGACTATTCTCATCTAAGTATCCAGGCAAAGCGTGGACTCTGGAAACTTATTAAAAAATAATTCAGTGGATAGAAAATAGCAAAGCGTGGACTGAATTCCTAGCCATTGAGAAAATCACTGCCTCTGCGTCGGTGGCAAATTCAAAAAGAATCAATCACGTGACATCGAGGTCAATCAGTGGAAAGTGGTTTGCTAATAAGACAGCAGCCTGCCTGCTACCATAGCAGCAGTCTTGGCTAATATTGCCCGACAAATAATTTGGAGATAATTATAAAGAATTAATATCTAGTAACATATATATGCATACAGGTGATTTTCTCAATGGCTAGGAATTCAGTCCACGCTTTGCTATTTTCTATCCACTGAATTATTTTAAAATAAGTTTCCAGAGTCCACACTTTGCCTGGATACTTAGATGAGAATAGTCTTCCCTGACGACGAAATGATTCTGTATGTTTTCTTCGGAAAATATATTTATTCCATTTCAGAAACTAATTAGTTGGAAGTGATACTTTAGTAAGTAAGTTAATGTTATAATTTTCTTATTTTACGTCTCTCATATTATTGTTCTGCAACCCCATGCATTGAACCACAAAGTTACTAAGACAAAACCTATATATTTGCTAGCATTGATATGCATCTGTATGTATATATATGTTACAAGATATTAATTCTTTATAATTATCTCCAAATTATTTGTCGAGCAATATTAGCCAAGACTGCTGCTATGGTAGCAGGCAGGCCGCTGTCTTATTAGCAAACCACTTTCCACTGATTGACCTCGATGTCACGTGATTGATTCTTTTTGAATTTGCCACCGACGCAGAGGCAGTGATTTTCTCAATGGCTAGGAATTCAGTCCACGCTTTGCTATTTTCTATCCACTGAATTATTTTTGAATAAGTTTCCAGAGTCCACGCTTTGCCTGGATACTTAGATGAGAATAGTTTTCCCTGACGACGAAATGATTCTGTATGTTTTCTTCGGAAAATATATTTATTCCATTTCAGAAACTAATTAGTTGGAAGTGATACTTTAGTAAGTAAGTTAATGTTATAGTTTTCTTATTTTACGTCTCTCATATATATATATATATATATATATATAGTAATAATAATAAATTTGAAGACTAAAAGATTTTTTGAAATATTCATTTCCGCGTTCACAGATTGACTTTGTTAGTTTCAGAAGATCCCGTTAAGGGTGAAAGCAGCGATTCTTTGCTTAAACTTTAATCTGTTATTTCATAAAATTATAATTGTTTCTACTTTAGGCACAAGGCCAGATGGCTGAAACAGGTAAAAGAGTAATATATATATATACACACACATATATATATATATATATATACATATATACACATATACACACATACACATATATATATATATTTAGGAGAGAGAGAGGTGGGTGGAGAGATCAAAGGGAGAATGAATATAATCAACGGCAGAAAAATATAAAAATACAAAAAGAAAACACACCTCAAAACCAACAAAGTTAAAAACTTTACACAATTTTCAGCCACTTCAAACAGCTATTATATCTGTAGATAATGTTATCTTTGTTGCTTCCATTACCAAAAGTCATTGACTTGTAAAAAATACAGTATTTTCTCCTTTTTAATTCTAAAACTAGATAATTATTGTTTTCGAATAACGGTCTCTTTCTTTTTTGTTTTTCTTTATGATAAATATTGATGTAGGCATGTACGAGAGTCACCTGAAAAATTCATAGGCTAACTATGAAGGAGAGATGCTAGAGTCGAGAAATCTTGCATGCAATAATTTTACTTCTTCTTATTAGGAACAGCATTGTTTCCTTCCAGGGACTATGTTGAAAAATAAACCTCATTCGGTTACCCATGAGAGTGTTTTGGTCAGCCTATAAACTTTTCAGCTGACCCTCTTATGTTGCGGATGTTAAGAAGCTTGCTTTGTAATCATGTGGTTTTGAGTTCATTAGTCAGGTATGGATTAAGGGGTGGGAGAAAGCCCCAAGAAGTTTCAGAAATACCAAGGAAAACTTAAGACTCAGGAAGATCCAAGAAGACCCACCCAGGGAGATAAATGAAGATCTAGGAAGAGTCAAGTAAATCTAGGAAGACTCAAGAAGATCCAAAAAACATCAGGAAGACCTAAGAAGATCAAAGAAGATCCAGGGTCAAGAAGATCAAAGAATATCCAGGCTCAAGAAGATCTAGGAAAACCTAGAAATTCTCAGGAAGATCAAGAAATATCCAAAGAGACTTAGGAAGACCAAGAAAGACCCACGTAGACTAAAAAAGTCTATGAAGACCCAAGAAAACTCAGGACATTCCAAGAAGACCCTGGAAGATCAAGAAAGAGACAGGAAACTCAGGAAGATCCAAGAAGACCCCAAGAGACTCAGAAAGATCCAGGAAGATCTAGAAAGTCTCAAAAAATTTCAGAAAGATCCAGAAATATCCAGGAAGACCCCAAAGTCTCAGGAAGTCTCAGGAAGAACAAGAAATATACAGGAAGACCAACAAAAACCTAGGCAGACTTAGGAAGATCTGGTGAAGAACATTCCAGGAGGATTTGCAGCAGATGGACATTAATTTGGAAGATATGGGGAATATAGCAAGTCAGTGTGTCAGCTTAGTAATTTTTTATTCTAATGAAAAATTCTACTTATGTTTTGAAAATAATCAAAAATTTGGAGGGATTTAGTAATTTAGAGATGGAGGCAGTGACAGTGGGAGTTTGGTTCCTTTGTGTTCAGACTTAACTTTCTTGTTATTAAACTGGTATTTGGAAAATAAATTTTCTTACATAAAATTATAATTGTTTCTACTTTAGGCACAAGGCCAGCAATTACTGGTACTTTATTTTATCGACCCCGTAAGGATGAAAGGCAAAGTTAACCTCTTACATAAAATTACAATGAAAGGTGTTTAGATAAATATAAGCATGTTAAAATAAATATTCTTGGAGAGGTGATAAAAGCCGACCTTACCCAATTACACCTCTCAAAGGCGGTGACACACGACCGTGACCTTTGGCGTCACGCAGTAATACAGAGTACTCGACCTCCCATGGGTACAAGCTGAAGCATATAGACAATATGCCCCCACTCCCCCCACTGCAAGGTGGTCGTGGAGGTGCCACGGCAAAAAAGCACCCACCCACACTGTAAAGTGGACGTGTAGGCGCCACGAAAAAGCACCCAGCACTCACTGTAAATGAGGTTGGTGTTAGGAAGGGCATCCAGCTGTAGAAATCAAGCCAAATCAGTTCCTGTATGAGCAAGGCATGGTCAGCCGACCAGACACTGCATACAACAGGGCAACCCGTCTAACCCAGGCTAGCGTGGAAGAACGGACGTAAAACGGTGATGATGATGATGATGATTCTTGTATCATAAAACCAAGGCCATTTTCAGGTTGTTTGTTATCAAAATGGTTAATTTTTATTTGGTAGGTTTAGAGTAAGTGGCAGTGAACATTGTTTTCACAGCCCCCCCCCCGGAACCAAAGAGATTGATGCTGTTAATGTTTCAGTTAAACAGTTGTAAGACACTGATAGGTACAGGGTTTATTTTCAACTTATCAAATAAGTTCTGACAGTAGAATTGGAAATATTGTTCATGTCAGAGACATACCAGGCCTTAACACTGCAAAGGAATGAGAGAGAGAGAGAGTGAGAGAGAGAGAGAGAGAGAGAGAGAGAGAGAGAGAGAGAGAGAGAGAGAGAGAGAGAGAGATGGCAAAGAACGCTGACTTCCGGCATGAATAGAAACAACATTTTAGAATAGTTTTGTTAGATAATCAGCATTTATGTGATAGAAACAGACAAATAAATTTGACAGATTTGAAGGCAAAATGAGGAGATATTTGGAAGATTTTGAAGATGAAAGTAAGAAACATGACCAAGTAGAACTCTCTATACAACATTCTAGCAACTGACATTATTAATATATATATATATATATACATATATATATATATATATCATCATCATCATCATCATCAGGTTTAGCGTCCGTGTTCCACGCTTGCATGGGTTTGGACGGGGGTTTTCCCACTTGAGGCAAGAGTGGTTGTCTTGCTTGCATAAGACTGTCTGGCGGGTTTTCTACAGTTGGATGCCCTTCCTAACACCAACCACATTTACAGTGTGGGGCTGGGAGGTTTTTACCGTGTTGCCTACACGGCCACATTACAGCGTGGACTGTCTGGCGGGTTTTCTACAGCTGGATGCCCTTCCTAACACCAACCACATTTACAGTGTGGGGCTGGGAGGTTTTTAACGTGTTGCCTACACGGCCACATTTACAGCGTGGACTGTGTGTTTTTTTGTCGTGACACCTACACGATCTCATTTGTTTCGGCCTGGATGTTGTGGGACCAACATAACTTTACATTGAAAGGGGCGGTGTGGATGGGGTGGAGGTGGTGGGACGGGGGGGTGTTTTGATAGAGATGCCTACTGACTGTAGTAGGTTTTTACTTTGTATTTAGGTAAGGCGGGTCTTCTCTATTACTGAGTACCGCCAAAGGTCTCGGTCCAGTGACATTGTCTTGGAGAGGTGTAAGCGTGTGAGGTCGGAATTTATCAGCTCGTCCCATGTTTTTCTGGGTCTGCCTACTCCGTGGCTACCGTCTATCTTTATTGCCCTGCACTTTGTTATACAGCTGTCGTCTTTCATGCGCATCACGTGACCGTACCAACGTAGCCTTCTCTCGAGTAAACAACATCGGATCCCTCTTATTTTTAATTTTTTCCTTAGTTCGTTTATGCTTTGCCGTTCACGTATATTACTATTGCACATCCAGCGGAGCATGCAAGCTTCGTTCCTCTCTAGTCTGCGTATATCCTCTGCACACAATGCCCAGGTCTCACTGCCATGCAGCATTGCTGTTCGTATGCAGGCATCGTATAACCTGCCTTTCATTTTTAGGGAGAACCCTCTAGCGGCTAATAGTGGTATAAGCTCTCTGAACTTTTTCCATCCAGTTCTGACTCTAGCTACTGTACTTTCAGAGCACCCTCCCCCACTGCTGATTTTGTCACCCAGGTAACGGAAGCTGTCCACTATTTCTATAGAACCCTCTGCGCAGTTGAAGGAGCTAGTATTTTGTGGGCACTTGCTGCTACTTATTGCACCAGAGCACCGGCCACATGTAAAATCTATGTTCTTAGTTAGCTTACCTGTGATCCCACTACATCTTTTATGCACCCATACTTTGCATTTGGGACATAAAATGGAGTTTCTACCTACGCCTTTCCTACACACTGAGCATGGCCATTTCCCAGATGGGACTGCCGCCTTATTTTCTTTCCTACAAACTAGAACTTTAGTCTTAGCCAGGTTAATTTTAAGGCCTTTTGATTCTAGGCCGTGCTTCCATGTTTGGAATTTCTTCTCTAGTTCGGTCATTGATTCAGCTATGAGCGTTAGATCATCTGCGTATAGGAGTTCCCATGGGCAGCCGGTCTTGAACTCCTCTGTTATAGCCTGAAGGGCAATAATAAATAGTAGGGGGCTAAGAACAGAGCCCTGATGGACACCAACTTTTACGCTAAACTCTTCACTATATTCGTTGTTAATTCTAACCTTACTGACTGTTTCTTTATACATGGCTTGTATAGCTCTCACAAGCCATTCGTCAACACCTAGTTTTCTAAGAGACCACCAGATAATGGAACGGGGGACTCTGTCGAAGGCTTTCTCCAAGTCGACGAAGGCTAAGTATAGGGGTTTACTTTTAGCTAGGTACTTCTCCTGTAGTTGTCGTACAATGAAAAGAGCGTCTGTGGTACTTTTGCCTGACACAAACCCGAACTGCATTTCATCTAGATCAATTCTCTCTCTGATTAGTTGCGCTATTACTTTTTCCGTGACCTTCATGACCTGGTCGATTAATTTAATGCCTCTATAGTTACTCCTATCTAGGGCATCTCCTTTTCCCTTATAGCAGTTAACGATGATGCTGCTACGCCAGTCCTTCGGAACAACCCCATTCTGTACGACTTGGTTAACTATCCGGGTGACCATGGTGTGTCCCACCGAACCAGATGCCTTCAGCATCTCAGCAACTATTTCCGAAGGACCAGCCACCTTAGCCGTCTTCATATCTTTGATTGCCTTGCTTATTGTACTACCCTGGACTAACACTACTGGTCCCTCTATTGGGTCGATGTGGTGGAGACTGTCTTTCTCCCATTTGTTCTCCTCATTTAGAAGCCTTTCGTAGTGACACTTCCAAGCTACCTTCTTATCAGCGTCGGTGATGGCAAGTATGCCATCATCGTTAAGTACACACTTCTCCCCGACAATATCACGGTTTTCCTTGACACATTGCCTGGCAATCCTGAACACCTCACGTTTTTGGTCCTCACGTTGTAGAACATGCTTGAACTTTCTTTCCTCTGCTTCCCTTCTTGCGAAGTACACTTGTCTCCTAGCTTCCCTCCTGGCCACTTGATAGTCTTCTCTACTTCCCCCATCCCGCCATGCTTTCCAAGCCTGCTTTTTGGCCTTAATTGACCCCTCCACCTTACTGTTCCACCACCATGTTACTCTCCTCCTACCTACAGGCCTGCTCCAGCCACAGACTTCGTCTGCCGCCGTCAGCAGGTTTGCTCTCAGGAATTCCCACTGTTCCTCTATATTATACGACTCTAATTGCTCTTCCTTACTGTCGAAAGCATCAAGTAATATGCTTTGAAATTTATTTCTGGCTATGGGGTCCTTTAGCTTCCATATTTTTCTCCTGAGGATAGTCCTCTTCCGCTGTCTAGTACGTCTCGTCCTGACTATGAGGTCGCTAATTATCAGTCTATGTTGGGAGGTGAATTCTTCATGGGGGAGGGATTTAGTGTTAACAACAGACGCTCTGTCACGTCTTCTGGTAAGGATATAATCTACCTGGCTTGTGTGTTCCCCCGATCTATAGGTGATCAAGTGATTGTCTCGTTTTTTGAAGTTAGTGTTACAGATAGTTAAGTTATTTGCGTCACAGAATTCCAGGATTCTGGAGCCTTCCTCATTTCTAGTACCGAACCCATAGCCTCCATGGATTCCGTCATAGCCGTCACAATGTTGTCCAACGTGACCATTTAGGTCGCCTGCAATAACTATATAGTCACTGTCGGTTATTTGGGAGGTAGCGAGCATCAGTGTCTCGTAGAATCTGTCTTTTATAGCGCCGGGCAGTCCGGATTGTGGTGCGTACGCAGATATTACTGTCACCGTAGTTTTATTGAGGACAAGTCTTATTTTAATTATTCTGTCGTTCACTCTATTTACGTCTATTATCTTATCTGCCCACTTTTCTGCTACCATGATTCCTACCCCACCCAACCCATTGTCATTTCCCACCCAGAAAAGCTTATAGCATCGTTTTTTACCCACGATGAATCTAGCCGACCCTCCCCTCCACCTGGTCTCTTGAATACAACAAACATCGACCTCCTTACGTTCAAGCATTTCTACAACCTCGTTAGAGCGACCCTTTAAGGTGCCTACATTCATGGTACCAACTCTGAAGTTTTGGATTGCGTTTGGAGGGTGGGAGCGGTGGGGCGCGGGGGGTGGATGGGGTTATGTTAGCCATCCTGGGCCGAAACAAGGAGGAGTGCTTGCATTCTCGTCCACGAGGTGAATTTGGCTTTATCTTTGGCATTGTCGCTGAGCGTCCACATTTTTCTCTCTTCAACTCTCCAGAATTCCGTAGTCCATCCATCATATCGAAAAGTAACCAGTTAAGCGATAGTATGGGCCTCTGACTTATGATTGGTCCACGTAATAATGGTGGTGCGTGGGGGCGGGTGGGAGGGATGATGGGTTGTTAGCGAGAATGTAAGGTTTAAGATAAGATCGCCGTATTTTGGGCATAATTTAACAATAAACGAAAATACAAGATTTGTTTTGTTTAAGAAAATACGATAGAGAAAATGCGGTGATAGGGAAAATATGATTTTTAGAGAAAAAAATATGATATAGAATGGTGAAAATATGATATAGTGTGAAATTAGGACATAGAATAGTGATTGAATGAATGGATTCGAATGGAGAGAAGAGTCGAGAAAAATATTTGAACGTTACTTTATACCGCAGGAACAGCCATCCCAGGAATAGCGAGTTGGCGATTTTGACTAATTTTGGTAGGGTTTATCTTATATGTATAGAGAGGGGGGGGGGGAGACCAGCATGATGTATGGGTAGGGGGGTAGAAGATGGGATGGAGCAGAGGTTAAGAGTTTAAATAGGTACTCGAAGTTTTGCGTAAAACTTAGCAAGTTTAACAAAATATATTTAAGGAATATATAATAGTGATTTGTTTTGTTATGAAAATACGACAGAATATGAAAATATGACATATATATATATATATATCATCATCATCTTCCTTTAACGTCCAGCGTGGAAGATGGACGTTAAACGAAGATGATGATGATGATGATATATATATATATATATAATATAATATATAATATAACGAAGCCTGTATGCTCCGATGGATGTGTAACAGTAATATACGTGAACGACAAAGCATAAATGAATTGAGAGAGAGACTGAGCATAAGAGGAATCAAATGCTGTGTGCAGGAGAGGCGGTTGCGCTGGTATGGACATGTGATGCGTATGAAGGATGACAGCTGCATAAAAAGGTGCAGAGCACTAGAAGTTGATGGAAACCGCGGAGTGGGGAGACCCAAGATGACCTGGGATGAGGTGATAAAAGCCGACCTTACCCAATTGCACCTCTCAAAGACAATGACACACGACCGTGACTTCTGGCGTCACGCAGTAATACAGAGTACCCGACCTCCCATGGGTACAAGCTGAAGCATATAGACAATATGCCCCCCCCCCCCACCGCAAGGTGGTCGTGGAGGTGCCACGGCAAAAAAGCACC
>OZ024742.1:58502284-58658789 GCA_964016885.1 Eledone cirrhosa
CTGAAAGTGACGTCATATTCCTTCTTAGAGGGTAACGAAAAGAATGGGTATGCATGTAAAGACGCTGCTTGAATCTATTGGCGGTTAACCCTATGTAGGCCCTACGGAACGTGGGTGTTACAACCTTACATTTGTAGACAATGTTACTCGAGAGGCATTTCCCGGATAGGGGGCAATCAACCCGATTCCTACAATTACAGTTAGTACTAACTACAGGGTTGCACGTGTTCCTACGGCTAGGTAGTTTAGCTAAATTTGAAGCTGTGATGTTATGTGCAAGGTTAGGAGTCGTAGAGTAAGAAATTTTAATAGTATTTCTATTAAAAACTTTACTATATTTATGTGTAGGGGGAAAATGCTTCGTAATAAGGGAAAGAAAGATCTTAGCTAATGGTGTGGCCACCTCCATATTATATGGTGGGTTATACCAACAAATGTGACGGGATCTATTTCTTCTAGGTCTATTTTCCTACTCTGTATATAAATGAAAAGTATAGAAATTGTTGTAGCTAGAAGCTAACAGTATTCCATAACAGTATTCCATATATAGAGAGGGGGGGGGGGGATAATGAGAGAGAGGGGGGGGGGAGAGACTACTTCAAATAACCCCAACTGTTTATATGATTGAAATTACCATTAAGGATAAGAAAGCAGAGAAAATGCTGAAAATATCTGAAGTAGTACACATCTTGTTACTCAGTCAATCAGGTAGTACAGGAAGGTATTGTTCCCTATTACTGGAATAGCAGTATAATCAACAACTGTTATAAGGGGAAAGGTTATTCTCTAGAATAAAGGTTCTCAACGGGGGGGGGGTTGAAGCTTAGGGGGGCGCTGGAAGCCCCTTTAGTTTTTTTAGTTTGGTAAGTTTTATAAGTGAGTATTTGTATGTCTCTTTGACAGCCAGTGTAATGCATTTGAATGAAGAAAACGAAGAAAATAAATAAAATAAGCTTGTCAACGAATTCCCTAGGGAGATAAAAAAAAACCAGAAAGAAATCAAAGAAAATGAACATAAGGATGTCAACTTTGACAACAGTTACAAGAACAACTTCAACAGAAATGACAACAAAAAGAAGCAATGGTGATGAAAGATGTGGGTGTATACATATACATACATACGAACATACACACATGCATGGTGGCTGCCAACTCGTTTTCGAGTACGGCCACTACTTTATATCCATGTAGGAGGACTCCTACCGATGCGCTGAACGAGTGTGACTTTTCAGTCCGGCCAGCGACTTGAAAACTTTGGTACAAACACTACACATGTGACAATTATTGACACATAGTGCTGGGCCCATGGTACCATGTGACGACAAGTGCAGAGAGATCTCCAGATATAAAGCAATGCCTGTGCCGTGAAGTTTTTATAGTGAGCAAAGGCACTGCACAAAGCCAGTCCCACTCTCTTAACCAAGATGATATTTACCAAAAAGAAGAACAAGTCAACATCATTGGATATCATCAGGGTTGCAGGTGTGATATCAGAGTTTTCCTTCTCCTAGAATTCTGCCTTGACAAAAGCTAAGGGGTCATCTCTCCCGGTGATTTTGGATGGCCATTGACTCTTAAGAGCTCCTTTGCCCTTTGACAGGTTTTGTTTTTAGTCCTGCAGGATGTCCAAAGTCACCCTCCTCACCAAGAAACCTTGGTGGGGTTGCCAGTTTAGTCGCCAACGACCCGACCATGGGACAGGTTGTACTGGGATACATGTTACCAGTAGCACCAACTGGTGACCTGACATATACACATGCATACGTACATACAGACATACATACACACACACACACACACACAGACCTGCGTTAGTGTTTGATGAGGTTGAGAACCTGGTCAGCTTTCAGCCAGAACTGTGGTATTTAATCTCCCTAGGTAAAAAAATCTGGAGACAGAATTTTCTCCTTACCCCCCAAAAAAATAAAATAAAATAAATGCATGTATATATACAAATGTATAAATGCATAGGTATATACATATGTAAATGTATGTATGTATGTATGATTGCTGCTGATTGTAATAAATGGAGAAAGACTGTATATGAGGGAAAAGTTGCCTTTGAGGCATCTCGAATCGCATACGAGAAAGTAAAGCGGGATGTGAGGAAGGGCATTGCTGTTGCACTTCCAGACGGCGAGGGTCCTCCTATGGTGCTGACATGCAGCGTCTGTGCGAGACTCTGCCTAAGCAAAGCTGGACTCGAAAGTCATCTTCGCAGTCATAAAGTAAGACCAGTGGTTGACTACCAGGCTGCTGTTGGAGATGCTACTCATCATGCTTGCCAAACATGTGGTAGAGAATGTAGATCAGCAGGAGGGCTCAAGCGACATGCAAAAGTACATGAACTCCAACCACAGCCGACTATTCCCAGTGAATGTTTTGGTTGCCGACTCTGTGCAAGACATTTTCGATCATTGGCTGGGCTAAAAAGCCACATTCGATCGCAGCGCTGTTAGTTGCTATCATGTGTGTGTGTGTGTGTGTGTGTGTGTATAAATATGTTTATGTGTGTGTGTGTATGTGTATATATATATATGTATATGTATATTATTATTGTTGTTGTCGTTATTATTATTATTATTATTATTATTAATGTATATGTGTGTGTGTGTATATATATGTGTGCGTATATATATATATGTTTCTTTTTTTATTTTATTTTTTATTTATTTATTAATTTTTTGTTTTTTTCTCCTTGTGCAATGGCCATACTCGATAACGAGGGGGCAGCCATCATCATGTATGTATGTATGTATGTATGTAGATATATATATATATATATATAATGGAAAGAGAGATATATTTTAATTTTAATTATATCATATAAAATAATACAACTTATAGATGTGTGTATAATATATATATATATATATATACACCTCTCCAAGACAATGTCACTGGACCGTGACCTTTGGCGGTACTCAGTAACAGAGAAGACCCGCCTTGCCAGTAGGCATCTCTAACAAAATACACCCCTCCCGCCGCCACCCCCACCCCATCCACACCACCCCGTTCTATGTAAAGTTATGTTGGTGCCGCGCCATCCAGGCCGAAACAAATGAGATCGTGTAGGTGTCACGACAAAAAAACACACAGTCCACGCTGTAATGTGGCCGTGTAGGCAACACGGTAAAAACCTCCCAGACCCACACTGTAAATGTGGTTGGTGTTAGGAAGGGCATCCAACTGTAGAAAACCTGCCAGACAGTCCTATGCGAGCAAGACAATCACTCTTGCCTCAAGTGGGACTACCCCCGTCCAAACCCATGCAAGCGTGGAACACGGACGTTAAACGTTGATGATGATGATGATGATATATATATTCATTATTTGTTTAATATGTTATATATATATATATATATATATATATATAGATGTATGTATAATATATATATATATATATATATAGATGTATGTATAATATATATATATATATATATATATATATAATATATATATATATATAACTTTGACAACTTTCAACCAGTATTGGCCCTGGCCATGTCTAACTTAATAGCACCACCTGGCGAAGTCTTACAAATCAGTGTATATATATATATATATATATATATATTATACACACACACACACATATATATTTTCTTTTTTCAGTCTGGTCTACCATGTTTGAGCCCCCTGTTGGAGATAGAGATATAGACGTTTACCAAACACACACACATTTCTTACTCTCTCTGTCTCCCCTCTTTCTCTCTTCATTTATATATATATATATATATATATATATATATATATATATATATATAGAGTTGTTATTTGGTGTTGTTGAAAAGAGCAGTGGCCTTTGACCTGGGAATAAAAACTGGAGACAAAATTCTTTCTGTACCAAAACCAAGGTACACACACACAGTTTGTGCATGTATGTGTGTGCGTGTGCATGTTTATGTGTGTGTGTATATCTATGTATATATATATATAAGGGATATCTATGTATATATATATAAGGGATACAGATATTGCTTTCTCAGTCACCAAGCTTCTCAATTCATTCCTTGTTACTAAGTATTTTATTTTGCTATGAGGTATATTATTTTGCAAGGTACTATTTTTCCCCTGAGTTTATGATTTCAGAGAAAGGTAAGAAATTCTTCATATTTTGCATCTTTTGTATTTTGACTTTACAGTTTCAATTGTCTATCCACTCAAAATATTACAACAGCTAACAGTGAAATATAGAATTAAAAAAAAAAAAGCTTTTTTAACTGAGATCAAATCTTTTTTTTTTTTTAATTTCAAAAATATATAATTTGAAATAGCTAGCTTTTGTTTTGGACTGAAACATTTTTGTATTTAATTTGTACGAGTATTTTTTAAAGATTCTAAGATAACTTGATTTGGCCCAGTAGTCTACTGATATCAAAATCAGTAGTCTATTGAAAAATGGAAAAATAGGGTAGGGGGCGTTATGTGATTTCGAGAGGCAAAATGGGGATTTGGCCGAAATGGGTTGAGAAGCTTTGCTCTAGAAAAATGGAAAAATAGGGTAGTGGGCGTTACGTGATTTTGAGAGGCAAAAGGGGCGTTTGGCCGAAATGGGTTGAGAACCTTTGCTCTAGAAAACAGCAGCTATATAAGCATGAAACTGATTGACCAGTTATGAAAGTAATAGAAATAGTTATAACACAATTAATAAAGAAGCTTAGATGTGATGCAGTTGGGATTTGTGCCAATTCAGAGAATTTATCATGCTGGTAGGTATCCAAAAAGGTTTGGTTCCCTCACCACAACTCCCATTTGTTCCACTTCAGGTCATAAAGGAGTTTAAGATCTGGTTGTCCATGAGAATTTCTATATACTGACCTAATTCTCATAGCTGAAAGATACTAATTCTTATAGCTGAATCTGTCAAAGAATTGAAGCAAAGCCTAAAGATCTGAAAATAAACCTAGCAAAGACATTATCTATATTGATTGCCTGGTTGCCTATTTGTCTTTACACGTGCCCTTCAATGCTCTCTATAAATCATCAGCCTTCTGAGCTCTCTTGCATAATCCACTCTGGTATCTTTCAGCAGGCTATCAATGTAATTGTTTTTCTTCTACTCCTATTTATGTATCCCACTGATGGTTCCCACAAAACACGATCACTTGCTATCTCCTCATAGGGACAAACACTGACCTGCAAGTTTCATTCTTCTATACTTTATCTTTTATGTTAACAGGAAAGAAGACAGGACTCCTCCAGTCATCTTGTAAATAGCCATTCTCAATATTCCAAAAAGAAAGAGGTAACAATGTTATACAGTCTACAAAATATAAACTACGAATGCACAAGAGATGCAGTGGGGTCACAGGCAGATTGGTAGAAAAAAAGATGTGTATGTAGTAGATACACAAAGGTAACCAGTAGTAAGAGTATTTATAATAAAATGTTTAGAGGGTTCCCTAGAAATAGTTGGTGGCTTCCTTTTACAGAGATAACCAAATTAGCAGTGGAGGAAGACATCCTGAAAATATAATAACCAGAGTAAGAACAGGGAGGAGAAATGTTCAGAGAGCTATTATCCTTACTTGTAACAAAGGAATTAATGTCAGATTAAAAATACCTTGGTATTTCTTCCAACTCACTGAGCTCTGAGTTCAAATCCTGCTGAAGTCAACTTTACCTTTCATCCTTTTGAGGTTGATAAATAAAGTTCCTGTTCTGTACAGTGGTTGGTTTTTCCTCTTTAAGTATGTGTTCAGTCACGGAGAGGGATGGGCTCTGCCAGGTTTAAAATACTCAAAACACACTGTCAGGTTGGTGTCCTGAAGACTCCTTCTGGAGTAATGAGTACTTTATTTTTACTTTATACATTATATTGTATATATGCAAACAAAACAAAAATTTTAAAGCCATTTAGTCTGTTAAAACAATTGTATGTACGTTCTCAATGTATATGTGTGAGTGTGTCTTCACATTTGACATAGCTAGTTCAGGTGGTGAGGTTTGTTTATGATCTGCATAAAGAAAAGTCTTGTGGTTCAACAGTTAGACATGTGAAGATCCATACCCTACTTAAAACCAAGTGAGGGCTGGTATTAGGAGGAGTATCCAAACATAGAAACTACCTTAAAAAGCCTAATCCAATCTAGGCTAGCATGGAAAAACAATGACAATGATGTATCATCATTCATCATCATTTCATTTTACGTCTGCTTTTTCCTTGCTTGCAAGGGTGGGACGGGAACTGATTCTGGCTTGATTTCTACAGCTGGATGCCCTTCCTAACACCAACCCCATTTACAGTGAGTGCTGGGTGCTTTTTTGCCGTGGCACCTCCACGACCACTTTGCAGTGGAATGATAGGGACCCCAGTCCCTATCATCTCATTTCTACAGCTGAGTAAACTGGAGCAATGTGAAATAAAGTGTCTTGCTCAAGGAAACAACACATCACCCGGTCTGAGAATTGAACTCACAACCTTTTGATTGCAAGGCCAATGCTCTAACCACTAAGCCATGTGCCTCCATGAAAATATACATATAATTACACACACAATTCTGTTTAGAATATGTTTTAGAATATTTGTACATATAATTTATCGAAGACATCATGACTAGGATGGCGCTTGGAAGTCTTTTATATTTGCATTTAATTAAGCAATTGCTTTTGCAGTTCTACAACCAAGTAAGTGGGAATGCTATTGTCAAACAGACACTTTGGAACAAACAGAAATATAGAATCTGTCAGCAGTCATAAGACAATTGTTTTATGCCTTGGCTGACAAGGAAGTTCAATCATTATCATCATCACCATTTATACATCTGCTTTTCTATGAAAGCATGGTTTGGACACAACTATTTGAGGCAGTTTTTCTATGGTCAAATACTCTTACTGATGCCAACTGATACTGATATATGTGGTATATACCATTCATCAACCACTATGCCACAGAACAACTGTTACCATCTTTTTTAAAACCCTTTTGTAACAATATATATTATGGAAGACACTGCCCATGTATTTCAAATCATTTGGAAAATAATCAAAAATTTGGAGGGATTTAACAATATAATTGTTTCATTATTGAGTTAGTGTTTAGAGCATAGTTAAAAAAAATCTTTTTATATAAAATTATGATACAGGGTGTTTAAATAAATATAAAATCATGAAAACAAACAGTTTTGTATTATAGAACAAGGACCAGTTTCAAGTGGTTTGGTATCAAACGAGTTAATGGTAGTTATGAAGAGACATGTAGTTAACTGATACACACACACACGTTTCAGGTTCAATCTCACTGCCTAGAAATGTCATAGTGTATCCAGCATAAACCATGGATGCATAGAGTTCTGTGGGACCACAGAGAAGTCGACAGAATAGTACTTCTTATGTAGCAGGTATACGGGAGTAGTTATCAATAAGAACACTCATAAAAAACAACAACATCCTTTTAGATGCTTAAAGGGCTCCTTAGAAGTAGTTGAGATCATCTGTTACTGAGGTGACATAATTAGCAATGGAGGAGGGTGCTCCAAAAGCACAGGAGCTGGAATAAAAAAAAGAGTAAAAATATTTTGTGGAGCTATTTTCTGATAACAAAAGGATTCTCTATATGAGTGAAAGGCAGACTGTATGATGGCTGTATACACAATATTGCATGATTGTTGTATACACAATATTGCATGATGGTTATATACATAGAACATGGGCAGTGAATGTCAAGAATATGTGAAGGATGGCTGAAAAGAAATGAGACAAGCAGGTACCATTGAATGTGTAATGTTAATGTGGAACACAAATGAGATGAGAAACAAACTGGATATAAGAAAATTCAGATTTAGTTTTAGAGACACGAAAAGTATTACACCAAATTATAGCGAGGAGAAACGCGTTGAAATAGCCATTCCACCCCACGGAACTCATTCCTATGGGTGGCTAACTCTGTCATAACAGCGAGTATACCTAGCTGAAAATGAGTACCAATAGTAGCTGGAGGTTTAACTCTGTGATGGACTGGCATCTCGACAAGAGGAGAGCTTTGTACTTTCAGTTACATAAAACCAAGGAAACTAGGATAATCACCAGCCTGAAGGGGCTCCGAGCTTGAAATAGACTTTTGACTTTTATGCACTAGGAATTCAAATCCTGCGAAGGTCAATTTTGCTTTTCATCCTTTCGAAGTCAATAAATAAAATACTGGAGATGACACTTCTTTTTCAATTTTCTGAGAAATGGGGAATATATCTGAAGTTTTAATATTTTAGTATTTAAAATATTGTTATACTTTGGGAGGGTCATGTTGCCAATAAGAAACACACGCACCAGTTGCTTTCACTTCAATTTAATTTATTAAATATTTATAAATTTACAAATTTATAAATTTCTGGTTGGTTGGTTGGTTCCACAACCAGATAGTTGTTTATATATATATAGTCATAGTTCTTTCGTCACACACTCTGTGACCTCTTCAGTGACTGGGGATTTCGTTCTTCGTTTCTGTGTCTTTCCTTTCTTCTATCCTACGCCATTTGAAAAATGGCGTAGGATAGAAGAAAGGAAAGACACAGAAACGAAGAACGAAATCCCCAGTCACTGAAGAGGTCACAGAGTGTGTGACGAAAGAACTATGACTATATATATATAAACAACTATCTGGTTGTGGAACCAACCAACCAACCAGAAATTTATAAATTTGTAAATTTATAAATATTTAATAAATTAAATTGAAGTGAAAGCAACTGGTGCGTGTGTTTCTTATTGGCAACATGACCCTCCCAAAGTATAACAATATCGGTTTCAACACACGATTTCAGATAAAGAATCTTGCTAAACAAATTCAGAAACGAAGTATTTAAAATGTTTTAGAGTATAGTTTTTGTTTCACAATTCCATTACATAATGATTTTTTTTACTAATTTCCAATCATTTTGAAGACCATATTCATTCAAAACATAAACTACAATAGGAAGTATGAATTTCATGTTGAAAGTGAAACCAGTGTAATATTCACTCGCAAAGTGAAACTAGTGTAATATTCACCTCCAAAGTGAAAATATTTTAACACCTCATTCAACATAAAATTTTGAAGTTGGTGAAAATTGGCAAAATATTGACCTTGAATATAAGCTACACCCCATTTTCCCATAGAATTTTTTTGTCATATTTTTCAGTTTATCTATGACTATATACGATGAATGTGTGTGTATATATATATACACATATATAAGATGAATTGGTAGAGTTGGTAGAATGTCAGATAGAGTGCTTTACAGTAGGCATCCCAAACATGCGACCCGCAGCTCTTTACAAGCACACCTGCAGTTCGTACAAAGGTTTTTACAGTGCGAACATGTTTTATCTTCATAATATAAAATTTAAAAAATTAGTTGTAATGTGTGCAATTAGCTGTTATGTGTGGCCCTCGGGGGATCCTGAGTTTGACAGGCCTGCTTTACGGTATTTTTTCCAGCTCTTTCAGTTCAAATCTCGGCAAGGTCAACTTTGCCTTTCATACTTTCAAAGTTGATAAAAAATGTACCAGTCCAGTACATGAGAAGATTCTTTCACTGTATATCTTTCTCACATCCCTTCTCTCACTCTCTGTACTTCTCTGGAAGAAATCAGCTATTTCCAAACCTGGAGAGGAGATATGTTCCACCATCTTTTAAAATGCTCAAGAAATGCTGTATGTCAATATGGCGCACTTACGATTATGACAGGAGTTACAGTTAAAATAAATAAATATATATATATAATATTCTAATCAAACATACAGGCTTCACACAGCAAAAGAACCAGTAAATGGGTATCTTGTCAAGCTTAGTCGGAAACAAGATATCACTTTCAGAAATGTAAAACCAATAATAACGACTATAAAAACTGTTTAAAATCAGAATGTCATATGTGATTGGAGGGTGAAATATATTTTTAAAAAAAACAAAGGAAAAAAAAAAAAAAAAAAAAAATCAACATTTCAATAGCTTCCTTGTATAAGAAAAACACTAGCAGAGAACAAAAGGAGAAAAGTTTGAGTAGATATAACCTAGTTTGTCTCATCACACACAAGATCAAATGGTGGCTACAATGAAAGAGAACACCCATTTACTTACATACACATACACAATATTTCTCTCATATATATATATATGTAGATCCTGTGTAATATTGGGGGTTGGGGTGTGATCACAGTTAAAAAAGGTATTCAATACATTAGTAGAGTGTAAGGATCATTGATGATTTCATACAAATAAAGCAGTTCTAGTCCTATAGAAATCATTTCTATATTAAATAACGATACACACACATATATAGGCAAACTATGATGATGAACAGCGATGACATATAGTTATTTACATATACATTTATATACAAGATCAGGAGACAAACACCCTAACCACTAAGCCATGCACCTTCACATTATGTATGTAAACACACACATATGTATACACATATGCATATAATTACATACATATAGATGAAATCAAGAGAAACTTGTATTGCAAGTAACTTCAACTTAATATAAATCTATAATAGTTTCATTCTATTATATAAATCATCACTTGAGCTTGGAGTGCTGGTTGCATGGATTGCCACATTCCTCCTCCATCCATCTCAGTTATCCATTGCTTTCAGCAGGTCCTCCAGATTTCATTCAGCATCCTCACATAGTTGTTTAATGTATATTTTGTGAAGTCTGCCAACATTGGAATGCCTATGCTTTGATGTCCATAACAACAAATTACTGACAATTTCTTCCTCTGCTTTCCAGCAGTGTCAGCAAATCTGGTATATCTGTATATATATATATAAAATTAAGTATGTGTGTGTGTCTGTGTATTACCTATAGGGGCCTACATCTTACGACCGATTTTCATGAAACTTTACAGGCTCATAGATTAGTCATTGGGGAGTGTTTTCTATATATCAGCGTATCGTTTTTTTTATTCCGGGGTCATTCTGCAAATAAAAATCGATGGGGGGGGGGGGGGGGGGTCACCTTTTTTTAGGTATCGAAAAATAAGATTTTTGGCTCTAGCTCCCACATTTTGCCACCAATTTCGTTCAAATTTTAAAGCAAAATAGAATTTATCATTGTACATCCTGTAATGGCTTTATACTTTGTATTTGTTGTTCAGGGACGGCGCGGCAGCCGCTTTAATATTCAAAAATACCACATTTAGACTCAAATTTCCACTTTTTCGGCTCTAGCTCTCACATTAATCAACCTACTTTGTTCAAATTTTACACTACGCTAGATCTGATTATTTCACGTCTTACAGTGTCTTTATATAATAAATATTCGAAAATACCACCTTTTCGGCTCTAGCTCCCACATTTTTCAACCGATTTCATTCAAATTCGAAACTTTGGCTCCACCTCACACATAAATCAATTTATTTGATTCAACATTTATACTACGATAGAACCTATCATTAGCTCCCACATTTTTCAACTGATTTCGTTCAAATTCGAAACTTCGGCTCTACCTCACACATAAATCAATTTATTAGGTTCAACTTTTATACTACGATAGAACCTATCATTGCACATCTTATAGTAGCTTACACTTTGCATTTTTTGTTCAGGGACGGCGTGGCAGCCGTTTAACTCTTCAAAATACGATTTTTTCCACCTCCCACATATTCCATACGATTTCACTCAACATTTCGCCATTTGCTACACCTTACGACCGATTTTCAAGAAACTCGCAGTCGCTAAGATAAACACCTTTTCATCAAAGCAGATATTATTTTACCTACCCAGGCATCGCTGGGTATTGCTGCTAGTTATATATAAATATATAGTGAAACATGTGTCATCAATAAACGTAATGAAGACATAACAAATCATCCTTGTATTATTATATGTGTGTGTGTGTATGTATGTATGTGTGTATATATATATATATCATCATCACCGTTTTACGCCCGTTCTTCCACGCTAGCATGGGTTAGACGGGTTGTCCTGTTGTGGGTTAGAGCATTGGCCTTGCAATCGAAAGGTTGTGAGTTCAATTCTCAGACCGGGTGATGTGTTGTTTCCTTGAGCAAGACACTTTATTTCACATTGCTCCAGTTTCCTCAGCTGTAGAAATGAGATGATAGGGACAGGGGTCCCTATCATTCCACTGCAAAGTGGTCGTGGAGGTGCCACGGCAAAAAAGCACCCAGCACTCACTGTAAATGAGGTTGGTGTTAGGAAGGGCATCCAGCTGTAGAAATCAAGACAGAATCAGTTCCCCTCCCACCCTTGCAAGCAGGGAAAAAGTGGACGTAAAATGAAATGATGATGAAATGATGCTTCAGCATTACGTGTGTGTGTGGGGGGGGGGGGGTCTTCTGTATTACTGCGTGACGACAGAGGTCACGGTCGTGAATGTATATAAATATATATATATATATATATATATATATATATATATATATATATATATATATACAAGTGGAAGCTTAGTAAAATCGAAGCTTTGGCTGTGGCCAAGCAAAGTCGACCCACAATAGGAATGAGTTAGCAAAGCACTCAAGTCCTTAGAGTAATAACATACGTTTAAATAGCTTGACAAATTGATCATTGCGGTAGGCAAAACCCAACCACACAATACCAAAGTAACGAAAATATAAGTAGTTGATTGCTTCTGTTACCTGGGTAACCAAATTAACAATGAAGTTGGGTGTTCTGAAAGTACAGTAGCCAGAGTGAGAATGGGATGGAAAAAGTTCACTGCAGGCTACAAAAGACTTTTCTCTCAAAATGAAAGGCAGATTGTATGACACGTGTATGAACAACAATGTTGCATGGAAGTGAGACCTGGGCACTATATGCAGAGAACCTATGGAAACTGGAAAGAAATTAAGCTTTCATGCTCCGATTGATATGTAATAGAAGTGTGCATGAACAGCAAAGTGTCAATGAACTGAGAGAGAAATTGACCTTACCCAATTAAACCTCACAAAGGAGATGACACAGACTGTATTGCAGAAGACCCACCTTCCCATGTGCACACAATGAAACAAACACCATTCTTCTTTTTACTTCTCCCTAGTCTTAATATCCCATTTTCACCAGCTAAATATCCCATGCACCTCGTCCATGTCGAACTTGCTAACTTGTACCTCCTCGAACCCTCACTTCTCATCACTGATACACCTCACCTGCCCAATGTATGCATGCAAGCATGAAAAGCTTGACACACTCCACATCTGATATCCCACAATGTTGCTTCCACGTCAAAAAAGCACTAAGTCCAGCAAGAATAGTGATCTGGTACTACAACAACAAAAGCACCCAGTCTACCCTGTAAAGTGGTAGACTGGGTGCAGCACTCAATGCACCTTGTAAAGTGGTTATGATGGTGACACGGCAAAAAAGCACCCAGTCCACTCTCTTAGATGGTTGTTTTGGTGCCATGATTAAAAAAGCACCCAATTCATACTGTAACATGGTTGACATTACGAAGGGCATCCGGCTGTAGAAACAAAGCTAAAATACAAATCTGTATGAGCAAGACGTGGGTCACCTGACCTGACTTCTTTCATAACATGACAACCCATCAAACACATGCAAGCATAGAAAAATAAATGTTAAATGATGATAATACTATGTGTACACCTATATCATCATCATCATCCTCGTTTAACGTCCACTTTCCACGCTAGCATGGGTTAGACGGGTGATCGTGTCTCACTCATATAGGACTATCTGGCAGGTTTTCTACGGCTGGATGCCCTTCCTAACAACAACCACATATATATATATATATATATATATATATATATATATATATATCAATGATACATGGAAAAGGACACATGGAAAAAGGTAGTTGTTACACAATAGTTGTGTCAGAAAACAGCATAAAACTGGGATGACGATTTCATACTATCTAACTGTAAATGAGCACACAAATGCACACACACACATACATACTCACAGTCATACATACATTCATGTGCTTTTGAACACAAATCATTAATGATGATTAGCGAAAAAAACAACAAAAACAAGTGTGGCCAGCTGGTAAAAACACTACATCATTCACACAAACACATACATATATATATACATACACACATACGTGTGCACACACAGGTACATAGACACACATGCACACATATACAAGGTCAGAAGACCATATTTTGCTCTTAATGTTCCATTTTTAGCTTGGTTTCTAAAGCTTGATACCCATCCTAAAGCTAACCACTTTACAGAGTGTACTGGGTGCATTTTTTCATGGTATCAGCACTACCAATTACACTATATAGATATGTGTGTGAATGCATATACACCACCACCACCACCACCACCACCACCACCACCACATATATATATACACATATATATACACACACATATCATGATAATGACATATATATATATTTGCGTGCATATACATATATAGGTAATATACATACACATATCATGGTGGCTGCCAACTCGTTTTCGAGCTACTTATATCCATGTAGGAGAACCCCTACCGATGCACTGAACGAGTGTGACTTTTTAGTCCAGCCAGCGACTTGAAAACTCGGGTACAAACACTACACTTGTGACAATTATTGACACATAGTGCAGGGCCCATGGTACCATGTGACGACAAGGGCAGAGAGATCTCCAGATATAAAGCAATGCCTGTGCCGTGAAGCTTTTATAGTGAACAAAGGCACTGCACAAAGCCAGTCCCACTCTCTTAACCAAGATGATATTTACCAAAAAGAAGAACAAGTCAACATCATTGGATACCACCAGGGTTGCAGGTGTTATATCAGAGTTTTCCTTCTCCTAGAATTCTGCCTTGACAAAGGCTAAGGGGGTCATCTCTCCCGGTGATTTCGGATGGCCACTGACTCTTAAGAGCTCCTTTGCCCTTTGACAGGTTTTGTTTTTAGTCCTGCAGGATGTCCAAAGTCACCCTCCTCACCAAGAAACCTTGGTGGGGTTGCCAGTTTAGTCGCCAACGACCCGACCATGAGACATGTTGTACTGGGATACATGTTACCAGTAGCACCAACTGGTGACCTGACATACTACACATATCATACATATATATATACACACATAAATATATCATCAGCCTCGTCGATTAGCGTCCATCATTCATGGGTAGGATGGATTGACCCTTAGGGAAAAAATAGGTCAGAGAACCATGTTTAGCTCACCCGGGGCAGATTTTGGCCTAGTTTCTACAGCTGGGTGCCCTTCCTACAGTCAACCACATTCACAGTGTGTGCTGGGCACTTTTTGTCATGACACCTACACAACCACTTTACAGTGAGGACTGGGCACCTTTGTCATATTACTGACATGACCACTTTACAGTGGCGCCTGGGCATTTTTGTCTTGGGACTAGAGGGGATGAGGAAGCTTGGGGAAAATGTGGACAGGGTAGTTGGGGAGGTATGGTTACACACACACACACACATATATACACACACACACACACACACATACATATATATACATATATACAGGCATACATATATATATATATATACACATGCTTATATACATTCATACACATATCTACATATAATGTATGTGGTAATGCTGGTGCTATGAAAAAATGCACTTTGTGCACTCTGTAAAGTGGCTAACGTTAGGATGGGTATCCAGCTGTAGAAACCAAACTAAAAATGGAACACTATGAACAAAACATGGTCTTCTGACCTGTCTCATCAAAGACTGTGATAAACAGTCACCCCATACCAGTATGGAAAATGGACATGAAATGATAATTGTATATGTGTGTGTGTTTGAGAGAATGTCGTTTATACAAGACATGGCCAAATGGTTAAGAAATGTGCTTCTCAATAATGAGATCCCAGGTTTAATCTAAATGGTATCTAGAGTGTCTTCTAATATCACCTTGGCTTGGTCCAATCCTTTGGAATCGAAGTAAAGCAAAGCAGAAATTTTGTAGATGACCATTAAATGAAATGTAGCTGTAATTCATAGCTATGACAACCTGTGTCAAGCTGATTCTAACTGAGGGTTGTGTTATGAGTATCTGTGGAATACTCAGCCACTTGTATTATAATTCAATAAGTAGTTTAGTTGATCAAATATGCCAACACTACCAATGTGAAATCCTAAAGGTTTCAAAGTTGGTTCAAACAGATGCTGATATGTAAATAGTAGGTGATTGGTGTAGTAGTTAAGGTGCTGGTCTCAATATCAAAGTCATGAGTTTAATTCCTAGACTGGGCAGTGCATTGCTTTAGTTCACTCAGCTGGCAAAAATGAATAGAACCGGTAATTCAAGGGCCAGCCTTTTCACGTATTGTGTCACACTGAATCTCCCTTTGAACTATGTTATGGGTACACTTGTTTGTGGAAA
This sequence comes from Eledone cirrhosa, assembly GCA_964016885.1. Classification (NCBI taxonomy): domain Eukaryota; kingdom Metazoa; phylum Mollusca; class Cephalopoda; order Octopoda; family Eledonidae; genus Eledone; species Eledone cirrhosa. The sequence continues at coordinate 58,518,564 of OZ024742.1, forward strand.
GCTCAGCTACTTACACGTTAATTTCATGAGCAGGCAGTTCCATTGACTGAATCAATTGGAGCATTTGTCATCATAAACAAAAGGACCAACAACAAAAGTACAAATGAAGTATCAATAAATTTTGAAATTGTTTATTGAAAAGTGGTTGGTGTTAAGAGGACATCTTGCTGTAGAAGCCTCCCAAAGATTGAACATATGAGCAAGACATGGTCCACAGACCTATCTCAGACTGTGTTAAACCATGCCAGACTGGGAAACAAATGTAAAATGATGATGATGAACCAAGAAAGGAAGAACTATGCCCCTGACCATTTTAGGATCTCCAAAACTTAGGGGATAGAGTTGGGGAAAAGTATCCTTCAACGGGAGACCTAATGCAAGTGGACTCTGCGAAACATGCAAGGTGGTGGTAAATAACATGACAGATTAAGTCTACCATCCAAGTCGGCTACAGCAAAGTTTGAACTCGGCCCATGGGCTGGGACATTACTCTATCGGCCCTGAAAAGATGGAAAGATGATCTCAGCAGGAGTTGAACTCAGAACACATTGAACTGAAAAAAGGACATGCAACGCTCTAACGTTGGTGATGTTTTATATATATATAACAGATGATTTTGCTGGTGAAGAATGTTTAGACCCAGGTGAGTATTTATGAAGTAGAACAATGGTCGCTGAAAGGTGTTTTCGTCGTGACCTTCCCCTCTTATTCTTGGACTGTACCTACGAGCTCACATCGGTATGGTGTTAATTTGAGGGACATTTGTCTGTTATATTTAGCAGGCCAAACGATCTCATAGGCGGTCGTCACTAACCAAAGGTGAACAATGTCGACAAACCTATATGATTTTCCTGACTGTAGGAAATCACAAGACATTTTAGATACAAAATGACTTGAAAAGGGCAGAGAAGCTGATGGTCAGCACATCACCATTATTATTAATCCTAGTGGTCAATAAAGAAATCATTATTATTAGCTTTGCATTTCATCCTTATGGGGTCGATAAAACAAAGTACCAGTAACGCACTGAGGTCGATTTAATCGACTTACCCCTCCCCCAAAATAGTTGCCCTTGTGCCTATTATTATTTACTTGTCTTTGTTATTACTAACCTTCCCGCTTCTGCTTCTTTTCCTAAGTATTTCGCTTTTGTACTGTCCCCTATGTTTTAGGCCCTTGTTGCCAATAAATGACATTTTTTAATTATCGTTATCATTATAATCATCATCATCATGCTACCACAATCCAGTTTTTTGTTTTACAACGAACTCTGGGGTTGGCGAGAGAGAACATACATAGATGGCCTACCGATAGTAGCATCAACCAACAAAACCGATAGACAAAACAGAAAAAATGGTAGATTTCGTTAGCGTGTAAGTGTCAGTTGTGTAGTCGGTTAAAATACCTTTTGCTAAGAAAGGAGGGGTGGCTGGATGATATAGATGTTATAGGGAAGAAGCAAGAAAAACTGGAAGCTGGCCGAATTATACAGTCAACTGCTTCGATAAATGAACCATATATGATAGAGAGAACGGATGGCTGCATCCATGTAGAAAACGGAACGAGATCTTTTCTTTTTTCTTGTTTGATCTGATATACGGCATACGGATGTGAATGCAACACACGTCATTATATATATATATATATATATGGTGGCTGCCAACTCGTTTTCGAGTACGGCCACTACTTTATATCCATGTAGGAGAACCCCTACCGATGCGCTGAACGAGTGTGACTTTTTAGTCCAGCCAGCGACTTGAAAACTCTAGTACAAACACTACACTTGTGACAATTACTGACACAGTGCTGGGCCCATGGTACCATGTGATGACAAGTGCAGAGATCTCCAGATACAAAGCAATGTCTGTGCCGTGAAGCTTTTATAGTGAGCAAAGGCACTGCACAAAGCCAATCCCACTCTCTTAACCAAGATGATATTTACCAAAAAGTATATATATATATATATATATATATATATATATATATATACACACACATACACAAACGTATATATAACCAATCGTGTCACTGGTATACGATATCAATAATGTAATGATTATTCACCAAGAGCTATTTAGCTTCAAGCGAATAATAATAGACTTATTACATTCAGAAGCATATACAAACATGCAAGATTAGCTAGAAACAGGAAATTGAAAGACAATGAGGAGGATGTATTCAAAGATATTAACGATTGTAAGACAACGTTGGTTAATAAACAATAATTAAAAGTAATATTAATAACCATAATTGTGGCTTAAAAGCTAGAATTCTATATATATCAACCATTCTTGCCATAGCCACTATATGTATGATATATTGCAAGGAAGATTGTAAATGATCTGAAAATAGAGAAAGGAGTATAAGAAACATGATTCGGGGGTTATTCTGATCCTTTAGTGTCCTCCCTACTAAAGTTTATAGTAACACCAATTAGGAGAAGCATCTAGCATTTAAATAACAAAATACCACACACACACACACGTGTGTGTGTAAATTAATAATCATTTTGTTATTAATATAAATAGGCATCTAAATTGTTGAGAAAATAAAAGTCCAAAAATACATAGATATGTGTGTGTGCGCGCGGTTAATACAGACATACATAATGAATGGAGGCGGTTTTTATTACCAAGTGTTGTGTTTTTTAATCTTAACGAGAAGGGAAAATATAGTACAGACGTAGATAGGGCAACGAACTTGGTACTTGTCTAACAATGGTGATAAATAAAACAAAACCTGTGTTCGCTGTCTTTATAACCACACACACATACACACTAACGTTAGAGCGAAACCAGCGAAACATGGGAGCCTCTACCTGGTGACTAGACGTGCTAGAAATAACAACAAATCTCTATCAAATCACACCCTACCACTTTGAGACACGTTGAATAATGTGGTTGTTTGCACATACGAAATAAAAAAAAGTCGAGATGATCGCGGTTGGAATGCTTTTAATCATAGATCAGTGTTTGATCACAGCTAAACCCTAGGGCTAAATAACAGCTAAGAAATAATGTGTGGTGTGTCATATTTACCAAATGTTATGTGGACATTAAATGAGTGACTTATTTTACATCGTTCAACCTAGTACTTTGAAGGCGTTCCTAACTATATATCGATCCCCCACTTTGTGGCACTGTCGTACAACCCACTCAGTCTCTCCCTCCCTGGTGTGTCTCTCTTTTTCTCTCTATATATATATTATATACACACACACATATATATATATATATATATATATTATATATAGAGGTATTTTATATATTTTTATATATATATTATCCTGCAGATTCATAAGCTCTGCATGCCAAAACATTATTATTACTACTGTTATAGCACCCTATTGACAAATAAAAGAAATAATTAGTGGCTTGGCAGAGTCGGTAGAGCGTCGGACAAATGCTAAGCAGTATTTATTCCGACTCTCTACTTTCCGAGCTGAGCTCAAATCCCGTCGAGGTCAACTTTGCCTATCATTCGTTCGAAATCTATAAAATAAAGTACCAGTCACGCACTGGAATGAATATAATCGACTTCCCTCCCTCCACTCACAAAAACAAAATAGTTTGCCTTGTGCCTAAATGAGAAACTATTATGAAAGAACGTATTTATATTGATGGTATTTTGTGGTTTTTAGGGATGGAAGTGGTCAGAAACTGCGGAATCAATCTCAGTAGAACCACAAAATCTCGTTAAACACACACACACACAAATATATATATATATATATATATATATATATATATATATATATAACGAAGGAATTGTGGTAAGGAACCAGATGGACCATAACGCACCAGAGTACTCAATACTTAAGGTAGTAGAGTGGGTCATAGGAAAAAGTATGACCCCGACGGCAGAGCTCAAGCCGTTTCGAGTCCAGAAATAGCCGTCGAAACGGCTTGAGCTCTGCCGTTCACTACTGTAATTATTATATATGATGACCCAATGTTATATATATATATATATATATTTATGAGAACATTCGGGCATGTACATTGATTGCTCTTACCTCGTATATATTGTCCTTTCATGTGTATGATACATACACACATACATATGTACATAGAATGTATGTGTGTGTGTGTGCCTTTGTTAATTATTAGCAGTGTGGCATAAGAGTGATGAAGAACAGAAGAAATATCAAGATTGAAAGGAAGAAGACAAGAATTGATAGAACAAGAATTAGATCTATAATAAATAATGGCAATAATTAATTCTTAGGTTTTGAAATAATATAAAACATTTTTTTTTAACCTACCAACAAGTGATGTTATTTCCTCCAAGACTGGATGTTCATTCCTCATAGATTTACAAGTCTACTCCATACAGTAGACACAAATATTTCCTTTACTCCTTTCCACTCGATGACCGAAAGTATCCATGGTGTAGCTTACTCATTATTAGTCTTTTCTTCGTTATTATTAACATCATCATTAATACTATTAATTAATTATTTATTATTAATAATAATAACAATACCAATTATATATTTTAATCCTTAATTTCCTTTTTGTGCTATTCGTTATTCATTGATAAATATTTTTTGTATTTGTTCGTTGTTATTTTCTAATATATTTTTGTTGGTAAATTTCATTTGTTTTGTGTGTGTATATATATATATATATATATATATATATATATTTATATATAATGCGTGTCTGTGTGTATGTATATCCTCACCGAATTACGAGAGTGAGTGCATTTTAGAAGTCGATGTGTGTTGCCAGGAAATGAGAATATACACATATATCTAGCTATTTATACACTCACTCACACATGCGATTTTAATATTAGTCTTTTTATATGTGACACACACACCCATATATATACATGGGTATATATATTTAAAAAGACGCAAAATAAAATACACACATACACACATATATATGTATATAAAAACAATAGATTGTGGCAGCAATAAGGACGGTGACTACAACAATCAACACAGTTTATGTAAGAGTGTATAGCTGTATGTATATATATTCATATGTATATTAGAGAAGAGTATATTAATTATTATACCTACAACTAATTTTCTACAAATGATAATGTTAATAATATTATTCCATGTTTGTTGTGGTTCTTCTTCAGTTAATCTTCTCCCCCATGGTATACAGCATCTCTGTCCCTCCGTCTACGTCTCTGCTATTTCTCTTTCCCTCTCTCTATAGCTATTTCTCTTTCCCTCTCTCTATTACTATACATATCTCTCTCGTACCCACAACTATATTTCTGTTTCTTTCTCTCTACGTATATTTCTCTCTCTCCTACCCTCTCTATCTGTTTCTTTATCTTTTCCTCTTTTTATATATATATATATATGTCTCTCTTTCCCACCTTTCTCTCTATGTATATATTTACAACCCTCTCTATGTATATATTACCCTCTTTGCGTGTGTGCGGTGTCTCCCTGTCTGTGTATGTATCCCTCTCCTTCCTCTCTACAACAACAATGACTGCTACTGCTGTTCACTCAGCACACGGCACGCCTCACGTGACTTACATGTAATAGACCAACTGACAGCGACAACTTCGTTGTTGTTGTAGTAGTTGTGCTGTAAATATATTGATGATGATAGTGATGGTATTGGTGATGCTGGTGGAAAATTTATTGATGATGGTTGTAGTGTTGGTGGCGATGGTGACATTGGTGCATAAAAGAGAGCGGTAGAAATATGATGTTAACGACAGCGACGACTAGTAATGGCATAAAATTGTCACTATGTTGGTGTCTTCTGCCCCCACTGTGCCTCATGGCGGAGGTCTATTACATACAATACGTGTGTGGGCCAAGGAGTGAGGTGTCAATGATTGAGAGAGAGAACTAGAATTGATGGCATCGTTGTTGTTGATAGAGCGGCGGTTTGTCTTTCTCCATACTCACCATTATATTATGACGGCCGTCTTAACTACTCTCTTTAACACTGTCCATTCCACATATTGCTGACTGTGTGTTTGTATAGTGTTGATACTTTTAGCCCCAGGTCAGTCCTGATCGAGTCGATCTCTGATTAAAGACATTTAAGCCATGACTATCTCATTTTTTGTAGGGTGGGAGTAGATATCAAAAACTACATTATATCTTGTGTGTATCTTTCCATTTTTCAAAACGGCAGAGTATAATATAGCCTGTTATTTCTAGCACGTAGAGCGACCATGTATAGAACACCCACATTCGGGTGTGTTTGTATGTAATTTAAAATAACGATTTCTAATTGAAGCACAGGGCCAGCAGTTTTTGAGGAAAGGAAGGTCGTCTTCAATATTTGACTGGTGTTTTATTTCATCGACGCCGGAAGGATGAGAGGCAAAATTAACCTCAGCGGGATTTGAACTCAGAATGTAGAGTACCATAACTAAATGCCGCAAAGAATTTTGTTCGACGCTCTAACGATTTTGCCAAAAATAATGACATTGAAAAAAATTTCCACCGATGTCTTTCTTCGATGTAAAGAACATTTAGCGAAGAAGTGTACTACATAGAATTAAGCTCTTCGTGCGTAACATGTCGACTTGGGTTAATAATTCTTTCTAACATTGACACAAAGCCAGCAAATTTGGGGGAAGGGTAAAGTTGATTAAATCAATCCCAGTAGTTGATTGGTACTTTACTTCATCAACCCCAGAAGGATAAAAAGCAAAGTTGACCTCTGTGAGCTTGAGCTCTGCCGTCGGGGTCATACTCTCTCCTATTACCCACTCTACTACCCTAAGTATTGAGTACTCTGGTGCGTTATGGTGCATCTGGTTCCTTACCACAACTCCTCCGATATATATATATATATAATATATATATATATATATATATATATATATATATATATATATATATATATATATATATATATATATATATATATATATATATATATATATATATATATATATATGCAGAGGTTATATTTAATTTGTTGGGATTCAACAAGCTTAAAAATTATATATATATGAGAAAGTACCGGTTAGTTGCCGATAATATCATGACCCGGTTTTGCCTCTTTCCGGCACCCCGGCTTGGCTGCTAGCTACTGTTATTTTTGACTTCACCTATGTCACTAATTTGTCCTTGAAAGAGGCATGCATGTCACACAATCGCAAATACCTGCTTGTTTGTCAATAAAGTCACCGAATAGTTCATTAGGACACATACTTATACTTAACTGACCACCATCATTAAAAAATTGCTATCTCTCGCTCTAAGCTATGTTTATTTTATCGACCGAATTTGCAAGTCGTGTGTGTGAATCTATTTATCTTTCTTTCTTTCTGCCACTCCATCGTTATTTATTGCTGCCAAACAGTTTACTCAGACTTTCAAAATTTTAGCTATGATGACCTCAACGTACATTTTACTAAGTGGAACTGTTTCAAGCTGCTAATCTCCATCGATGACATTATAAATGGGGCAAAAAGAGAAGTGTATTTATTTATTTTCTAAGTTTCTTTTATTCCTCTTTGAAAGACAAAACAAACTTCTATAGTGTAGTTGATGCTTATAATTGTGTTTGAACGGGGGAACATTTGTGAGCTGGTTGTTGTTGTTAAACCCTAGGTTGGACATGTTTGAGTAGACAGAATCCGCAGACCGACAGTTGGCCAATGTAGCTTTTAATACCAACAATTGTTAGTTGTTTAACCAGGTTAGTTTTACAGACCTGTGATCAACGATCTTCCAATCGTGACCATCCTGTATTTTTGTACTTCTAAAACTACATTATTCATCGTGTCTGTTTTAACACCAACAGTTGTTGCTTGCTGTTGTTTAATCCTCAGAACATCACCTCCCTGCTTATATTTTTCCAAAAAGAGTTGATCTGCAACACTCTAAGCAGAACATCAACACTACTGTAATTTACAAGGTAAGACTCCCTTTTTTCCACGTGGGAGATAATTCTGTTTTGTGTGTATTCTGACCTCATCAGGAAAGTATACCCTTTACTATCCTGCAGAAATAATGATGGAATAACCACTGATTTCAAGTCACTGAAGCTCACAGTTGAGATAGCAAAAGACTGCAGTGAGTGGAGGGATCTGGTGTTGGAAAAGACCCATCCAACCCATGCAAGCATAGAAAAACAGACATAAAATGATGGTGCTGATGACAATAATGATGAGTTGCTAGGAAGAATGAATATTAATCTCCTCTTCCTAGCATGACAACTACAGGAGAATTATTTAGGAGTAAGCCACTCTACTTAGCAATTGTTGACCTGGAGAATGCCTTTGACAATGTTCCAAGTTATGTAGTCTGGTGATTGCTAAGGAAACTAGGATAGATGAATGGTTTATGAGAGTTATGGAAGCTATGTACTCTTGTTCAGTATAGTCCTCCAAACCATAACAAAAGAGTTTAAGATCAGCTGTCTATGAGAACTCTCATATGCTGATGACCTAATTCTCATAGCTGAATCTGTAAAACATTTAGTCCTTTTGATATCAACCTGCCCAAAACTGCCTTTACTTCTATGAAACAGAACCACTCATTTTAAAGGGTTCCCATTTAAATTAAACTCTTCCAACATAATTTGATATAAGAAACTTTTCTTAAATTATTTTATGAATACTATCATAATAATGAAATAAATTATAATTTTAGTATAACCATTCAAATGCAGTGTATTTCATGAGAAATATGCTAATGAAAGGGTTAGAGAAACAATGCTTAGAATAAAAAGGACTAATATAAGGCTTCCCTTTTTTTATCTCTCTTTCTGTCTTGGTTTTGTTTCTTAACTGTAAGGGGTACTGGATACCTCCCCTAGTCTGCCATGGCTTACTAGCTCTATATAGATGTGTGAATTGATTAAATAAATAAATAGTAAGAGGACATGATCCTACTGCCATTAGGGAAATGACTGTGCTTAATACATAAATACATAGAAAAACAGAAGGGGAAAAATTCCATACAATGTACTCTGTGTAAACTATGGTTGCACAAGAGGTCTAGTGCGATTACAGGCAGATGATAACAGAGAAGATAGATTTTGTGTGTGACAGATGCATAGGTGCAATTAGTAGTAAGAGGACATGTGAAATAGATTATTTCAAATGCCCAGAAAGCTTCCTATAAGTAGATCTGGTGTATTCAGCTACCAGCCCTGGCTTTGCTGCTCGGCAGACCTAAAAAGGCAAGCTGTCAAAGTATCAGCCACTCTCTAATAGGTTTGTGGTTGAGCCTGTGGCAGTGGAGACTTCTGACATTCTTGGCCCTCCGGACCACAACCCTACTCATTGCTATTAAAGCAGAGTTGGCAACCTGCAAGTAGAAGCCCTTGATGTTGAGTGTTTTGTTCTAGTGCTTCTCCCTCCCCATCCTCTGGGGCAATGGCTTCTTCACCCTGTTCGCTGGGACTACGAAGTGAACTAACCCTTTGTGGTTAGAAAAAGCTATCTCACTTACCGCTTTTCACAGGCGCTGCTAAATTCCACTGCAGGTACTCCTCTTCCACGTGCGTCCGACTGCTTAACACCGGGAGCTGCCCAAAACGCGTCCTCACCGTATGCTGGTCACCACTAGAGAGAGGCCCTCTCCTGGCCCTTCCGGTCGAGCATCCTTCCGGTCAAAGACCTCTTCCGGTCGAGCACTCAAAAACCCCTTCCGGTCGAGCACTCCCCCCCGCCCCCGGCCACCGCACGCCACACCATACCCACACGCCCCCCTGATCTCAAGGATCAATTTCCCCCTCGTCCCTCTGCGTATGAAAGTCTGCCGTCCAGGTCGGTGGTCTACGACTTCGTTGCGATCTTCGTAGTATTGGGGCAGGGCTCTGGGTTTCCACCTTATCTTGGGTTTCCTCTTCCTCGGAGTCCGTCGATACAGTGATTCTTCTTACATCCAGGACATGACATGGTACCCCGTCCACGGACACATTGTTCTTTGAATTTACGGCCGTCACCGTTCCCCTTCCCCATTGAGATGTGCACCGTGCATCTGGGGGCTTAACCCAGACTTCTTCGACCACCTGCACGAATGCACTCTCTCTCCCCACTGGCCGTTGTGGTGGCGTGCACGGGTGCCGCCACTCGTATTTGAATACTGCTCTGTGTGGCACCGATTCCTCGACCTGTCCAACCCGAGGGGACATATTGTACCAGAACACTGCCTCCATTGGTGAGATATGGCCCCGCTCCGCCATTGCCTTGATCGTCCGGTGGTGTCGCTCCACGATTCCATTCCCACTCGGCCTGTGCGCCGCTCTGAAGAAACGGTCCACCTTCCATCCATCGAGCATCTCCCTCAGTGCCTCCGAGCGGAACGCTGCGCTGTTGTTCATCAGCAGTTCATCCACAGGGCCCCGCTCCAAGAACACCTCTCTCAACGTCCGCACGATTTCCTCGGCCGTTCCAGTTTCATCTCCCTCCATATCGCCATTCGACCTGGTCCACAGTCGACCATCGAGAGGTACGTTCCCTGCCGGTAGTGCGTCACATCCACCGCTAATCGCTTCCAGTCGCGATCCACCGGGAGGCTTCCCGTTTCGTGTACACCTGGGGCGGGATCAATGGACTGACATCAGACGCAGCCTCTAACCACCCCCCGAACACTGTGTCTGCTAATGTCCGAGTCGATTCTCCTGGCTAGGAACAGGCTCCTATCCACCCCCATGTGGTGCATGTCATGCAACCCCTTCAGGTCTAACTCGGTCAGCCGACACACGGCAGCTATCTCATCCTCTACCTCCTCCGGCGCTTCCATCCAGGCTTTCTTCACTCTAGTTAAGATGTCCACCCTATTTTTCTCTGAGGGCACGAACACTACGCTCAGCTTCAAGTCGAACTCGGTGGCCAGCTCTCCTAACGTTCCAGGCGGCGCTTTATCAGCATCTCCGCCGCGCCTCTCGTTCGCACTCTCTTCTCACTGGTGAGCACTGATCTTACCCATCCGAGTACGGTAGCCGAATCGGTGCGTATCTCGATGGTGCGCAGCCCCCACCGCAGGGCGAGGTTCACCCCTCTCAACACCGCGTCCAGCTCGGCCACATTGATGTGGCTGCAGTTGTCCTTCTTTCTAAGCCAGGCTGCATCCTCGACTTCAACACCTCCTATCTCCAACGTGACACCCAGCGCTATGCTGCTGGCATCGCACCATACAGTCCCGCTCCGTGATTTGGGAACGTACCAGCGTCCCCGCACTGGGTCGTCGGCCTTCACCCTCCCCACGATCTCCTGCATCATGGCCACTGTTCTCTCTCCCACTCTGTCACTCCAAGTCACCCCTCCCGATCGTCTCTTGACATAGCTGCATGCCGTCCGGAGCCACCCAGCGATCGGGTAGTGACCCACCAGCTTTCCACACACCGAGAAAAGCTCCCGCCTATTCATACTTGGGCCCAGTTCCGGAACTTCGTTTCCCCTCTGGAACACCAAAACGCCCGTCTTATCTCGCCGTAGCCTAAGTCCCAGCGCGGCTCCTCCCTCCAATGCTTCTGATGGCTTCGCAGTCAGTCCATACCTCCGCAAATGGCTCGTGACCTCCGCCGTCGACACCACAGACTCGTCCACTAGGATGTCGTCAATGTAGGAGTTAGTAGCCCTCTTTATCTTGTCGGCCCTCCCCAGAGCGGTCTTGAGGACCGCCGCCATGATCTTCGGTGCGGAGCTCAGCCCGAAACCGAGCCTGGTCAGGCAATATGTCCGGCCTTTGTACCTGACCAGCTGATACCGCCAGAGCTTCTCATCTATATGCAACTGCAAGTAAGCCGACTTTAGATCCACGCTGAACCCCCCGTCATGCGTCTCCACTCACGCAGGGTTTCCCCACAGACATCCGTGACCTCGCCACCCGTGTGGCATGACACGTGCTCGTTCAGCTCTCGATAATCCAGCACCGGCCTCACCTTGCTCTTCGTGGGTTGCACCACCGCCATCAACGGCAATACTCCGCACTTCACCTCCTCCTTCCAGGGAAGCAGTATGCCCTCTTCGATCCATCTCTCTACATCTCGCTCGAACTCGCCCCTAGCGTTTCCCTTCAATGTGTGTTGATAGCAGCCCACTTTGGTCTTCAGTGTTGGTGGTTCTCCCTTCCAGTACCACTCAACAACCCATCGCTGCCCATCAAACACGGCCTTGAAGTCCTTGTCCTGTACAGTGTAAGCGGGGTATTGCTCCTCGTGGGCCTTCTGGTTCTCATGACGTGCACTCACAGCGCATGCCGATGCAGCGGCGCCAAACGACACACCGACATTGTTCACCGTGACGCCCCCTAGACGGCCAATCGCGTCCATGCCCATAACGACGCCGATCCCATCCACCACACTGTCTACCATGATGGCGGAAAACCTTATCGTCCTTCCCCGTACCGCTATTTCCATCTCGCTGCGACCTCGGCATTCAATTTTCCTGCCGTCAACTGCCCATACGCTGCTCTTCCCTCCCCACCTCTGCGCAACCCCCGCGGTCACCAGTGTCGTCGTACAGCCCGTATCCACGAGGGCTCGCTGTGGCTTCCCCCTCACGAAGACTTCCACCACGGGCAGCGCCGCTACTCGTAAGGGGCAACTACCGGCGCAGTAGTTCCCCTTGGGCCGTTTCCCTGGTCGCAGTTAGTAGCGATGTGGCCTGGTCGCTTACACCGGTAGCAAATTATATCCGGCTTCGACTCTCTACAGTCTCTAGCCATATGCGGGCCGTGACACCTAAATTCTCGCGAACGGCCGCGTGCCGAGGTTGCCTCCCTTTGACCATTTCGCTGCCAGGTGTCCTGAGCCTCCATAGTCGCTATCGCCGCGACACTCTTTTTGGCATCTTCCACTATGATCCGGGCTTGTTCCACCAGTGAACGCATTTCCATCTCCTTGTACCCCGGGACTTACTGCAGTTACACCGCTATGTCGTCCGGAAATCCATTGATGAATGCCAACCGCACCGTGCGTTCGCATTCTGCCTGGTATCCCGCCAACATAGCCAACCACCTTATTTCCACTGCGAAAATGTCGACGCGCTCACCATTCCACCTGATTTTCACCAGCTTAGCAAAAGCCGCCAACGGTCCCTCGGCGAATGCATCCATCAGACGCCTCTCAATCTTCTGCACATCTCTTTGGCTGTGCTCGTCCAACTCAAGGAAGAGTACCAACGCGTCGCCCTCGAGGTACAATGCAATGAGACCGGCCACGTCTTCTATCTTCTGCAAGCCCGCGACCAGCCGAACCTTCCGCAGCCAAGCGACAACATCACCTTCCCCGGTGAATGGCCTGATAGCTTCGTTCATCCGTAGTCTTGTCGCCATCTTCTGATTTGTTTTGCGGCAAGTGTTTTCTTTTTTTTTTTCTTTTTTTTTTTTTTTCAGTCGCCGAAATAGCTTGTGGTTAGAAAAAGCTATCTCACTTACCGCTTTTCACAGGCGCTGCTAAATTCCACTGCAGGTACTCCTCTTCCACGTGCGTCCGACTGCTTAACACCGGGAGCTGCCCAAAACGCGTCCTCACCGTATGCTGGTCACCACTAGAGAGAGGCCCTCTCCTGGCCCTTCCGGTCGAGCATCCTTCCGGTCAAAGACCCCTTCCGGTCGAGCACTCCCCCCCGCCCCCGGCCACCGCACGCCACACCATACCCACACCCTTAAACAGTGAGTAGTAAATACAGATCTCACACATACAATAAATAGTTATAAAATTAAAATAGTAGACAGAATGTTTGAAAAACATAGGATAAACCCAATAAAGTTGTAGGAGCACTGTGGCATACAGCATGTCTTTGGCATTTGAAATCTGGTGGAGCCAATCCTGCTTCAGGTCTAAATGCAGCCAATTTCTTCCAGAGGAGAGAGAGAATGATAGAGATGTAATGAGAAAGAAATATAGAGGAAGAATAGACCCTAGTACTGAACTGGTACTTTTTTTTATTGATGACAAAAGGATGAAAGGCAAAGTTGACCTTGGTGAGATTTAAACTCAGAGAACAGAGCCAGAATGAACACTTCAAAGCATTCTATCCAACATTCTAAAGGCAAATTCACTGCCTTACAGCTAGATGGACTGTGTCAAATACAGTTGAGTGTCTTAATCAAGTACACTGTAGAGCTGGTAGCCTGATACATCTTAATCAATCTTGAGAGTAAACTTATACATACAGACAGATACATATTGTTGCTATTGTCATTGTTGTTGTCGTCACCATTATTGTTGTTGTAGATTTTGCCGTTGTTATTGTCGTTGTAGTTGTTGTCATTGCCATTGTTATTGTTGTCATTGTTGTTGTTAACAGGGCGGTGGATTGGCAGACACTTTAAAGAACTTTGGACAGAATACATTGCGTATTTGTTCAAGTTCTATTTTAAGTCAATGGAATAAAGTACCAGTCATGTGCTGGGTTAATATAATCAATTAACTTCTTTTAAATTGCTGGTCTTGTGCCTAAATTGGAAACCATTATTGGCAGTATCGGTAGAGGGTCGGACGCCATGCTTTGCAGCACAGTTACATCCCTTTATGGACTGAGTTCAAATCCCGCCAAGGTTAACTTTGCCTTTCATCCTTACGGGGTCGGTCGATAAAATAAAGTACCAGTAATACACTGGGATAATTGCTGGTCTTGTGCCAAAAGTAGAAACAATTATTATTGTTGTTGTTTTTAAGACAGCCTCCTCTCTGCCCATTTCTGGGTGAGAGAATCCACCCTGCTCGTCACCTCGCTCCAGTTTTTCTCCATCTGGAGGTCCGGACTGAACCAGACCCAGAGCAATTTAACCAGTCATTCCGTCCAGCGCCCCACGACGCTGTCGGATGGCATGGACCTGCCTCTCCAGGTGCCGAGCTGCAAGCCCACCGACTTTTCCTGGTTTATCTTTGCTCCTGTCACCGCTTCGTATTCCTTGAGAGCGGTGCCGAGCATCTGGACGTGTCTGGTGCTCGACACCACCAAGGTGACGTCGTCGGCGTAAGCCGATTCGGATTTCCTGCATCCTAGTTCGCGTGGGACGCCCCTCATTGCCCCCAGTTTGTGTAGTAACGGCTCGAGAGCCAGTACGTACAAGAGGGACAAGAGGGGACAACCTTGGCGGACCGAGTGCATGATGCTGAACGGCTGCGACAGGTGACCATTCACCCTCACAACCGAGCAGATGTCGCTGTGCATCGCAGCGATCCAGCCTCTAAAAACGGGCCCAAAGCTGGCCACCTCGAGGACCGCAGACAGGTACCGATGGTTGAACCTATCAAATGTTTTAGATTGATCCAAGTTGATCAGAACCCCACCCATACCAGGTTCCTTAATCACCCTCTCTATGATGTATCACATGAGATGGAGGCTGTCACGGATGGATCTGTCTGGAATGGTGCAAATCTGCGCGTCTCCCACCAGATTACCGCCGACAAGCGCCAATCCCTTTGCTAACACCTTGGCCAAAATCTTGAACTCTGTGTTTAGCAGAGTTGTGGCCTGAAGTTGTCTATAACATCCCCTTTGTTCGGATCTTTTCTCAGCAGCGCCACCACTCCCCGGCTCACAAAACTGGAAATGTTCCTGTTCTGCTGCCAGTTGCAGTAGACATCTGCCAAGAGGTCGCTGAACAAGACTGGCATGTATGCATAACACTCGTAGGGTAGACCATCCAAACTTGGCGATTTACTCCTCGTGCAGTTAGACATCGCTTCCCGCATTTCACCTGCTGTTATCGGCCTTTCGCAGCACTGTGCTGTGGTCACTGAGAACCGCGGCAGTCTGTCAAGGTATGCACCGAAGTCCATACTCTGATCCTGTCTGCCGCCGCCCCCGAACAATCGAGCAAAGTGCTGTTGAAAAGCCGCACACATCTGCTTGGGTTCGAGCAATATGCGCCCATTTTGATCAGGCAAAGACCGTATTGTGGATTTGTTGTCACGCCTCCATCACTCAGGCCCATTGAATGGCTTTCATCTCCCCGTGTCTCAGGGCACGCACTCTAGCTCTGACAATGCATCCTTCATGCTTTGCTTTGAAGAATTGGTCGAGTGCCAATCTCGCCGCAAGCACGTCGGTTGCGATGCCTGTCCTAAACGCCTCTGTCTCTGAAAAGTCGGGCGGAGATGGCGAATGCATACATCACGTCCGTCATCTGCTACCGCCTGACCATGGTACCTTGCTCCCGTCCAACTCTGACCAAAATGGAGCGCTTTCTCTTTCGCTTTTTGTGGAAGGGAAGTGCTCCCATGGTCAAACAATCCATCTGCTGTCAACACCCGTTGCATGGAAGACTGGGCATGCCGTGGCTAATGATGCGCAAACATGCGCTAAGGCTGCAATATCTCTGGTGCTTCCTTGACGGTGAACAGGTGTGGTCGCCGTTTGCCAGACACGCTTTTCCCCAGCTCATCTCCTTGATGGAACTGCAGTCCTGGATCAGAAAAAGACTGAGGGATAGCGCTTGGAAGCTGGAATGTCTCCAGGCGCTCACCGCCCTCTACCAGCTGGGCACTGATATCGGTAGAACATCCACCTTGGTGTTCTATAGAGGGTTAGTGGAGGGGAAGAGCAACAGCTGTTTGCTCTCTTCAAAAGAACTTTCAGCCCGAGGCCTATGGACAATTTCCAGAAATCCCTGACCTGGCAGTGTTACCGAGGAGCGTTGCTAGTTTGGGATAAGCTTTACAGACATGGAGGTGCCGTCAGCCGAGCCTGTCCGAGATGCATGCAGGATGATGAAATCATCCTGCACGCACTCGTTCAGTGCCCGAGAATTGCTGACTTGTGGAGCTATGTCGAACAGTTGCTGTCGCGTGTAGGATGGATCCGGTTATCGACTGAGTCTATTGTGCAGATAGCCCCACCATCCTCCTTTAAAGAGGAGGAAGGACAAGCAATCTTCATCTGCCTGGTGGCCATGACGAAAGAGATTGTGAGGTGGACAAGGTTGAAAGGGTTGAAAACGGACACTTTCCTCTCCAGCCAATCCCTGATTAACTTTTTCAAGTTTCACTTGAAGAGGAAAATCAGGGTGGAAAGGCAAGTGCTGTTTTCTAGTAAGTTTGTTGAAAGGTGGGTGAAAGTGGCGAATCTGGTTCGAGTGAACAGGTCCACTCTGAGTATGCGCCTGTAGACTGAGGAGTGGGAAAACTGAGAGAGGGCACTTGCCCTGGTGGTCAGGGTGGCCGTAGTCTTTTGTGTGGTTTTCGCCATGAGTGACCCTCGGAAGCTTCCCTCTTATTGGGGAATTTTTGTTATTTGAATTTTATTTATTTTACATTTTCTGCCTTTTATAACCTTTTTATGGAGGCCCATGGCTTAGTGGTTAGAGCATTGGGCTTGCAATCGAAATGTTGTGAGTTCAATTCTCAGACTGGGTGATGTGTTGTTTCCTTGAGCAAGACACTTTATTTCACTTTGCTCCAGTTTACTCAGCTGTAGAAATGTGATAATAGGAACTGGGGTCCCTATCATTCCACTGAAAAATGGTCGTGGAGGTGCTACGGCAAAAAAAGCACCCAGACCACACTGTAAAGTGGACTTGTAGGCGCCACGGAAAAAAAAGCACCCAGCACTCACTGTAAATGAGGTTGGTGTTAGGAAGGGCATCCAGCTGTAGATATCAAGCCAGAATCGGTTCCCGTCCCACCCTTGCAAGCAGGGAAAAGTAGACATAAAATGATGATGATGAAAACCCACTTTGTATCGTCCTGTGCCGTCTGTAATGTTTTTCTTCAAGTTAGCCCTTGTGGCCAATAAAGAAACCATTATTATTGTTGTTGTTATTATTATTATTATTATTATTATTATTATTATTATTATTATTATTATAGAGCGGTGGATTGGCAGTATCGGTAAAGTGTCGGAAACCACACTTTGCAGCATAGAGTTACGGCCCTTTACGTTCTGAATTCAAATCCCGCTGGGGATAGCTTTGCCTTTCGTTTTTACGGTGTTGATAAAATGAAGCACCAATAATTACTGGTGTCAATTTAATCAACTTTCCCCACCCCTAAAATCACTGGCCTTGTGCCTAAATCAGAAACTATTATTATTTATTATTATTGCTATCATCATTGTATTTATTTATTACCATTTATTTTTCATTCCTTTCCAAAAATATTGGGTTGGTGCATAATTATTGCGGCAAATCGGTAAAAATTCGGACATGTTCGGCTTTGTTGTTATCGGAGAGTTCGTTGGGGACCCACCCAGCCAATTTCCATACTTTTCCAAGCTTTTTGAGACAATGAACGATGGTTGAATGGTTCACATTGACATCTTTGGCCAACATTCTCGTTGTCAAGCTTTCGTCCTCTTCCACGGCTGCCAAAAGTGCCTGGTCGTTGAAATTTGATGGTCGACCTCTTCCTTTTTCATCTGCAAGGTTTGTATCGCCCAATTTGAACCTCCTGAACCATCTTTCAACTTGGCTTTTGCTGATTGTTCCTTCACCAAAAAGTTAATTGAGATCGCGAAATGACTGAGGCTGCATTCCAACCTTTCTCGAAGTGGTAGAGCATATGACGAATGAGGATATGATTTTCGATATGCATTCTGAAAAGAGAAAAACCCGATTGTCATTTAAAGATGTTTTTGTTAAATATTGTTATTGTTTTTGTTAAATATTGTTATTGTTTTTGTTAAATATTGTTATTGTTTTTGTTAAATATTGTTATTGTTTTTGTTAAATATTGTTATTGTTTTTGTTAAATAAAATTTGTTGAAAAAAAGCCGCAATAATTATGCACCAATCCAATAATAAGGTCATTGTTATATCTCAAGGTGTGTATAATGCATGGCTCTGTATGTATATAGGAGTATATGAGTGTTTATTCCTGTATGTAATGCATGTGTGTGTGTAGTTTGTTTTATTTGCATATGCCCTGTACCAATATTCCTTTTTTCTTTTTCTTTTTTTTTTTCTTTTTCTTTTTCTTTTTCTTTTTTTTCTCTTTCTTTCTTTTTTTTTTATAACTTTATTGCAATCGAATATATGAAGGTCTTGATGTGAAGGTGTAATGTGTAAAAGCCAGGAAGCACTTGTGTAAGTCTTTACATTATTTGTCAACTAAATCTTTATATTTTAATATCCTACTCCTAGCTGACTCTTTTGATGTACTAAATAAAAGTAATGTTATATTGAAGAAAAGCAGAAGAAAAATCCCACACAGAAATGCCTAATAAATTTGAAGCCTTTGTCAAGTAGGTTAACATTACTTACACGATATTGAATTTTGTTGATTTTTGTTTTTGTTTAGAAATATATATGTGTCGGTGTATGTATATGTGTATGTATGTATGAGTACATGTGAATGTGTCTATATGTAGTGTGTGTGTGATCATTTGATTCTCCCTAAAAATAGAAGGAATTTATTTAAACACAGTGTTTTTTTTCCCCCCAAATGAAATAAATAAATGCTATAATAAAATGTAATGGAGCTTTGTTGGTTCTGACAGAGAGTGTTTCAGTTGTTTGATCAACAGGACAGCCTGTTAATGAAATTAACATGTAAGTGGCTGAGCATTCCACAGACACTTAACATAATTCTCAGGAAGATTAAGCATGACACAGTATGTGACAAGGCTGACTCTTTGAATTACAGGTACAGTCCATTTTGTATTATAGTGTAGGTGGCTGACCATTCCATTGACACAAGTACCTTTAACATAATTCTTGGATGAGATTCAGCATGACAAAGAATGTGACAATGTTGCCCTTTTCAATTACAGGTACAGTCCATCTGACAAGTTTCCAAACAGTTTCTGACTGCCTGATTTCACTCGCAAGGATTCAGTCAATCCAAGACTATAGTAATTGACACTTGCCTAAAATGCCCTGCAATGGGATTGAACCTAAGACTTTATGATTGCTAAGCAAACTTTTCTATCATTAAGCCTTACTGTGCACTCAATGTTATAATGATACTAACATAAAAGACTAAATAAACATTAGAGCTTATTTGATTGTTATGTACCAATTCAGCACCTGTTAAGTCTTTTGATACCAAACTGCCTGAAACTGCTCCTTGTTCTATGATACAAAACTGTTTATTTTAAAGTGTTTATATTTATCTAAAAACTTTCCATCATAATTTTATGTAAGAACTTTTATTATATGTTCTAAGTACCAGCTTAATAATGGGAAAGTTAGTTATATTTAGGCATTGAAGGCAGAGGATGTGCAAATGCTAGAGAGAAGTGAGGTGAACATATTCTGTTGGATGTGTAATGTTAATGTTGCATATATATAAGAAATCTCAATTGAGAAAAATGGTGTGTGAGAGGGACTAGATTTAGTATGCAAGAGAGAAGGCTGAGCTGGTATGGACATGTAATATATATATAGATGATGACTATTTGATGAAGAAATGTCAGGAATTTCAAGTGGAAGAAAGCTAAGTTGCCCCTGTAAAGTCTACACTAAGTGTCTGCCAAAGAGATGTAGGAATATTGTCGAGCCCCAGCTAGCTGACAAACAGTGTGGATTTTGCCTGAACTCAGCACAGCTGAACAAATATTCACACTGTGGCAGGTCTTTAAGAAATTGTGGGAGTATTACCAAGAGGTGTATGTTTGTTTTGTAGGCATCAAAAAGGTATATGACTGCATTCCATGGTATCTGATGTGGAAGGTTCTGCAGGAGTATGGGATCAATGAACAGCTTTTTGATGCCCTGAAGTCTCTATATGAATACCCTAGTTTTTGTGTTTGGATAAATGGTACTATGGAGAAACTGTTTATTATGGGTGTCAGACTCTGCCAAGGGTATCTCTTCACTTCTTAATTTTCATGAACTGGATTGATATGCACAGCCAGGTTGGAAGTAGTATCAGGACTGGCAGGTTGGCTGGAATTTGCAGACGACATAGTACTACTTAACTCATTGGAAAGGGATCTCTGACATGCACTTGATAGGTTTGCTGCCAAGTGGTGCAAGATTGGAATGAAAATCAGTGCTATGAAGACTGAGTTCTCTCAAGGAAACCTGCACAGTGCACTCTACATGTGAGTGCAGTCCCTCTGAAGCAGGTGGAGAAGTTCATATACTTCAGGGCCAATTTTCTTAGTGATGAAGGCAGGAGGCTGAATTAAGTTCAAGAGTTGCAAGATCTGGTGTAATCAACATTCAGTAATCAGAGGAAGGGAGCTAGGTGTTAAGGCCAAACTCATTACCTTCAATTCAGTATGTGTGTCAACCCTTATCTATGGTCATGAATCTTGGGTAATGATCGAAAGAATACAATTGCAAATACAAGCAGTCAAAATGGGGTTCCTCATAATGGTCTTTAGAGTAATGTTACTCAATAGAGTATGTAGCTTAGAGATCAGGAAATTACTCCAAATAGAGCTGGTACATCTCTGAATTGAGAGATCACAGCTCTGATACTATGAACATGGTCAGAAAGTCTCAGGAAAAAATCATTGGGTAGATCTTATGGGCAAAACTAGCCATCAGGAAACCCAGGGGTAAATCCTAAGCAAGATGGTTAGATAACATCCATGAGCTCAGCTGGTCTTGCTTGGGGATCCAGCTGGATCAATTGGAGACAGTTGCTTCTGACAGGACCTGTTGGAAGGGTGTTTGAGGGCTCTGCTCCCACGACCCTCCCAGGAATATGTGAACATAGAAGGAGGAGGAGGAAGCTGCAGAAGTGGAAGATGTGAGAAAGTATGAAAAAACAGACATAAGAAAAGATGGTGATGGTAGTGGTAGTAGTGAGGGTGATAGCACCGACAGTGGGGATATGACCCATTCAACCTATGCAAGCATGAAAAGGTAGCCATAAAAAGGATAATGATCATTAGTTGATTATAAATGTAATGAGGACAGACAACACAACAGTAAAGTTTTTACTGAGAAACTGAAAAAAAAGAAAAAAAGAAACAAAAAGAAAAACAATCCTTTCGGGAGAAGATATACTTCCATTCTGATTCAAAATGAAGTTTGTTGTTTCACAGATAATTTACAGCAGACCATATTTATGCCACCACTTGCCTGTGTCAATTTATTTTTTTTAAAAAGCCATGTCAAAATACCTGTCAAAAGCTATTTGATGTAACTCCTTTGAACCTCCCCATCTGCAAGTGTATTTTAAGAATAATTGTAAACATTACAAATTCCTCTTGGAATAAATACAGCTGGCAAGGAATTGATTGATCTTAGTTTGGCAATGTAATGAAAGAAGCATCAGTCTTGCAAAGCAATTATTAACTTGCAGAGGAAGGGGTGCCTTAGCTTAGAAATTAGTGTATTGTTTAGTAGCTATATAGTCAATATTTTGTGTGTTAATCCACTTGTAGAAGACTTGGAAAAGTGACAAAGTAATTTTTACTTTCCTGAATATTCTCCGATATATTTTACCAATCAACACTATAGTTATATCATGCTTTGGAATCACCAGCTATCACCGGCACACTTTATATTTTGTGTTATATATGAAATAAATCTTGTTTGAATTTATATAATTACCAATTGAAATAATTACTTCACTTCACTTTTCTTTTGACATTCTAGTTTTGGCATGGCTTCTACAGCTAGCTGCCCTTCCTAATGCCAACCACTTTACAAAGTGTACTGGGAGCATTTTTTAATCATGTCTGTTGATGTCTATTGGTGCATTGGGGACTCTCTTATCTTCTCTCAAACACTTAGTGACTAACTGAATAAATATGAAAGAACCAAGTTGTGTTTCAAACACAACCCGTGTATTGTAACAAGGGCTTTCAGCCACTGGGGGGGGGGGGGGGGGAATACCTCCAAAGTCAGAGTTACCTTAATTAAGAGACATGATAATGCCAGAGGAAATTTTGTACTCTGCCATACCTGTGTCCAACGAGGACGACTCTCACTTCTCCCTCTCATCCCCTATGTGAGACCATGTCAAACTTTTTCGAGCATGATCCCGTTTTTAAAAAGAAATTTGTCACACACACCTTCATGTTTGATGAAAGAAATTCATTGTATCATTATTTTGTTAGAACAGAATTTTCCAGCACAGTTATTATTAAATTTTTAATTTGTGGGTTTGTTTTTAAAGGTACAATCACTAAATTTTTTATTTTTTGCATGAAAAATCACTATAACCAGCAAATAATGATCTTAAAGCTAGAATATAAAATAAAATTAAAATAAATTTCTTAATCCCCCCCCCCCCCCCAAATTTTTTTTAGAAAAGCCTGTGCTATGCTTTGCTTCTGAACACAATACTGTCAAATATATTGTTACACAAGTATATTGCTGTAAATAGCTCAACAAATATCAATATATGAGATAAAAATAAAAGTGAAAATATGGGAATCAATGAAAGAGCCTGAGTAAAGTGTCATAAGATGCTTTGATGATCTAGAATACAGGAAAGATCTAAAGAGAGATATTGACTCAGACGTATTTGGTTGTTGAAGAAGAAAACATTAAGGTTAATTACTCAGGGACACCATCTGGTGTGAAAATGGACAGTAAATTAGAGGTAGGTGTGGACATATTTAAATGAAAAAAAAATACCAAAAATCTAATGAGAAATACTGATATAGTTCAAGAAAGAGAACATTTTCTTATCCTCATCACCACCACAACCATCATCACTATACCACTATCATCATCATCATGATCATCACCACAACCACCACCATCATCATTATCATCATCATCACCACCACTATCATTTTCATCATCATCATCGCCAGCACCATCATCATCACCACCATTATCATCATTGTGATCAGTTTGCATTGGGTTTTTTTTCTACCCTGGCATTGGTTGGATGATAGTTTTTCAGGCAGAATAATTCTACATTCAAATGTTCTCCCTAAAACAACCTCCACCTGTTGATGAACTGTACCTGTAATTCAAACATCCACCCATATCCCATATTGTGTCATGCTAGATCTGTCTGAGAATCACATTGAGAATAGATGTATCTGTGAAATACTCAGCCATTTTCTCACAAATGCAAAATGCAGGTAGTTCATTTGATGAAAAAGCTGAATCAATTTATTACTCATTACCATTTTTAAGGTCTTCAAGAGTGATGGCATTTAAAGAAGAAATTAGCATCAAACCAGATACCTAACTAAGACACTTGCAACAGGGTAAACTCTGCTTAAGGCATCCTGAAGCCACAATATAAGGCTATCGTAGAAGACACTTTCCCAGTTTGCCATGCAGTGGGATTGAACCCTGAAACCATGTGGTTGTGAAGAGAACTCCTTAGCCATGGGTGGTGGAAGTATTTCGTAATTGGGGGGGGGGGGGGGGGGGATTTGGTCAATTTAGTTATAGTGATTAGTTTAGCTGTTATTATCAAATATCAACCAAGATATAAAAGACTTCGATATGCGATAAACATAAATTGCAGCACATATACAAATAGATGTGTATTTTGGTAGTTTGGGGAGAAAAATATAATTATTGGGAGGGCCATGGCCTCCCTGCCCCCAGTTGCACCGTCCCTGTTAGCCCTTTTGATACCAAACCACATGAAACCATCTCTGGTTTTATGATACAAAGCCATTTGTTTTAAATTCAAACATTCCGTCATAATGTTATGTAAAAACATCTTGTTAATTTATGTTTCAGACACAAATTTAATAAATCTTTTTAACATTGGCATGAGGCCAGAAATTTGAGAAAGGGGAAAGACAATGAAGTCGACCCAGTACTGAACTGGTACTATATTTTATCAACACCAGGAAGAAAGGCAAAGTTGGCTCCTGCAGAATTTGAAACCAGGATGTAGAGATTGGTAACAAAATACGACAATGCATTTCATCCGATCCACTAACAATTCTGCTAAACAACTAACTTACACCAGTTTAATAATGAAAAAGCTAGTTATTAGTTATTTGACTAAATTCAAACAAATTCTTCATTGTTTTCACAATTATGTAAAAAGCATCATTCATTAGAAATATGGTAACGATAGGGTTAACCAAACAATCATGTCTGCATCTATTATTATTTGTGTTACATGGATTAGACAAGCTTCTATTTATGACTAAACATATATCCTTGCTGTGACATTTAGCGTCTGATGAAGATTAAAAAGAAAGATAAAAGATAATTGAAAGAATGTCTTCTCTAAGAACTGATGGATTCATCTCTCTTGTTGACATTCTCAGGAAAATTTATGGATGAAATTATAAATCATATCACATTAAAACAGCATTATATATGTACACATGCACACACATACACACACACATACATATATATATACACACTTGTACATATATATACATATATATATATATATATATATATATATATATATATATATAAAAAAAACATGAGAAGAAAGAAGAATACTGCGTGGTTGCAAATGGGTTACATATGATAAAAATAGTCCTTCGTCAGTGATTTTCCAACCATCATTGGTATTTCATCGCATTAAAAATCAGATACCTCAGGTTGGTGCGAGCAATAACTAAAAAAAGTTATTGGAACCAGTAATTCGCATAAAGCGAGGGGGACAAGTAAACAACATAGAAGGATAAAAGCAATATATATATATGTACATGTATATATATATATATATATATATAAAATATATATGTATATATGTGTGTGTGTGTATATCATACACGTGTGTGTGTGTGATTGTGTGTGAACCAATGGTTATATTGTGAGAAATGCTAGAAGAAAATATACTATCATCGTCATAGTTGTTATCATTTATATGTATGCTTTTCCATGCATTAATGCACTGGGTAATTGCTGGCCTTGTGCCAAAAGTAGAAACAATTATTTTATATATTTTCACCAATAGAAAGAGAACTGGTTTCTAACATAGACACAAGACTCTTTCATTGAAATTTATACCGCATCAAATATGTCTGTCTGAGTTTGTGTGTGTGTGTGTGTCCAGGTATGGATTTTATTTGCATGTGTGGATCTGCATGCTTTGAGTTATGTGTGTACATGTGCATATATTTCTGTGTTTATACATGTGTATATTCAGTTATTACATGCAGAAGTTTTGGAATATTTTACATATTTTTACTGTTGGGCGGGGCGGGGGTGTATTTTTGTTAGAGGTGCCTACTGACTGTTGTTTTGCTTTGTACTTAGGCAAGGCGGGTCTTCTGTATTACTGTGTAGCGCCAAAGATCTCGGTCCAGTGGCATTGTTTTGGAGAGGTGTAAGTGTGTGAGGTCGGAATTTATCAAGTCGTCCCAGGTTTTTCTGGGTCTGCCTACTCCGTGGTTACCGTCTATTTTTATCACCCTGCACTTTTTTATACAGCTGTCGTCTTTCATGCGCATCACGTGACCATACCAACGTAGTCTTCTCTCGAGTAAACAATATCTGATTCCTCTTATTCCTAATTTCTCTCTTAGTTCATTTATGCTTTGCCGTTCACGTATATTACTATTACACATCCAGCGGAGCATGCAAGCTTCGTTCCTCTCCAGTCTGCATATATCCTCTGCACACAATGCCCAAGTCTCACTGCCATGTAACATTGCTGTTCGTATGCATATGCATCATACAGCCTGCCTTTCATTTTTAGAGAGAACCCTTTAGCGGCCAATAGTGGTATAAGCTCTCTGAACTTTTTCCATCCCGTTCTGACTCTAGCTACTGTACTTTCAGAGCACCCTCCACCACTGCTGATTTTGTCACCCAGGTAACGGAAGGTGTCCACTATTTCTATAGAACCATCTGTGCAATGGAATGAGCTAGTATACAGTGGGCACTTGCTGCTACTTATGTATGTATATATGTAGCAAAATAACAATTCATATTGTTGTATTTTGGTAAATGTGGAGAAGACTACTTCAATCTAAAAGAAATATTAACCAAATAAACAGAGAATAAATCAATGCTATCATTTATATTGTGCATTTATATGTGTACATATTTATTCTGTAAAGGCACACATACAAACATGCACAAATATATATCAAGTAAAGTGGCATGTTCAAGTAGACTGCATTGTTGTTGTTGTTGTTGTTGTTGTTGTTGTTGTTGTTGTTGTTGTTGTTGTGTTGCTGTTCTGTTAGAATTTGATGACCAAAAATGCCTGTCAGCATCAGCATCTTGGTAGTGAGGTGCTGTGTAATGATATCACATTGATTTCTTGTAACAATAATGACAATAATAATAATAATAATAATCACTAGGTAATATCTCAAAGAGTTTCCAAGGATGGTTAAAGAAGATTAGTCCAGCCCTGCTTTTTGGAACACTTCAAAAGGCATGCTTGCAGGGAACAGCAAGAACCCTCCGATACGTCCTGAATATCTGAGGCTGCAGGTAGCGGCTTGATATTCATTTCAACAAACTTTCCAGTTAAATAACATCAATGACTGAGACTCAAAGAACAATAATAATAATAATAATAATAATAATAATAATGGTGATAGGGATGATGATGAAGAGGAATGGTGGGGAAGTTGAGGCTGAATAGGTGGAGATTGGCTGAAAACGATTTGAAAACTGGATGAATGCTGGCTGGAGTAGACTGGCCAGAGGCTACATAAATGTTGGCTGGAATAGACTGGATGAAGACTGGAGTTGACTGGTTGAATACTAGAAGTTTGACTGGCATATACTAATATATATATTGTTAATTTGATGAAAATGGTAGTAGGTAACAGAATCAGTATAGGGGCAAACAATAAAAACAGAAAAGGAGCCAATCATCAGATTCGACCAAGGAGACAATGTTTCCATTGCTGATACTATTTGCCAGCTCCAGCTCCTGGTAGAAGGAGGTGGAATTTGAACTCAGAATGTGCATGACCAGATCAGACACTGTAAAGCATCCACTTAATAATTCTGCCAACCCACCACTTCTGAACTTGTACTTTAATTGTAGACACTCCAAAGGGATGAAATATGAAGATGACTTCAGTGGGATTTGAACTCAGAATGCAGCATGTCAGAATAAATGCCAAGTCTTTTGATTTGAGGTTCTAATGACTTTTCCAATTCACCTACATTCACACAAAACAACAATTTGTAGTACATAGTTTCATACCTTCATGTTCTTAGTTCAATGTTTGCTAGAGTCAACTTTACCTTTTATCCCTCTGTGTATCAATAAACCAACTTCCAGTATTATACTGGTAGTTGATTTATTTAACCATATGCCTCCATTTTGTGGCTTTGAACCAGTGTAAGAAGTTATCATTACCATATACACATGTATAAGTCACACCTTGTAAAAAATGTAAAAAGATACACCATAAAAAAAATGATGTAAAAACCAACATGTGACTTATCTATCAGACCTATAAAACCATATATGTGGATTAAGCACTGAGTTAAGAATATTATATGCAAAATAGGGATGTGACTTATCTAATGTATGACTGCACATGTACATGTATATACAATAGTTTGAGAAACAAAAAAAACTGATCAGTGTAGTGTCACAATTGAGATAAATGGCTCTTTTTGTCAGTGATCAACAGTCTTAAGAATCATTTTGGTCATTCATGACCATGGGATTTACACCTAGAAGATTCCCTTCCAAAGCACAAACTTGGGCAAGTTGTTTTGTGGAAGACCAACAGTGACCCATGCATGTCACCCACCTCTCTCCATACACAAAATTGACAGACACCAGATTAAATATATTATAGTATTTATTTTTGACACTGTGTTGTGAATTCAAATTCTACCAATTTGAACTTTGCCTTTCATAGATTTGGAGAATTGTTGATATTTTTTAGCTCCACGTCATGTGTGAATCATCAGATATTTCAGTTAATTTAGTCCAATTTTTTCTTCAGACATAGTACAAACAGAATGCAAGCATAGCTGAGTAGTTAAAAAGTTGACTTCACAATCATATGGTCCCAGATTTGATCCTACTGTGTGGCACCTTCAACCAATGTCATTCACCATAGACTCAGATCAACTGAAGTTTTGTAAGTGAAATTGTATAGACAGAAACTGTTTGGAAGCCTGTCAAAAGGATTGTACCCGAAATTCAAAGGTCCAGCCTTGTCACATGTATCATGCTGATTCTTCTTGGGAATTATGTTAAGGGTATATGTATCTGTGGAATACTCAGCCACTTATACATTAGTTTAATGAGTAAGTCATTCTGTTGCTTGAACTACACACATCATAAAAACCAATGGAGGATTTATCATCATCATATAGGACTTCATTATCCAGTGTGTGCTTTTTTTTAATAGGGTAGAGTGTGGTTAGATGGAGAATTGGCTATTATTTCTAGTAGATCAAGTTCATCAAATTACTGGAGTTGATTCATTTAACTATACTCTTCCCTTTGGGATATGTGATTTTGTGCCAATTATAGAATCAATATTAGTCTGCGAAAGAAGACAACTTTTTGTTTGGTCAGTGAGGATGTCAGTCTCCATGACATATTTCAGCACCTTTGAGATTGGGGAAAAAGGGGAAGGTATCCTCAAATTAGGGACCTTGTCTGAATGTTTATGACAGAATTACTTCTACTAAAGACACCAAAGGGCCAGGTGATGGTGTCAAACAAGGTGACAGATAAAGTCTAGCATCCAGGTAGGCCACAGCAGGATTTGAACTCAAAACATCAAAAGCAAGAACAAATACAATACAAAGGACAAAGGGATGAAAAGATGGCACCTTGGTAGAATCAAGGCATCTTACAACTCTGATCACAATGTTAGTGTGGTTTTTCACTAACCAACTATCTCCTCATCATCACATTTTGTTTCTCTGCAAATTGAGGGAAGGGAAAATTGATTACACTGACCCCAGTTTGTGACTGGTACTTTATTTTATTTTCCTCCAAAGAATGAAAAGCAAAGTTAACTTCAGCAGGATTTGAACTCAGAAAGTAAAGACTAAGAATAAACATTGCTAAGCATTTGTCTGACTTCCTAATGATTCTGCTAATTCACCACTCTTAATGTTTGAAATTTAGGCACAAGGCTAGTAGTTTTGGGAAGGACAGAAAAGTTGATTATATTGATTCCAGTACTTAATTAGTACTATATTTCATTGATCCCTGAAGGATAAAAGGCAAAGTTGAACTCAAAATAGAAAAAGGTGGAATAATAATAATAATAATAATGATTTCTTTATTCACCACAAGGGTTAACATCAAGAAAAACATTAGGACAGCACAGGACGAAAACATAGAGTGTGTGTTGGTGTGCAGGTTTTGCATGTAAACAGACTTAAGAATAGTGTAAAAGAAAGGTAACAATAAAAATTAAACAAAAGGAATTCCTCAACACAGGGGAGATGTTTGAGGGCTGCTCATAGAAAAACCCCATAAAACTATGGGTGCCCTGATTTCTAGGGCAAGTGCTCTGATCCAGTGGTCCTCCTCCAGTCTATAGGGTTATACTCAGAGTGGGCCCATTCACTCAGGCCATGCTCGTCTCTTTCACCAACCTTACAACAAATTGTTTGGAAGGCAGCACTTACCTCTCTACTCTGATTTTTTTTCTTCAAGTGAAACCTGAAAAAGTTCATTAGGGCTTCTCTCAAAAGGAAAGTGCTGGTCTTCAACCCTTTCAAACGTGTCCACCATACAACCTCTTTCACTATAGCCACCAAACAGACAAAAACAGCCTGCTCTTTCTGACTAAGAGAAGGCGGCAGGGCGATCTTCACAATGGGTTCAGCTGATAGCCGGATTCATCCTACATGCAACAGTAGGTGTTCAACATAAACCCACATGTCAGCAATGCTTGGGCACTGGACAAGTGCAGGTAGGACAGTTTTATCATCCTGCATGCATCTCGGACAGGCTTGGCTGAGGGCACTTGTATGCCTGTAGAATTTATCCCAAATTAACAAAACTCCCCGGTAGCACTGCCAGGTCAGAGATTTTTGGAAATTATCCGTGGGCCCTGGACTGAAAGTCCTCCCAAAAAGAGTGGTTAGATGATTTTCGTTCATGCCCAGAGTTTACCCAAGAGTATCATCACTTTTTTCTGCCACTAACCCTTTATAGAACACCAATGTATAGTTTCCACTGATGATACTGCCTGATTGGTAGAGAGCTGTAAGCATTTTTAAGCACCCCCTCTCGGTCTTTGCTTGACCTACACCATGCCTCCACCACTTGGGCCCATTGAATGGCTTTCTAAGAGCATGTGCCTTAGCTTTGATCAAAAGACAAATGTGGTACTTGGCCTTTCTACTCTAATGGGAAGGATGATGTCTCTTGGGAGACATATTTGCTCAGGAATTGCATTTATATTCCTTTGCATGGTTTGAATGAGGATTTCAACCTCCATCCCTAACCAGTTTTCTTTTTTAGTCTGATAGACCTTGAGGATTTTTGATGTTTCCTTGATCCCTATCAATACTGCAGCTATTAGCCAAGGAATGGCTATTTCAGACAGCACCTGTTGCATGCAGATCCTTATTTGTCTCTGACCACAGTAGTAAGGGACTAGCAGGATCTTGTTACTCTTTAAGGGTTTCAGGGAGTGAGATTTTGTGTCTTCTTCCATTGCAAATCTCCCCTCAACTGTGCCTAAACCTCTGCCTCTTTGTATGAAAGTTTTTTGGTTCTATACGGAACCTAAAGCTTTCTGTAGTTGTGTTGCTGTTGCTCTTTCTATCTTCCTAGTTCTTAATCGAATAATGTGATACATTACTGTCTGATGTATTGTATTTTGGATAGTTTCACTAGGGGTATTGAGGTTGACAATGTGGTCATCTCTTTCCACCAGCACTCTTACTTGTTTTACTTCTTCAGATAATGTGATTTTCAAAAAAGAAGTTTTCATGGCACTAGCAAAAGATTTGGTAGTGTTGGCATTATTTACTGGTTGACTTGTTGTTGGTGTTGTTGCTGCTGCTGTTATTGTTGTTGTTGTTTTCATTGTTATTGCGTTTTTCGATTTTATTGCTGTTGTTGTTTTTGTTGTTGTTGCCGCTGCTGTTGTCATTGTTGTTATTCTTGTTGGATGAGTTTCCAATATTATTCTGTGTTTAAAACTATATTATTTAAAATAATAGTGTTTTGTTTTCTTTTTGAGTCTATCTCCATAATAATAATAATAATAATGGTTTCTGATTTAGGCACAAGGCCAGCAATTTTGGGGGAGGGAAAAGTCAATTAAATCGACCCCAGCGTATTACTGATACTTTATTTTCATCGACCCTAAAGTAGACTTTGACGATATTTTAACACAGGGCATAAAGAGCCGGAATAAATGCAGCAAAGCATTTTCTCCGACACTCTAATCATTCTGCCAATCCACCACCCTAATAATAATAATGACGATTTCTATAATAGGCACAAGGCCAGCAATTTAGGGGGAAGGGAAAGTTGATTAAATCGACCCCAGTGCATTACTGGTGCTTTATTTATCGATCCTGTAAGGACAAAAAGCAAAGCTAACCTCAGTGGGATTTGAATTCAGAACTAAATACTGCAAAGTATTTTGTCTGACACTCTAACAATTCTGCCAATCCACCGTCCTAACAGCAACAATATTGATATATTTTATTGGCCACAAGGGCAAACAACATTGGGGACAAGTACACAAGAACTAAAAACAACAAAGTGGGATTTACATGAGTAAAAGGAAGGGGGAATTAAAAACAAAAACAACAGTAATGGTAATAATAATTATATATTTGGCATTATCCCTTGTTTCTGATGGTGCATAAATGAAGTATCTTTAGGAAGAGGAGGTCATCTGATTAATTCTCTCTCGGTACATCAGAACTGGTGGAGGACTTAGTGGACTGACACTTTGTATATATGTCTGTTTGTGTTTGTATATATATATATATCTGTGTCTCTGTGTGTGTCTTGTTTGTGTACATCTGTGTCTATATGAGTATGTATGTGTGTATGTCAGTATGGGCCTATCTCTATTTGTATGTGTCTGTATAGGTGTGTGTGTGTGTATGTGTATGTATATGTATGTGTCTATGCGTATATGTATGTATGTGTCTATGTGTGTGTGTGTGTGTGCATCTGTATCTTTGTGTGTATGTGCATGTCTCTATGTGGGTGTATCTCTGAGTGAGTGTATGTATATGTGTCTGTGTGTATGTCTGTATGTGCATATGTCTGTATGTGCATGTCTGTGTGTTTCTGTGGGGGTTTGTATGTGTGTGTGTGTGTGTGTACACGCCTGTGTGTACGCCTACATGTACATATGTCTATGTGTGTGTGTATGCGAGCTATTAACTAACCATAACAAAAGAGAAAGTGAGAGAGCCAGAGAGAGAGAAAGCTGGACATATGTGACAACTGACTAAGTGGCATGGGATGCTGTAAAACTATGTATATCCTCCTATTTTCAGTTGATAATAGCAGCACTTAATCTGCTGACATACAACTATACACACCACCACCACCACCACAACAACAACAACAACAACTACACACCACCCTATATATGCTCCACCACCATTCTGTATATCTTCATGTGACCTATCAACACCATACCACACCAACCTGTATGTAACCCAACCAACACCAACACCACACACCACCCTGTATATAATCCACCACTACCTCTACTCCCACCATCACTAACATTATCACCACCACCACCACATACCCCACTACAACCACCACAAACCTTTATATGACTCCACCCACCCACCAATGTAGCATAAAAGAAATAAGCCAGTGACTGTGAAAGAGAAAATATGTAATCACCATCTAATTATAATTAACTATAAATAGTAACACAGGAAAAGCAACCTGAAATTTGGCTAAATGAATATTCTATTGAACGTCTGTATGTGACATTTCACATGTCTATTTTTGTTATCAACTGCCAGGCTGTTGCTAACATAACTAGTATACCAACCAGAAGTCACTAACCACCAAGCACCAAACCATCAGACTGTTGCTAACACAACTAGTATACCAAACACCAACCAAGAGACTGTTGCTAACACAGCTAGTATACCAACCACCAACCATGAGACTGTTGCTAACACAACTAGTATACCAACCACCAACCACCAGACTGTTGCTAACACAACTAGTATATCAACCAACAACCACCAGACTGTTGCTAACACAACTACTATACTAACCACCAACCACCAGACTGTTGCTAACACAACTAGTATACCAAACACCAACCAAGAAACTGTTGCTAACACAGCTAGTATACCAACCACCAACCATGAGACTGTTGCTAACACAACTAGTATACCAACTACCAACCATGAGACTGGTGCTAACACAACTAGTATACCAACCACCAACCACCAGACTGTTGCTAACACAACTAGTATACCAACCACCAACCATGAGATTGTTGCTAACACAACTAGTATACCAAACACCAACCAAGAGACTGTTGCTAACACAGCTAGTATACCAACCACCAACCATGAGACTGTTGCTAACACAACTAGTATACCAACCACCAACCACCAGACTGTTGCTAACACAACTAGTATATCAACCAACAACCACCAGACTGTTGCTAACACAACTACTATACTAACCACCAACCACCAGACTGTTGCTAACACAACTAGTATACCAAACACCAACCAAGAAACTGTTGCTAACACAGCTAGTATACCAACCACCAACCATGAGACTGTTGCTAACACAACTAGTATACCAACTACCAACCATGAGACTGGTGCTAACACAACTAGTATACCAACCACCAACCACCAACCACCAGACTGTTGCTAACACAACTAGTATACCAACCACCAACCATGAGATTGTTGCTAACACAACTAGTATACCAAACACCAACCAAGAGACTGTTGCTAACACAGCTAGTATACCAACCACCAACCATGAGACTGTTGCTAACACAACTAGTATACCAACCACCAACCATGAGACTGTTGCTAACACAACTAGTATACCAACCACCAACCACCAGACTGTTGCTAACACAACTAGTACACCAACCACCAGACTGTTGCTAACACAACTAGTATACCAACCACCAACCATGAGACTGTTGCTAACACAACTAGTATACCAAACAGTAACCATGAGACTGTTGCTAACACAACTAGTATACCAAACACCAACCAAGAGACTGTTGCTAACACAGCTAGTATACCAACCACCAACCATGAGACTGTTGCTGACACAACTAGTATACCAACTACCAACCATGAGACTGTTGCTAACACAACTAGTATACCAAACAGTAACCATGAGACTGTTGCTAACACAACTAGTATACCAAACACCAACCAAGAGACTGTTGCTAACACAGCTAGTATACCAACCACCAACCATGAGACTGTTGCTGACACAACTAGTATACCAACCACCAACCATGAGACTGTTGCTAACACAACTAGTATACCAAACAGTAACCATGAGACTGTTGCTAACACAACTAGTATACCAAACACCAACCAAGAGACTGTTGCTAACACAGCTAGTATACCAACCACCAACCATGAGACTGTTGCTGACACAACTAGTATACCAACCACCAACCATGAGACTGTTGCTAACACAACTAGTATACCAACCACCAACCATGAGGCTGTTGCTAACACAACTAGTATACCAACCACCAACCATGAGACTTCTAACACAAATAGTTTTCTAGCAACCTTATTACTAACGCAACTAGTACTCTAACAACCAGTTTGTTGCTAACACGATTAGTTTTCTAACTAGCTTGTTGCTAACACAACTAATATACTAACCAACAACTGTTAGACTGTTGCTAACACAACTCAAACTGCTAAACTATTGCTAATACAACTAGTAAACCAACAAGTAACTATTAGACTGTTGCTATTATAATTAGTATACCAACCACCAACAGTTAGACTGTTGCCATCACAGTTTGTATAGGAACCAACAACTGCCAGACTGTTACTAATATTACAAGGGCGGTGGATTGGTAGTATCGGTAGAGGGTCGGACGCCATGCTTTGCAGCATAGAGTTACGTCCCTTTACGGTCTCAGTTCAAATCCTGCCGAGGTTAACTTTGCCTTTCATCTTTACAGGGTTGATAAAATAAAGTACCAGTAATGCACTGGAATAATTGCTGGCCTTGTGCCAAAAGTAGAAACAAATATTACAAGTACACCAACCAGCACTCATCAGCCTATTGTTATCCCAACAAATATACTAATCACTGTTGCTATCACAACTATGATACTAACCTTCAGCCACTAGCCTGTTATTGACACAATAAATGCACTAACAACTAGTTTGTTGCTATCACAACTAATATACCAACCACCAGCCTCCAATTTGTTGCTATCACACTCATTATATCAGCTCCCAAACACCCACTTGTTATCACAATTAGGGTATCAACAACCAACCTCCAACCTGTTGCTATTACAACTAATATACCATCCACCAACTTGTTGCTATCACAACTAATATACCATCCACCAATATGTTGCTATCACAACTAATATAACTTCCCCCAACCTGTTGCTATCAATATGCTACCGATCTATAGCTATCCTAACTAATATAACAACCACTGACCACTATAACACTTGTTATCATAACTAATATATCAACCACTGACTACTATACAGACATGTCAACTCTCCATGTTTGATGGCAAGATTTCCCCCGTTTTGACTCATTTCTCTCCATTTCCCTGTTTTTGTGAAAATGGGTATAGCTTTCCTTATGTAAAATCTCCCCATTTTGCCTCATTTCTCTTCATTTTGGAGCACTTTTTTTATGGTACTCCCCATTTGGGTTTTTAGAAATTGGCAGGTCTGACAAAAACACTTGCTATCATAATTAATATAACAACCACTGACAACCATAACACTTACTATCTGACCACTATAACATTTGCTATTGGACCACCATAACACTTACTATCTGACCACCATAACACTTGCTATTAGACCACCATAACACTTGCTATTGGACCACCATAATACTTGCTATTAGACCACCATAACACTTGCTATCTGACCACCATAATACTTGCTATTGGACCATCATAACACTTGCTATCTGATCACCATAATACTTGCTATTTGACCATCATAACATTTGTTATCACAATTAATAACAACTACTGACCACCATAGCACTTGCTAACATGACTAAGACATATCATTGAAATTTAAACAGAATATGCTTTGAACATTGACATTTAAAACATTCTATTTCTATTCTTGTTTCCCATGTATTTTTCATACCAAAGATTGAAAGATTTCTATAAAAACAGGCATTTAATCATGGTTTATTTTGGCTATTGATATTTTAAGAGCTTCTGGGTACTTTTACTAAAAAAATAAAGAACTTTTGTTGTCTTGGGCCAATAAATAGGAATTCAAATCGGTATTTAATTTTAAATTATTAAATTGGTTTCTTTTTAATGAAATTAATAGAAAAATAAATTCCATATTATATGTTGATCCTGATTCATCATCATCATCATCATCATCTTCGTCATCATCATCATCATCATCATCATCATCATCATCATCATCATCATCATCATCATCATCATCATCATCATCATCATCGTTTAATGTCCACTTTCTTTGCAAGCAAGGGTTGGATGGGTCTTCACAGACTGAGTCAGTACTAAAGTGAGGCTATTGACGCCTCCCACAGACATGGGGGTCAGGGGTTTGCATCATGCTCACATAGAATTAGTATATATTCATTTATTGATTTCATGTATTGAAAAATTTTGTAAACAGATCATTCATTAAGATGAAAACTAATGTTGATTTTCATGTGTTTCCACTTTATTTATATTTCAAAAGCTTTTCTCTTTGAAACAAACTGAAGGGTCCTCTTAACCTCTTGTTTGGAAAGATTTCTATGGCTAGTTTCCCTTCCTAACACCAACCACTTTACATCATGTACTAGCTGCTTTTATTACGTAGATCACCAGCACTAGGGAGGCCGTCATGTCCTTGACACAACTAAAGAGTCCTCACAACCCTTTGTTTGGCAAGCTTTTTATGACTAGATGCCCTTTCTATCACCAACCACTTTACAGTGTGTACTGGGTGCGTTTATCATGTTGATCATCAACACTAGAAAAATTGTTGTGTCTTAGACACAGCTAAAGGGTCGTCTCAACCCTTTTAGACAGGGCGAGTGCTCCATTATCCTCTCGGACACACTTTTCTCCTACTACATCATGACTTTCTCTAGCATACTGTCTCACAATCCTGAACACGTCACACCTCTGATCTTCATGACGCAGAACATGTGCAAACTTCTTTTCTGCCTCTCCCCTCGCTAGATATACTTGGCATCTGGCCTCCCTTCTTGCTATCTGATATTGCTTTCTATCTCCTCTCTTTCTCCATTTTCTCCAGTTTGTCTTTTTGTTTTAATGGCTCTTTCTACCTTGTCATTCCACCATCATCTCACCCTCCCTTTAGTGGGACTTTGCTCAAGTCGTAGACTTGGCTCGTGGCTTCCAGTAGGTTGTCCCATAGAAATTCCCAATTTTTCTCTATGTTACATGTCCCTAGCTCCTCTTCCTTACTGTCATAGGCATCAAGAAGGATTTCTCTAAATTTGTTACCTACAGAGGATTCTTTCAGCTTCCAAGTCTTCCTTCTCCAAACTGGCTTTTGTCTCTTGCTCCACCTAACCCTTTCTCTAAGGTCACTGACAACTACTCTATATTGGAAGGTCCATTCCTTCCCAGGGAAAGACTTGGTATTTACAACCATTTACTTATCTCATTTCCTGGTGAGGTTGAAGTCTATTTGGCTTGTGCGCCCCCTTGATTAATAGGTAATCAGGTAGTTGACTGGTTTCTTGAAGTTTGTTTTACAGATCATTAAGTCAAGAGCATCACAGAACTCCAGAAGTCTAGTTCCCTCCTCATTTCTTTAGCCATATCTGCAACCTACGTATATGACATGGAATCCGTCATGATGTTTCCCAACATGGGCATTGACATCACCAGCTGTGATCATAAGATTGCTGTCATCTGTCATTGCAGTAATCTGTAGGAGGGCCCTTATAGAAATGGTATTTTTGTTCATCTGCAAGCATAGCTTGTAGGGTGTATGCATATATATATATATAAACTCTCTTGCTCAAGGAAACAACACATCACCCGGCCTGAGTTCAATTCTCATTGCCCCAGTTTACTCAGCTGTAGAAATGAGATGGTAGGGACTGGGGTCCATATCATTCCACTGCAAAGTGGTCGTGGAGGTGCCACGGCAAAAAAGCACCCAGCACTCACTGTAAATGAGGCTGGTGTTAGGAAGGGCATCCAGCTGTCGAAATCAAGCCAGAATCAGTTCCCGTCCCACCTTTGCAAGCAGGGAAAAGCGGACATAAAATGATGATGATGATGATGATGATGACGATATATATATGTATATATATATGTGTGTATATATATATATATATATATATATATATATATATATATATATATATATATTATTTGGTTATATTATCTTCACTGTTTATACAGGGTATCCAAAAAAATCTATACACACTTTGATTACCTATAAAGGCAATATTTATTAGAATGTACAGCGAAAAATAAAATGATCTACATACATTATTTCAATTGTATCAAAACACCCAAAAAGATTTACCTTATTTTAATTATTGCATATAAAACAGAATTTATTTTAATGCATCTTTTAAAGATTTTGTTGTGTGTGTGTATATATATATATATCTACATATATATATGTGTGTGTGTATGTATGGTTATATTATCTGTACTGTATATATATTATATGGTCATATTATTTGTACTGTATAACGGTGGATTGGCAGTATCGGTAGAGGGTCAGACGCCATGCTTTGACGCACAGAGTTATGGCCCTTGCCATTCTGAGTTCAAATCCCGCCGAGGTTAACTTTGCCTTACATCCTTACGGGGTCGATAAAATAAAGTACCAGTAATGCACTGCATAATTGCTGGCCTTGTGCCAAAAGTAGAAACAATTATTTGTACTGTATAACATATTGCATGGTTATATCATCTGTACTGTATAATATATTGTATGGCTATATCATATATGTATATATATACAAGTCAGCAGCAGCGTAGTAAGTAAGGCAATCAAAGATATGAAGATGGGGAAGGCAACCGGTCCATCGGGTATAGCTGCCGAGATGCTGAAGGCATCTGGGTCTGTAGGTCACACTATAACCACACGTATCGTTAACCAGGTAATACTAGAAGGGGCCATACCAAAAGATTGGTGCAGTAGCATCATTGTCAACTGCTACAAAGGCAAAGGCGATGCACTAGATAGAGGAAACTATAGAGGTATAAAGTTGATGGACCAGGTCATGAAAGTAACAGAAAGAGTTATAGCACAGCTGATTAGGGACCGGGTGAATATAGACGAGATGCAATTTGGGTTTGTACCAGGAAGAAGCACCACTGATGCCCTCTTCCTTGTGAGGCAATTACAGGAAAAGTACCTAGCTAAAAGTAAGCCACTCTACTTGGCATTTGTCGACCTTGAGAAAGCCTTTGACAGAGTTCCACGTGCTGTAATCTGGTGGGCTCTTAGAAAACTAGGAGTAGATGAATGGCTTGTGAAAGCGGTACAAGCCATGTATAGGGGAGCAGTCAGCAAAGTTAGGATTAGCAATGAGTATAGCGAGGAATTTAGCGTACAGGTTGGGGTCCACCAGGGCTCTGTTCTTAGCCCTCTCCTGTTCATCATAGTCCTGCAGGCAATAACGGAGGAGTTTAAGACCGGATGCCCATGGGAACTCCTGTATGCTGATGACCTCGCACTCATAGCTGAATCTATGGTAGAACTAGAGAATAAATTCCAAACCTGGAAGCAGGGACTAGAGAGAAAGGGTCTCAAAGTCAACATGACCAAGACTAAGGTCCTTGTAAGTAGACGAGAAAACAGAACCCAGATCCCCTCGGGGAAATGGCCTTGCTCAGTATGTAGGAAAGGTGTAGGTAGGAACTCCATTCTCTGCCCCAAATGCAAACAATGGGTACACAAGAGATGTAGCGGGATCTCAGGAAGCTTAATTAAGAATGTAGGATTCACATGCAGCAGCTGTGCTGAAACAGCAAGCAGCAAACAGCCACAGGAAACAAGTACCACCAATCTCTGGGAGGGCCCTGTAGAAACAGTAGACAGCTTCTGCTACCTAGGTGACCGAATTAGCAACGGAGGTGGGTGTTCAGAAAGTACAATAACTAGGGTAAGAACGGGATGGAAGAAGTTTAGGGAACTACTACCACTGCTAGTTGCAAAAGGCTTCTCCCTCAGAATGAAAGGCAGACTGTATGATGCGTGTATCCGAACAGCGATGTTGCATGGTAGTGAGACCTGGGCGCTGAAGGTGGAAGACTTACATAGATTAGAGAGAAACGAAGCCTGCATGCTCCGATGGATGTGTAACAGTAATATACGTGAACGACAAAGCATAAATGAATTGAGAGAGAGACTGAGCATAAGAGGAATCAAATGCTGTGTGCAGGAGAGGCGGTTGCACTGGTATGGACATGTGATGCGTATGAAGGATGACAGCTGCATAAAAAGGTGCAGAGCACTAGAAGTTGATGGAAACCGCGGAGTGGGGAGACCCAAGATGACCTGGGATGAGGTGATAAAAGCCGACCTTACCCAATTACACCTCTCAAAGACAATGACACACGACCGTGACTTCTGGCGTCACGCAGTA
Organism: Eledone cirrhosa; assembly: GCA_964016885.1. Lineage (NCBI taxonomy): Eukaryota > Metazoa > Mollusca > Cephalopoda > Octopoda > Eledonidae > Eledone > Eledone cirrhosa. The sequence goes on from OZ024742.1 coordinate 58,559,998, forward strand.
ATACAGAGTACCCGACCTCCCATGGGTATATGCTGAAGCATATAAACAATATGCCCCCACACCCCCCACCGCAAGGTGGTCGTGGAGGTGCCACGGCAAAAAAGCACCCAGCCCACACTGTAAAGTGGACGTGTAGGCGCCACGAAAAAGCACCCAGCACTCACTGTAAATGAGGTTGGTGTTAGGAAGGGCATCCAGCCGTAGAAATCAAGCCAGATCAGTTCCTGTATGAGCAAGGCATGGTCAGCCGACCAGACACTGCACACAACAGGACAACCCGTCTAACCCATGCTAGCGTGGAAGAACGGACGTAAAACGGTGATGATGATGATGATGATGATGATGATATATATGATTATATTATCTGTACTGTATATATATATATATATTATATGGTTATATTATTTGTACTGTATATATATTATATGATTACATTATCTATACTGTATATATATTATATGGTTATATTATCTGCACTGTATATACCTTATGTGATTATATTATCAGTACTGTATATATATTATATGGCTATATTATCTGTACAGTATAGGAGAAACAACAACAAAACTCTATCAATTTATACTCTATCCTAAAACATCTTAACCATCTTCCTTTCCTTGCCTGTTTCTCCATTTGTTTTCTATTTACTGTAACAATAATTGCTGTATCACTTTACTCCAACTTCATTTTTACAGAATCCATCAACAAAGGACAATATCCAATACGTTTTTTTTTTTCTTTTTACATAAACTAATCCATTTCTCGTTGAGATTCTTCTTTGTTCTTCCTACTCACTCCTTCTATGTTTTGCTATGTAGCTTTACTGATCAATAATTGATCTTTTTTCTGCAATAACTTCCTCTTAGACGTCCTTTTCTGTTCATCACGTTGTTGTTGTTGTTGTTGTTGTTGTTGTTCTTGTTCTTATTATTGTTTGTCTTATTTTTGTTGCGCATCATCACTGCATTACTGCGTGCAGCTCTGTGCACTTTGGGTATGTGCAGTGTGGTTTTTTGGTGGTGTTTCTATTGTATTGAGAGTATTGTTCATAATATGTGTGCAGTACCAAGGAGTGCTATTTTTGTATGCTGTATATATTTGTAAGTCTTTCGTCTGGAAACAGGTTATCTTTTTTCAGGTGTTTAGTCAGTTTCTACGATACTATTGCAGTTATAGTTTTGTATATAGTAAGCTTGCCTTTCATCCATTCGAGGTCGATAAAAAAAGTACTAGTCTTGTACTGAGGTCGATTTTTCCTCTGTACCCCTTTCTCACTTCTGCCTCTGCCAAGTTTAAAAAATGCCCTAAAACCACCATATATCCCTACGGCGCCCTCAGAACTCCTTCAGGAGTAACAAGATCATGCATACATATAGTAGGCAGGCATGTTATGGGTCTGTAGTTTGGGGCGTTTGCTGTGTCATTATTCTTGGGGATCGGGGTGGTTTTTGCCTTAGAAATCCAGTCAGGTGTTTTTTCTGGTTCTGTCAGAGTCTCATTAAAGATTTTTGCAAGTAGACCATGTATCCTTGTTAAATAATTCAACCAAAAGTTGGGGATCCTGTCATATCCCAGTGCCTTCAAGCTGCTTGCTTTTTTTTTGGTGTGTTAAACATGTTCTGTTGTAATATCTTTCCACAATTACTCAGCTGCTGTGTTCATTGTTCTTGCTAGTTTTGTGTATGGTAATCTTCTCCAAAACTCTTCCACTTCTTTTACTTTTGAAGCTACATTTACTTCTATTTTGCACCTATTAAGTTCCTGGTAGAATCGTTTTGGGTTGGAGTAAAATAGCTGATTTTGTAAAAATAACTTTGGGCGCTTTTCATATCTCTGGATTCTTTGTGCCTCTGCAAGTATTTGTTTTTTTTAGGCATTCCTTAGTCTCCGGGATTTCTTTTTCTGTTAAATTATATTTTTTAGGAGTTTTATTTTGTTTCCTATTCCTAGTTTTTTTGTTTTCTTTCCTGTTTCATTGAAGATTGAGAGGTCTTTTGTTTTATTTTTTAGCTTTTTTGTATGTTGATTTCCATCTTTGTGTGGATTTTATTTGTGTAGACCTAAATGGCTGTTGCAAATATTATATTAATTAGCCTCCCCCTCCTCCTTCTTTTTCTTCTTCTTCTTCTTGCGATCATATTCTTTCGGTCATTACCCAAGATTCATGACCCTAGGTAAAGGTTAGAATGAATACCAAATTGAAGATAACAAGTTTCGCTTTTACACCTACCTCCCCTCTTCTGATTACCGAATGCTGAAGCTGGCACATTACTGAACCAGCTCCTGCAAATTTTGCACTTAATTCAGCATCCTGCTTTCCATCACTCGTGAATGAGGCCCTGAAATACTTGCACTTCTCCACCTGCTTCAGTGGAACTCCATTCACATGTATCGTACACTGCACAGGCTTTCTTTAGAGAGTGAGTGTCTCAGTTTTTGCAGCACTGATTTTCATTCCAGCCATGCAGCACTCAGCAACAAACCTATCAAGTAAAAGTCAGAGATTACCTTCTGTCGAGTTAAGTAAGGAAATTGTCGAGTTAAGAAAAGGAAATTGTCGTTATCTCTTGTGTAAGCATTCATCCTTTGAATCATAAGTATGTTTTACAGATTTTGAAGGTTCCAGATATGGCTATTTGTAGCTTACAAATTAAGGAGCTATGTTCTTTCTCCACAAATCCAAGCTCCATTATAATTTGGTCCAGGTAGGTTTGTATACAACCTGTAGTATATAATGAATATAAAACTCAATGAGTATCTTAGATACTGGATCTGCAGACTTCTCATCTCGTGCATTTTTCGTACTGATGTTGACATCAAGTGGGAAGCTGACTTCTACAACAGAGCATGTTTTTAATGTGTGGTACCAAACAACACTATCAGGCCAGTTGTGCTTTAATTTGGTGGTGTTTTTTTATTTTTTGGTTCCACCAATATTCTTTTGAGCCATCAGTTTCAACATATTTCTGCCTATTTGATTTGATTTTCATCTTCCGTAATGCATTCCAGATCATTCTAACTATCACATCATGCCTTACAGGGTGTATATACTGGGGGATGGGGGGGGGGGGGGACCCTAGCACTACTATGTTACAGAGTGAACTGGATACATTTTATGGAGTCACCAGCACTAAAGAGGTTGAAGGGACCTCTTGTTTGAAATAAAATATTCTCTGTTACCTTCCCAAATAATTGAGTTTGGAGACAGTTTTTGTAATCATTGTATCAATATAATAATATGAAATCGATTAGAAGGACAAATAATGCATATATAAATTAAACTTAGGTACTTATTCATAAATTTTTCAATCTAAAAGACTCATCAGTGAATATAGATTCACGTTAGTTTCATGTTAGTAACTAAAATGTTCCTAGCCCACTAAAGCTTATGCGTTTTCAAATTCAAAACAAAATAGATCTTATATTCACGCTTGAGGAAGAAAAAGAAAATATACCCTAACAGCTTTTAAGATAACTTCAGCTAAAGATTATACTTTTTTAACTTTGTTAACCAATGTTAAAACGTTCCTGGCATTAAAAAAATCAAAACAAATCTTATATTCACTAATGAAAGTCATTTAGACTGAAAAAATATAAATAAAATCCTATGTTTAATTATTGTAAACACTGTTTGGCCTTGCAATCAATTAAAAAAATTATGATATTGACACAATGCTTTCAAAAATTATTTCGAAACACAATAAGTTGTCAAAAGGCATTGGTCAATGCGGGGCTGTAGTAGAAGACACTTGCCCAAGGTGATGCACAGTGTCACTAAATCTAAAACTATGTGGTTGCAAAGTGAACCTCTTAACCTCACGACCATACCTACATCTACATCTTTAAAAAAGAGACAATTTGTGTTGATTGAATTATTTTTATTTTTATGATTCTTTTCTTTTTTTTCTGTAGAAATAATAATTTCCTATTCAGAAAGAAAATGTTGAATTTCTATAAAAGAAACATCACTTTGTGATGCAGTCAATGAGGAAAATATTGACACTGTCTAGTAATTATAGAAAAATAAAGAGAAGAGAGAAACGAGACAAGACAAAAAGACATATGGTGACAGTCGTTAAAGAAGTTAACATTGCTATGGAGTTGAAATTGAAAAATGGACTCTGGTTTTTGGAATTTATCATCATCATCATCATCATCATCATCGTTATATATAATAATATTTAATAAATTGAAGTATGGAAATGTAGAACCATGTCTTCATATTTATTAACATAACAATACTCCATCGGGTACTGACTTATGTGATACCAGATCTTAGGTACCACTGATGTGGATTGGTTAAACCTGACTATGCCATACTTCATTGATTGCAGTAGTAAAATACAACACTGACAATCAGTGTTGACTGGGTGCTTTTTGTCGTGACACCTACACGACTACTTTGCAGAGTGGACTGGGCACTCGCTTTTGTCATGGCACCTACATGACCACTATAGTGTGAGCTGAGCTCTTTTGTCGTGGCTCCAGGGGGCTCACTTTATGAAGGAGGTTGGAAACTTGGGAGGGGTGGAGAAGATGCTTGGGGACGTAAGTATATGGGAGGGGAGATGGTAGGGCATGGTGTTACCTACTAGGTACATGCCTCAGCCCGAGAATATATATATATATATATATATATATACTTTCGTCCTATCTGATAAAACTAATAACATTTACAAAGTCGATAATACTACTTACAGCTACTTGGCACACAACGCTATAACTTCTAAGTATAAAAAGGCAGACCCCCATGGCCTACCACGGTATCAATACAGAAGCCAAGCACCTAGCTTCCACCCTTAAGGTAGATAAGAAACTCCAATGCATGAGGCCTTTCTCCCCCTTAAAGATCACAAGATAGACTTTGCTTCTAACCCCACTTGTAGACTACTGAACCCAGCACGTACGGAAATGAGGCTGGTCAATAAGGCTATACTTAGGAATATAGTTAAGATTATTAGGACTAAGTCTGTACCAGTGAGAGAACAGTGACTCTGTCATTAAGTAGTTCAACTCTTTCAGCTCCCAAAAAAGTGAAATTTACTCAGTTTGACATTGTGGATTTTTACCCGTCTATCTCGGCGACGCTGTTGAACTAAGCATTGCTCTAGCATGAGTTGCCTCCCCTTTGGGAAGAACTTCTACACATGCATATTTGTATAATTATTTTCCTTTTCCGTATAATCTCATTTAGACTGAGCTGATGATCCATCTAAGGTGAAACAAATTGTTCTTGGAAATGATGAATTAACTGTTGTGGAACTACTTCTACCAAACTCATCCCATGGATTAAGTGCTCTGCTACTACGGTTATAACCCTCTGGGGAGGGGGGGGGGGGGCAATAGGAGAGGGTGATAGGAATGAATATATAAATGTATATGGTGATTTGGCAGGGAAATTAGTATGGGGTAAAGGTGGTGATTAGTGGATGGAGAGAAAAGGGATGTAGTAGTGTGAAGGATGGGATTTATTGGGTGGAGAGTCTTTCGAAGGAAGTAAATCCCTCATCTGGCAACATACTGTGACATATTCTCCGCCTTCAACTTAATCGCCTCGGCCACAAACCCCAGTACGGCAGCTCACAATACAGAGCTCAGGAAAACAAACAAATATCACAGCTTGTCCGGCCACTTCCTATATGCACTGGTCGCCATCGAGATCTCAGGCATCCTCAGTCCCTGGACAGCTGACCTTCTCTATAAAATCGGATCAATAGCAGCCTGCCTGAGGAAGGAACCCTGTGAGGTGGGGTGGCTGTTGCAGTGTGTGTAGCTGGCCATTGTCCCTGGAAATGCCTTTGCTATTTTGACGGCAGGGCGCAGCTAAAACACCGCTCTGACCTAGGTGTAGAGTCTGTCACCCTCACCTTCCTCCTTTCTTTCTTCCTTTGTCTAGTAGTCCTTACTCTTCCCCTTCTTTTCCTCTCATTTATGGCATTTATAGTCCTTTCCAATATTGCTTTCTTTTTCTGTATGTTTAACAAAAAAAAAAAAAAAATTAAATTAACTATATATTGATTTTTTACAATAAATAAATAAATATATATACAATGTAACTGACAAATGAAACACAGTAACATCAGCTTGTTCTGGGAAACTCTGAGTACCTAGGAAGATATATACAAGTTTGACATGTGTTTTACATAATATAAAATATATATACATGCACACACATGTATGTCAAGCTTCTGCACAGTTTCTGTCTACCAAATTTTACTCATAAGGTATTAGTCAACTCAAGGCTATAGCAGAAGACACATTGCTGACAGTGCTGTATAGAGGGACCAAACCTAAAACCAAGTTATTGCAAAGTGAACTTTTTAACCCAACAGCCATACATGTAACTATATCTTTTAAAAAGAGACAATTGTTGTTGATTGTAATTTGTTTGATTTTCACATAGAAATAATAATTCAGAAAGAAAATGTTGAATTTCTAAGAAACATCACTTTGTGTTGAAGTCAATGAGGAAGATATTGACACTGTCTGGTAATAAAAAAGAATATATATAAAGAGAAAAGAGGAAAGAGAAAGATGTATGGTGACAGTTACTGAAGGATTTTACAGTTCTATGTAGTTTGTATTGAAACATGAACTCTTGTCTTTGGAATTGGAAAATTTAATATTTATTTTTAAATGGAAGAAAAAATAAGAAACACCTTCTCTATTCTGTCTACCAGGACTGCGAGGCAGCCAGCACATGGGCTTCCATTTGCTCATAATAGTGAGAGATGGGGAGAGTGGGAGAGATGGGGAGGCAGTGACAGTGAGAGTTTGGTTCATTTGTGTTTGAACCTGGTGTATATGTATATGTTTCACACACCCACACTGAGGCAATTTAATTTGATATCTACATATTTTGCCTTATTTCACAATAAAAAAGAAAGCTCATCAGAACAATTCTCATAAAAAGTAGTTATAAAAAGGCCCAGAGAGGCAACATTTTGACAGTATGATAGTGATTGAAACCAACATAAGTTAGGACCAATAATGTCATTCTTCTTTGGATATAAGTTCAAAATTGTGAACTAAATACAAAATGGTGGTGGTGGTGATGGTGGTGGTAGTAGTGGTAGTGATGCTAGTGGTGGTGATGAAGATGATGATGGCGGGGGTGGTATTGATGATGGTTGGTGTGATGGAGGTGATAATGATGGTGATGGTGATGTCGATGATAATGATTATAATGATGACAGTGACAACAATGATGATGGCTGTGATGATGTCGATGATGATGATGATGATGTTGATGAATGGTTAATTTTAAATGAAATTAGAATGAATTTTCAAATTTGAAATTTGAAAGAAACTTCAGTCTTGATGAAGAGAAAACAATTTTTTTTAAAATTTGTTTTATTCTACAAGATAAAAATTCAATGTGTTCTGTTATCTGGAACTAAAGATCCGATTCTGGAGAGCAGATTGATTAAAGAACATACAAGAAACTTGCTTAGTCTCCCTCTTTCTCTCTCTTGTGGCACTGACCTCACTAACAGGAAATTGAAGAGGAGAAATATAAAGAAACAGCTGCCTCTAACATACACTTATACATATACATATACACACACACATATATCATACACACACATATATACACATATCCACACACATACATATATTCAACATATACACACACATATCATGCACACATACATACAGACCACACATGCACATAAATGTAAACTACACATACATACTCTACACATACATATACACATACATTTCTTCTATTTTAACATTGTCTATTTATATACATTGTCTACACACACACACAGACACACATATATATATAATCAGGATCATTCTTTTGTGTTTGTTTTTTCCATGATTGCATAGATTCATTGGTCTTTTCCCTGTATAGTCTCCTTCCACTTGTTGCCTTCCTCTGTCCTCTCCTCTCTAAGGTTCAACATTTTAAGATCAGCTCTCACCACCTCTGTCCAGGTTTCCCTTGATATTCTTCTTCTGCAGCTTTCTTCCACAGTGAACTTTTAACACTTCTTCATTCAATATCCATACATATCACATATCCATACATATCACATATTCAAGTGTAGTCTTCTCTCCTGTACACTATATTTAATGCCTCTCATATTCAGTCTTTATCTCAGCTCATCCATCAAAACACGTACATTAACATCACACATCCATCAAAACATGCTTTCTTGATTTCCCTCCAGCCTTTGCATAGCCTTTGTTTTTATAGCCCAATGTTTCACTTCCATGTAACATCACACTTTACATGCAGGCATCAGACAACCAACCTTTCAGGTTAAGAGAAGCCTTTGTTTTCAACAGAGGTAGTAGTTCCTTGAACATCTGTTTGTATTTATTGTAGTTGTGGTATAAGTATGGCCATATGCATTTGGTCGCTTTTCTGGGTGTCACACTTTCTTAATTGTGTATTAACTCTTGACGAAAATGTATCAAATTAAATTTTCGTATCGAGTGCTTTGTGATTGCCTCAAACAATTCGATTAATATCTGCTATATTGCGGTTTACAACTTTGATTCATGCATATTATATGCCATTCTGTGTTCAAATCCCGCCGAGGTTAACTTTGCCTTTCATCCTTATGGGGTCGATAAAATAAAGTACCAGTAATACACTGGGTAATTGCTGGCCTTGTGCCAAAAAGTAGAAACAATTATATTATATATATATATATATATATATATATATATATATATATATATATATATGAAGGGTAGAGACTCCCTTCAGTCATGAATGCCCATGGGATTTGTACCTAAAAAGTTTCCCTTTGAGATACAAGTCTGGGCTACTTTTGTGGAAGACCACCAGTTGCCCATGTATACTGGTATCCCCTCTCCATGTCAGATATTGTCCAAGGAAAAGGCACAGGACAATACAGCTATGTACCAGAAAAGTTGCAGCTCATTTCTACAGCTGTGTGAGCTGGAGCAGCATGAAATAAAGTGTCTTGCTCAAGGACACAATGCATCGCCCGGCCCGGGAATCATACTCACAACCTAACAATTGTGAATCCAACACTCATACCACTAAGCTGCATGCCTTCTAAAGCTTTTTTTCCATTCAACTGAGTATGTTCCATTCAAAATACATATCACTCCAAGTCATTATTTTCTGTTTTGCTCCAACTATTTATAAATGAAATTCGAGCATCATCATCATCATCATCATCAACGTTTAACGTCCGTGTTCCACGCTTGCATGGGTTTGGACGGGGGTAGTCCCACTTGAGGCAAGAGTGATTGTCTTGCTCGCATAGGACTGTCTGGCAGGTTTTCTACAGTTGGATGCCCTTCCTAACACCAACCACATTTACAGTGTGGGTCTGGGAGGTTTTTACCGTGTTGCCTACACGGCCACATTACAGCGTGGACTGTGTGTTTTTTTGTCGTGACACCTACACGATCTCATTTGTTTCGGCCTCGATGGCGCGGCACCAACATAACTTTACATAGAACGGGGTGGTGTGGATGGGGTGGGGGTGGGGGTGGTGGGACGGGGTGTATTTTGTTAGAGATGCCTACTGGCTGGAGTAGGTTTTACTATATATTTAGGTAAGGCGGGTCTTCTCTGTTACTGAGTACCGCCAAAGGTCTCGGTCCAGTGACATTGTCTTGAAGAGGTGTAAGTGTGTGATGTCGGAGTTTATCAGCTCGTCCCAGGTTTTTCTAGGTCTGCCTATTCCGTGACTACCGTCTATCTTTATTGCCCTGCACTTTGTTATACAGCTATCGACTTTCATGCGCATCACGTGTCCATACCAACGTAGCCTTCTCTCGAGTAAACAACATCTGATCCCTCTTATCTCTAATTTTTTCCTTAGTTCGTTTATGCTTTGCCGTTCACGTATATTACTGTTACACATCCAGCGGAGCATGCAAGCTTCGTTCCTCTCTAGTCTGCGTATATCCTCTGCACACAATGCCCAGGTCTCACTGCCATGCAGCATTGCTGTTCGTATGCAGGCATCGTACAACCTGCCTTTCATTTTTAGGGAGAACCCTTTAGCAGCTAATAGTGGTATAAGCTCTCTGAACTTTTTCCAACCAGTTCTGACTCTAGCTACAGTACTTTCAGAGCACCCTCCCCCACTGCTGATTTTATCGCCCAGGTAACGGAAGCTGTCCACTATTTCTATAGAACCCTCTGCGCAATTGAAAGAGCTAGTATTTTGTGGGCACTTGCTGCTACTTATTGCACCAGAGCACCGGCCACATGTAAAATCTATGTTCTTAGTTAGCTTACCTGTGATCCCACTACATCTTTTATGCACCCATACTTTGCATTTAGGACATAAAATGGAGTTTCTACCTACGCCTTTCCTACACACCGAGCACGACCATTTCCCAGAAGGGACCGCCGCCTTGTTTTCTTTCCTACAAACTAGTACTTTGGTCTTAGCCAGGTTAATTTTAAGTCCTTTTGACTCTAGGCCGTGCTTCCATGTTTGGAATTTCTTCTCTAGCTCGGCCATTGATTCCGCTATGAGTGTCAGGTCGTCTGCGTATAGGAGTTCAGTATATGGGCAGCCTGTCTTGAACTCCTCTGTTATAGCCTGAAGGGCAATAATAAATAGTAGTGGGCTGAGAACAGAGCCCTGATGGACGCCAACTTTTACGCTAAACTCTTCACTATATTCGTTGTTAATTCTAACCTTGCTGACTGTTTCTTTATACATGGCTTGTATAGCCCTCACAAGCCATTCGTCAACGCCTAGTTTTCTAAGAGCCCACCAGATAATGGAGCGGGGGACTCTGTCGAAGGCTTTCTCCAAGTCGACAAAAGCTAAGTAGAGGGGTTTACCTTTAGCTAGGTACTTCTCCTGTAGTTGTCGTACTATGAAAAGAGCGTCTGTGGTACTTTTGCCTGACACAAACCCGAACTGCATTTCATCTAGGTCAATTCTCTCTCTGATTAGTTGCGCTATTACTTTTTCTGTGACCTTCATGACCTGGTCGATTAATTTAATGCCTCTATAGTTACTCCTATCTAGGGCGTCTCCTTTACCCTTATAACAGTTAACGATGATGCTGCTATGCCAGTCCTTCGGAACAACCCTATTCTGTACGACTTGGTTAACTATGCGGGTGACCATGTTGTGTCCCACCGTGCCAGATGCCTTCAGCATCTCAGCAACTATTTCCGAAGGCCCAGCCGCCTTACCCGTCTTCATATCCTTGATTGCCTTACTTATTATACTCCCCTCGACTAACACTGCTGGTCCCTCTATTGGGTCGATATGGGGGAGACTGTCTTTCTCCCATTTATTCTCCTCATTTAGTAGCCTTTCATAGTGACACTTCCAAGCTACCTTCTTATCAGCGTTGGTGATGGCAAGTGTGCCATCGTCGTTTAGTACACACTTCTCCCCGACAATATCACGGTTTTCCTTGACGCATTGCCTAGCAATCCTGAACACCTCACGTTTTTGGTCATCGCGTTGTAGAACATGCTTGAACTTTCTTTCCTCAGCTTCCCTTCTTGCTAAGTACACTTGTCTCCTAGCTTCCCTCCTGGCCACTTGATAGTCTTCTCTACTTCCCCCATCCCGCCATACTTTCCAAGCCTGCTTTTTGGCCTTAATTGACCCCTCCACCTTACTGTTCCACCACCATGTTACTCTCCTCCTGCCTACAGGCCTGCTCCAGCCACAGACTTCGTCTGTCGCCAACAGCAGGTTTGCTTTCAGAAATTCCCACTCTCCCTCTATATTGTCCGACTCTAATCTTTAATATTTCATATTTTCTGTCTCGCTCCATTTAGTTACAAATAAACTTTGGGTATATCTTTAATAGCTCTTGTACAATCAGTGCCTGTGACTCATCTCTCATTTTCCCTCCCACCCATCATTACTTACCACCATAGCCTCCTAGACCAATCAAGCCACACCAGTGCAAATATGTCTTAACTCTTAACTCATAGTCTACTACTACTACTACTACTACTACTACTACTATCGTTGTTATAAGCTTGGTTGTTTTTATTATGATGGAGTACAATGTTGGAGCCAATCTAAATATGAATATGAATCCATCATTCATTTTCAGACGACCATGCAAGCTTTCTTTTTTTTATTTCAGACACAGAAAGCCAACATTAATTCACCTCCCACTCCCTTCCCCAATTATTCATCTTCCGCTTCCTCTTATGGTAAATTTCAAAACTCCAGAGCTGCCACCATCAATATAGGTACGATGAAAGGAAGATCAGGAGAGATTATAGAAAAACAAAAACAAAAGAAAGTTGACTTGTGTTGTGTACAAGAGACTAGATGGAAAGGATAGATAAGGTAATTACTGTAAATAGAGTGAATGACAGAATCATTAAACTTAGACTAGTCTTAAATAGAACAACTGTAACAATTATATCAACTCTTTTCTGATTAATATCATTCTGCCAGCGAGAACAGAAAAATTTTAGACTAGTTGCTCATGAAAACTCCTATATGCAGATGATCTAACCCTTGTAGTTGAATCTATGGCAGAATTAAAGAAAAAATTTCAAACCTGGAAGCATGGCCTAGAATCAAAGGTAAAGTCCTAGTAAGTAGAAAGGAAAACAGGACCCAGATCCCTTCAGGGAAATGGCCTTTGCTCAGTGTGCAGGAAATAAGTTGGTAGAAATGCCATCCTATGTCCCAAATGTAAACTATGGGTATACAAGAGATGTAGTGGGATCTCAGGCAGGTGAGCAAAGAACATAGGTTTTGTATGTGGCTGATGTACAGGAGCAGTAAGCAGCAAGAGCTGACAAGAAACAAGCTCCATTAAATGCTCAAAGGACTCCATAGAAGTAGTTGATAGCTTCTGTTACCTGGGTGACAAACTTAGTAGTGGAGATAGGTGTTATGAAAGTATATATGATGCTTGTGTATGAACAGCAATGCTGTATGGAATTGAGACATGGGCACTATGTGCAGAGGACCTACAAAGATTGGAAAGAAATGAAGCTTGCATGCTCTGACGGATGTGTAATAGTAGTGTGCATGAACAGCAAAGCGTCAATGAACTGAGGGAGAAACTTGGCATAAAAGGGGTCAGATGCAGTGTGCAAGAGAGGAGATTATGGTGGTATGGACATGTGACACATATGGTGGATGATAGCTGTATGAAAAGATGCAGGACACTCAAAGTTGACAGAAACTATGGAAGAAGACGACCTAGGAAAGCTTAGGATGAAGTGATAAAAGCTGATTTTGCCTAATTAAATCACACAAAGGAGATGACACAAGATTGGAATCTCTGGTGATATGTTGTACTGCAGAAGACCTGCCTTCCCAGGTGCACAGGATGAAATAAACATGTAGAAGACACTAGCCTGCACCCATCTTCTGCTCTTTACCCCTCCCAAGTCTTAATACTCCCCATCCCCTATCTCCCTCATCAGCTAAATAACCCATGTACCTCACCCATGTTGAACTTGCTTACTTTTCCCCTCCAACCCTCACTCCTTACTTCTGATACACCAATACACCACGCATACAAAAAATGATGACGATATATATGCGCAAATGTACACCACACATATTTAGCAGGTGTAATTATAAATATTGGTTTGGTGATGGTGTGGTTGCCAGATGGATTTGTTCATTTGTGGTAGTAGTGATGAAGTATGAAGATGATGAGTGAGTAGCTTGTCGGTCAAGTAATGGTAAGTAAGTGAAGTATATAACATTGAAAGAGATAGAAGGCTAAATAATGCAAAATGGACTGTAAGATGAGGTAACAAAAACTAAGTTACCTGGTAATCTTTGTTGTTTATTTTTGTTGTTGTTGTTGTCCTTTTTTTAGTGAGTTAAGAAGAGTTTTGCCATGTTCGAGGAAACAAGTAGTTGTACTTGCTTGTTGTGGTGTGAAGTGATATTACCATGGGGAAGATGATTTTCTCAAATCACATGGATAAGAATAATCAAATGAACAAGACACTGCTAATTTAGATGTTTTATGTATAACATGATTTACTTCAAAATCATGTGCAGCAATGATCAATGGAAAAATGTGCAAATATAGATGCAGTATGTTATGTGTAGTAATATATACTAACCTATGTCGGTTGCTATGTCAGCTCGTGCCAATCCCAGCAGGGATGGCTAACAAGTGTGTCTGTGGCTACATTGCAAGGCTGAAGAGACAAGCTACCTGTTTGCTGCAGAATTTAAAGCAGACTATTTGTTGCTGAGTCAAAAATCAGACTGTCCTTGGGGGTCAAAATCTCTTGTATATATAAGATTTAGGTTGTCCAGAAACATTAAACAGATGATCTTTTCAACTTTCCTCTTTTCAGTCACTCTGGCATGATGAGCCCCCTACAAAAGAATATTTTCTATATTTTTGGCTCTGAGGTCACAGGTTAGTCTTTTGGTCATTGTGTGTGGCAGGCTAATAAAATCATCCTGGGGAAAATATGTTGACGTTTCACTACACACATACATATGCATATATACACACATATACATATATATAAAGAGACACTTTTAAATGCATTTAAAATCATTTCAGAATACATAATAATTGTTAAAAATAGTTGCGTAAATTTGTAATGAGAGGAGATTCTTCTGTTCAATAAAACCGATGTTCTCAATAGATGAAAGTATTATCTTCGGTCTTCAAGAAAGTATTGATCTATCACAGAATGCAGGTGACATGATTATGTATTGATCTATGAAAAATCTTTCAAGTTAGATGACACAACATACTTCTGTTCTTGAAGCTATTTCTCTCTCTCTCTCTCTCTCTCTCACACACATATATATGTATATGTATATATATATATATATATATATATATATATATATATATATTATAGAGAGAGAGAGAGAGAGAGAGAGAGAGAGAGAGAGAGAGAGAGAGAGAGAGAGAGAGAGAGAGAGAGAGATGTCTATCTTCTTGAAGCTATTTTTCTAGTTGAGAGAGTTTTGATTTTAGATAGCTCAACTGAACAGTTTCAACCTTCATCAAGCATTGTAATCATCATCATCGTTTAACATCTATTTTTCATGCAAGCATGGAAAATAGATGGGTTGTCAAATTGTGAGACTAGCCACGTCAGATCAGGTGACCTGCTCATACGGATCTGCTTTTAGTCTGGTTTCTATGGCTGAATGCCCTTCCTAATGCCAACCACATTACTGCATGCACTGGGTGTTATTGAGTGTGGCATCAAAACGATCATCTGACAGGATTGACTGGGTGATTTTGTTGTGTCACCTGCACAAACATCTTACAGGGTGGACTGGTTGCTTTTTTGTTGTATCGCCAGCACACTTAGAGGGTGGTCTGGATGCATTTTGTCAAGATTAATTCATCACATAATGATGATGGTTTTCTATGTATATCTATGTGTGTGAGTGTATATATGTATATATGTATGTTTGTGTGTGTGTGGGTATGATGGTATGTATGCATATATGTATGTATTTATGTATGAGAGTGTGTGTGTGTGTGATCATCATGTTCATCCACATTTAAATCCATTCTCCAAGTTAGCAAGGGTTGGGCAGGTAATTACAAACCAAGGCATAACTTAATTGGAACTACTGATCTCTCAGATGGGTCAGGGGTTGCATCTCATTTACATACATTTTCACACTTTACAAAATACCCTGTGTATTTTTCATGGCATCAGTACTAGTGTCCTCATGGTTTCTACAGCTGGATGCCTTTTCTATCACCAATCACCTTCCAAGATTCACTTGATGTGTTTTATCATGGCACCAGCACTAGGGGTGTTGTCAGTAATATACTAAATTGATGGGCCCTCTCTACTCTATGGAGGGATAGGATGAGAGGATATACACACATATATGAAAGCATCCAGTACACTCTGTAAAATGGTTGGTGATGGGAAGGGCAACAAGCTGTAGAAAACTTTTCAAATAAAGGGTTTGAAGGACTCTTATGTTGTATCAAAACATAACAACCTCCCTAGTGCTGGTCTTACAATTAAATGCACTTGGTAGAGTCCAGGAATATTTTTTAAGCGAGATGTGGTTCTTCACCCAAGCACTCAATAGAATACAGGAACATAACTAGGCAAGATGCAGGCCCCTGGCCTATCTGAGTGGTCAATAGCTTTGCTTGAATACTGACTCGGTCTGTGATGACTCATCCAACCCTTGCTAGCAAGAAAAATGGGCCTTAGATGATGATGACGACAATGACTACAACAACGATGATGATGATGACAATAGTGATGCATTGTATATTGCATTATCTGTACCCAGCACATTTTCTTTTATTTCAAGTTGTTTTTTTTATTTTTTCTGCTAAGCCTCTCTCAGTCTAACTTTCCAAATAAGATCTTAAGCTAGAAAGAAATGTCAGAGACCTTCTTATTTCTATTTTCAGATTATCAAACCAAGAACTACACTTGTTTTTAACTTGTCTTTTGTGTTGTTGTTTCCTTGTCGTAAAATGTGCACCTTATCAGTGCTGGATTAACCCTAGTAGCAAGACAAGAGTAATATTTGTTAGAGACACCATAAGTACATACTTATGTATGACAATGATTAGTCTTCCTTTTGTCCTTGATCCGAAAATATCTATTTTACTTATAATCATTAGCTTATTATTATTATCACTATTATCACTAAGGGTGGTGAATTGGCAGTATCGGTAGAGGGTCAGACGCCATGCTTTCCAGCATAGTTATGTCCCTTTACGATCTGAGTTCAAATCCCGCCGAGGTTGACTTTGCCTTTCATCCTTACGGGGTCGATAAAATAAAGTACCAGTAATACACTGGGTAATTGCTGGCCTTGTGCCTAAAGTAGAAACAATTATTGTTATTACCATTCTTCTTCTTCCACTTATTCCTGAGAGGGTCATGGAGGCAAAGTCCTGAAACACCATCTTCAATTGATCTGGCTGGATCCCCAAGCGTGACCAGAAGAACTCATGGATGTTATCCAACCATCGTGCTCAGGGTCTACCCCTGGGTCTCTTACCAGTTGTTTTTGCCCATAAAATCTGTCCAGCGATTCTTTCCTGAGACATTCTAACCACATGCCCATAGTATCAGAGCTGTGACCACTCAATTCAGAGAAGTAGCAGCTCTAGCTGTCTTCAATTCGGTTTTACTGCCAACCCTTAGGTCATGAAACTTGGGTAATGACCGAAAGAATACGATTGCAAATACAAGCGATCAAAATAGGATTCCTTCGAAGGGTTTTGGGAGTAAAGTTTCTCGATTATTATTATTGTTGGATGCCATGCTTTCTAGCATAGTTACGTCCCTTTACAGTCTGAGTTCAAATCCCGCCGAGGTTAACTTTGCCTTTCATCCTTACGGGGTCGATAAAATAAAGTACCAGTAATGTACTGGGTAATTGCTGGCCTTGTGCCTAAAGGAGAAACAATTATTATTGTTGTCATTATTGTTATTATTTTTACTATTATCAATACATTCAATATCTTTATGTTTAATCAAATTACTTGTATTAATATCATTTTCCATATATGGTAGCTGGAAAATATTCAGCTGTTGTAAAAAGAAAGTTAGTCGTCTGCTTTTTTCAGAGCACTAGCATTTTTTCCATATGCTGATGCATATGTGTATATGTGTGTGCGTGTGTGTATATGTGTGTGTGTGTGCATTTATATGTATGAGTATATAAATATAAACATGCAAACACAGACACACTTACAAAAATACACACTCACAGGCATACATTCACACAAACATACACATACATTCACACAAACATACACTTACATTCACACAAACACACACACATACATTTACACAAACACACAGATACACTCACACACAACCTAGTTTTTTCACCATCCTCTTCCTTTCTTTTACACACACATACATTCACGCAGGCAGCAGGCATAAAGAGAGAGGAGCAGTATGAGGTAGTCGAACTACTCCTCTCTCTTTATGAGTTGTGACGGAATTGCAGAAATTTATATATAGAAGAATTTGTTCTACCCACTTAACTTAATGATGAATTCTCTTTACATACATTTCGCCATATTTCAAGTGAACATCTTCATGCATTACCATTATGTCTTTATATTTTCCAAAGGCAGTATTTGGTCGTAATCTTTTTGAAATATTTACTCTGCATCCATGGATTGATATTTCTCAGTTTCAGAAGATCTCGTTTTAGAGTGAAAGCAGAAATTGTTTGCTTAAACTTTTAATCTGTGCTAATAATTAATATATATATATCAACAGTCAATCGACTTTCTTCAAATCAGACTGAGGAAACAATGTTTCCATTGGTCTTTCCAATTGCTAATACCCAATCGGTCGCAACTCCAGGTAGAAGGAGCAACGTGAAATAAAGTGTCTTGGACCGGGTGATGTGTTGTTTTCCTTGAGCAAGACACTTTATTTCACATTGCTCCAGGTTACTCAGCTGTAATGAGATGATAGGACTGGGGTCCCTATCATTCCACTGCAAAGTGGTTGTGGAGGTGCCACGGCAAAAAAGCACCCAGCCCACACTGTAAAATAGCTGTGTACGCACCACGGAAAAAAAGCACCCAGCACTCACTGTAGATGAGGTTGGTGTTAGGAAGGGCATCCAGCTGTAGAAATCAAGCCAGAATCAGTTCCTGTATGAGCAAGACAAGGTCAGCCGACCGGACACTGCCCACAACAAGACAACCTGTCTACCCATGCTAGCGTGGAAGAACGGATGTAAAACAGTGATGATGATGATGATTATCATCATCATCACCGTTTTACGTCCGTTCTTCCATGTTAGCATGGGTTAGACGGGTTGTCCTGTTGTGGGCAGTGTCTGGTCGGCTGACCATGCCTTGCTCATACAGGAACTGATTTGGCTTGATTTCTACAGCTGGATGCCCTTCCTAACACCAACCTCATTTACAGTGAGTGCTGGGTACTTTTTCTGTGGCGCCTACACGTCCACTTTACAGTGTGGGCTGCGTGCTTTTTTGCCGTGCCACCTCCACGACCACCTTGCAGTGGGAGGGCATGGGGACATATTGTCTATATGCTTCAGCTTGTACCCATGGGAGGTCGGGTACTCTGTATTACTGCGTGACGCAAGAGGTCACGGTCGTGTGTCATTCATTGCCTTTGAGAGGTGTAATTGGGTAAGGTCGGCTTTTATCAACTCATCCCAAGTCTTCTTGGGTCTCCCCACTCCGCGGTCTCCATTGACTCCTAGTGCTCTGCACCTTTTTATGCAGCTGTCATCCTTCATACGCATCACATGTCCATACCAGCGCAACCGCCTCTCCTGCACACAGCATTTGATTCCTCTTATGCTCAGTCTCTCTCTCAATTCATTTATGCTTTGTCGTTCGCGTATATTACTATTACACATCCATCGGAGCATGCAGGCTTCGTTTCTTTCTAATCTACGTAAGTCTTCCACCTTCAGCGCCCAGGTCTCACTACCATGTAACATTGCTGTTCGGATACACGCATCATACAGTCTGCCTTTCATTTTGAGGGAGAAGCCTTTTGCAGCTAGCAGTGGCAGTAGTTCCCTAAACTTCTTCCATCCCGTTCTTACCGTAGTTATTATACTTTCTGAACACCCACCTCTGCTGCTAATTTGGTCACCTAGGTAGCAGAAGCTGTCTACTGTTTCTACAGAGCCCTCCCAGAGATTGGTGGTACTTGTTTGCTGTGGCTGTTTGCTGCTTGCTGACCCAGCACAGCTGCTGCATGTGAAGCCTACATTCTTAATTAAGCTTCCTGAGATCCCGCTACATCTCTTGTGTACCCATTGTTTGCATTTGGGGCAGAGAATGGAGTTCCTACCTACACCTTTCCTACATACTGAGCAAGGCCATTTCCCTGAGGGGATCTGGGTTCTGTTTTCTCGTCTACTTACAAGGACCTTAGTCTTTGTCATGTTGACTTTGAGACCCTTTCTTTCTAGTCCCTGCTTCCAAGTTTGGAATTTATTCTCTAGTTCTACCATAGATTCAGCTATGAGTGCGAGGTCATCAGCATACAGGAGTTAAATTCATCCGGTCTTAAAATCTTCCGTTATTGCCTGCAGGACTATGATGAACAGGAGAGGGCTAAGAACAGATCCCTGGTGGACCCCAACCTGTACGCTAAATTCCTCGCTATACTCATTGCTAATCCTAACTTTGCTGACTGCTCCCCTATACATGGCTTGTACAGCGTTCACAAGCCATTCATCTACTACTAGTTTTCTAAGAGCCCACCAGATTACAGCACGTGGAACTCTGTCAAAGGCTTTCTCGAGATCGATGAATGCCAGGTAGAGTGGCTTACTTTTAGCTAGGTACTTTTCCTGTAACTGCCTCACAAGGAAGAGGGCATCAGTGGTGCTTCTTCCTGGTACAAACCCAAATTGCATCTCATCTATTTTCACCCGGTCCCTAATCAACTGTGCTATAACTCTTTCTGTTACTTTCATGACCTGGTCCATCAGCTTTATACCTCTATAGTTTCCTCTATCTAGTGCATCACTTTTACCTTTGTAGCAGTTGACAATGATGCTAATGCACCAATATTTTGGTATGACACCTTCTAGTATTACCTGGTTAACAATACGTGTGGTTATAGTGTGACCTACAGACCCAGATGCCTTCAGCATCTTGGCAGCTATACCCGATGGACCGGTTGCCTTCCCCATCTTCATATCTTTGATTGCCTTACTTACTACGCTGCTGCTGACTTGTACTGCTGGCCCCTCTATAGGGTCTACTTGGGGTAGGGTCTCTTCTTCCCATGCATTCTCCTCATTTAGTAATCTATCATAATGGCTCTTCCATGCATCTTTCTTCTCAGCACTTTGGAGGGCAAGCTCACCTTTATCATTCCGGATACACTTCTCTCCAATGACCTCACAATTCTCTCTGACACACTGCCTCGCAATCTTGAACACCTCCTGTTTCTGGTCCTCACGTTGCAAAACATGCTTGAATTTTCTATCCTCTGCTTCCCTCCTAGCTAAGTATACTTGTCGCCTAGCTTCCCTCTTGGTCTCTATGTAATGTACCCTGCTCCCCCCGTTCTTCCATTCTTTCCATGCCTGTCTCTTGGCCTTGACTGCTTCATCTACCTTATTGTTCCACTACCAAGTCACTCTCCTCCTGCTTGAGGTCTTACTCCAGCCAAGGACCTCATCCGTCGCCTCTAGTAAGTTATTTTTTAGGAACTCCCAGTGCTCTTTTACATTGAATGTCTCTATCTGTTCTTCTTTACTGTCGTAGGCGTTGTGATGATATATATGTAATTGTAGTCAAAATGAGAGAGAGAAAAATAGACAGAGAGGAGGGTGATGGTAAAGTCGAAGGGAGAGATAGAAAGACAGAGAGAGATAGAGATAGTGAAAGAGAGAGAGAGAGCTAGCAAGAGAGAGAGAGAGAGAGAGAGAGATAGTATGCAAAGTATTAAACTTTCAAAGCACTGATGAGTTATGAAATTCATAGAAAATCTAGCAAATTGAGATGCAGAAAATAACTGTAAACACAGTCAGTTGCTATAAATAATAGTTTAGAAAATCGGGTAAAATACCGCTATGTATGGAAAAACAAGTGGCCAGCAACGACTACAAAGCACTTGGAAATTGTTACTTTGCATACTATGTTGTTTAGATTCAAAAGCTGTTCAATTTAGGTTTCTAATTTAGATGGAGACCGTTGTCAGAGATCCCTTAGCGCAATGGTTAAAGCAATCAACTGGTGTTAGAAAGATATGAAGTCCTTCGTAGAGGTCGGTGACTACTTTTTTTCATCTTAGAGGGGTATTTTACCTAATTTTCTAAACAATCCTTTATAGTGACCAACACTATTTACAGTAATTTTCTGCATCTGAGTTTTGTAAATCCCCCTCTATTCTCCTTATATATATATATATATATATATATATATATATATATATATATATATATACATGCATATATGTATACAGATGTACAGTAGTATGTATATATATACATACATGCACACATATATATGTACATATGGGTTTACCGAACATTTATTATAATGTTCGGTTTGTTTGTAAACAAACAGCCCGAATTAAGCCGTACAGTGTTCGGCAACCATCGTTGCCCTTTTGTTCAACACTGACAAAGGAACGATGAACTAGTTTCTAGCTTATTAGCTGTCATCAGCACCGTATACCTTCCTGTCAGTCGATTGAATGTTTGAAAGTATATACTTTCCTTATGCATATTAACGGCTGAGCAGTCTAATTTGCATATCGAGTGAGTTAGTCGGCCAGGCGTACCGAAAACGATAAATGGAAAAAATGAAATTTCATTTCTCACTGTTAGTACGGCTGATACTTAAATATAAGTATGTATACGTACATACATATATGTATGCAGACGTACAGTAGTATGTATATATATACATACATACACACATATATATATGTACGTATGGGTTTACCGAACATTTATTATAAACATGTTTGTAAACATACATATATGTATGTACATATACATACTTATATTTAAGTATCAACCGTACTAAGAGTGAGAAATGAAATTTAATTTTTTCCATTTATCGTTTTCAATACGCCCGGTCGACTAACTCACTCGATATGCAAATTAGGCTGCTCAGCCGTTAATATGCATAAGGAAAGTATATACTTTCAAACGTTCAATCGACTGACAGGAAGGTATACAGTGCTGATGACAGCTAATAAGCTAGAAACTAGTTCATCGTTCCTTTGTCAGTGTTGAACAAAAGGGCAACGATGGTTGCCGAACACTGTACGGCTTAATTCAGGCTGTTTGTTTACAAACAAACTGAACATTATAATAAATGTTTGGTAAACCCATACGTACATATATATGTGTGCATGTATGTATATATATATACATACTACTGTACGTCTGCATACATATATGTATGTACGTATACATACTTATATTTAAGTATCAGCCGTACTAAGAGTGAGAAATGAAATTTCATTTTTTCCATTTATATATATATATATACTCGAATAATGAGAAAAACTCAATGCAAGAATAACTGTTAAAACAGCAAAAGCTATCAATGATAGTGCCAGGTAAAATTTACCTCAGAGGACAGAAATCAGCAGCTAGAAGTATGCTGGCTCACAGAAGTGATCGGAAGAAAGGAGCAAAGAAAGAAAATGAACGAGACAAAATCACACACACATCGTTTCAGCTCTTCAGCTCTCAGACCAGCTGTAGTTTTGCATGATTTATCTTGAGAGGATTACATAAAATTGCTGGCTCATGCAACAGAAAATATATATTTCTGCTGGTATGATGTATGCATAATAAAATTAACAAATTCAATAGACAGACAGATCAGAGAGAGAGAAGTAAAATGCGTCTATCCGACACCATGTCACCATTAGAAAGGACAACAAGCCCTGGCGCTGCAGAAGTGGCAACAAGCAGAACTATTCTTGCGTTGAGTTTTTTTCTTTATTCTGTGAATTCTAATACACTTACTTGCGCTTCAACTCGATCTTCGAGAAAACTTTGTTTATATTTTTATCACAGCTATAGTAGCTTGCTATGTTGTCATATGGTTGATTAGATTGGTCAATTTATTCATTGAAGTGTGGCAGATATGTGTATGTGTTAAGATGTATGATTGCCATAGCCAGTAGTGAATAACTTTATTAATGAATATCTTGCTTTGAAGTTATTGTATAACATAGGAAAAACCAGAAGGAATCACAGTAAAATTGTCTATTATGTTTGTGTGATGATTTAGCATGGATGCTTGTAGTAATAGTAGTCTTAAAAGTTGTATGTAACTAACCTTGGATGATATCGAATGCAAGAATGACTATCTTAGCTTGCTGACTGAAGAGGGCCGAGGCCCAGCAGTTTGGAGTGAGTCTGTTGACAAACTACATCTTTCATGAATGGAATCAAACTGGTTATTTATGAGATGTCTGATCATCATCATCATCATCATCATCATCATCATTGTTTAACGTCTACTCCGTAGCTGCCATCAATTTTGATCGCCCTGCACTTTTTTTATACAGCTGTCGTCTTTCATGCGCATCACGTGACCATACCAACGTAGTCTCCTCTCGAGTAAACAGCATCTGATCCCTCTTATTCCTAATTTCTCACTTAGTTCATTTATGCTTTGCTGTTCACATATATTACTATTACACATCCAACGGAGTATGCAAGCTTCGTTCCTCTCCAGTCTGCGCAGATCCTCTGCACACAATGCCCAGGTCTCACTGCCATGTAACATTGCTGTTCGTATGCAGGCATCATACAGTCTGCCTTTCATATTTAGAGAGAACCCTTTAGCGGCCAATAGTAGTATAAGCTCTCTGAACTTTTTCCATCCCGTCCTGACTCTGGCTACTGTACTTTCAGAACACCCTCCACCACTGCTGATTTTGTCACCCAGGTAACAGAAGGTGTCCACTATTTCTATAGAACTAAAGGAAAATAATGTTTCTCTTTGTTGAATAAATAAATGAACAATCAAATCTAACGATCATTTTATTAAATGCGATAATTTAATAAATTTCCTACAACGTCAATATTTTGAGGAGCGAATCCTTTCACGTCTGTTCATGTCCACGGTCCAAGAAAGTGAGTGAACCTGCGTCTGTGACCGGATGTATAATGCCTCCGCTCTCTGAAGAGTTGTTAAGGGGAGGCAACTGCTAGTTGCTAAGCGACCATCTAGGCAATGGAATGAGCTAGTATCCTGTGAGCACTTGCTACTTATTGCACCTGAGCACCGGCCGCATATAAAATTTATGTTCTTAGTTAGTTTACCTGTGATCCGACTACATCTTTTATGCACCCATACTTTGCATTTGGGACATAAAATGGAGTTTCTGCCTACTCCTTTCCTACACACTGAGCATGGCCATTTCCCAGATGGGATCAGTGCCCTATTTTCCTTCCTACATACTAGAACTTAAGTCTTAGACAAGCTAACTTTAAAGCCTTTTGATTCTAGGCCATGCTTCCATGTTTGGAATTTCTTCTCTAGTTCAGCCATCAATTCAGCTATGAGCGTTAGATCATCTGCATATAGAAGTTCCCATGGGCAGCCGGTCTTGAACTCCTCTGTTATAGCCTGAAGGGCAATAATAAATAGTAGGGGGCTAAGGACGGAGCTCTGATGAACACCAACTTTTACTCTAAACTCTTCACTATATTCGTTGTTAATTCTAACCTTGCTGACTGTTTCTTTATACATGGCTTGTATAGCTCTCACAAGCCATTCATCAACACCTAGTTTTCTAAGAGCCCACCAGATAATGGAGCGGGGGACTCTGTCAAATGCTTTCTCCAAGTCAACAAAAGCTAAGTATAGGGGTTTACTTTTAGCTAGGTACTTCTCCTGTAGTTGCCGTACAAGGAAAAGAGCGTCTGTGGTACTTTTACCTGACACAAACCCAAACTGCATTTCATTTAGATCAATTCGCTCTCTGATTAGTTGCGCTATAACTCTTTCTGTGACCTTCATGACCTGGTCAATTATTTTAACGCCACTATAGTTTCCCCTATCTAGGGCATCTCCTTTACCCTTGTAGCAGTTAATGATGATGCTGCTACGCCAGTCATTTGGTATGACCCCATTATGTATGACTTGGTTTACTATCTGGGTGACCATAGTGTGTCTGATATTCTTGACAATAAACAGATAGCCTCTCAAAAAATATTCCTTTAGACAATTTGGTGATACGAATCCCAAATCAAAGGAAGTAAAATACGTTTGGTACAGTATGAAGGAAATTGTTTATCTATGAAGCCAGAAGGTCAGTGTGTGTGGCTGTGTGGTCACAGTGATTTATTTAGCCAACCAGGGAATAAAAATTTAAATATCTCTGTTTAGATTCGCCTCACATACACACAACTATATATATATATATATATATATATATATATATATATATAGGAACGAGTAGGACCCCATTACCCACTCTACTACCCTAAGTATTGAGTACTTTGGTGGGTTATGGTCCATCTGGTTCCTTACCACATTTCCTTCGTTATATATATATATATAGTGACGAAACATAAGTCAATTGCATGAACTCATAATCCTTTATTTACTATATATATATTTCGATGGTACCCATTGAATGGCTATGACCTCATGAGTTCTTAGATATGCCAGCTCTGTGTTTATAGTGTTGATGGTATCAGAGCCTTGGGATATATGAGCTTGTTAGGAATAATTTAATGTTGTCAGCAGGAATAGTCTTAATTCTCATTGGTCAGTTTGTAGATGCTAGTAGGGTTGGTATTTGACCTCAAAGAGGCAGGTGGTGTTGTAAAGTTCAAACCACCAGGCAAGATGACAATAGTTCCATATGACTGATTTTCACAAAAAGCATTCCTGGTCAGATATATATTCAATTAAGGTTAATAGTATGAAATAGATACTACAGGTCATTCTTAAATTGAGGAATATATATATATATATATATATTCTACGTTTGGTACTTCTTTTAGTGCTTGTCAAACCACTAATTTCAAGATAGAAAGAGAAACAAACAGCACTATATTGTTAAGTGTATAAATATAAACGTAGACACTGACATATATTTATTTCACACACAAACACACACGATACACATTTAAACAACATACATGCACAAATGCACCTCTATATACAACAGACTTCTGTACAGTTTCTGTCTACCAAATTACACTTACAAAACAATGACAATGATAATCATATATACATACACAGGCACATTCACACATACACACATGAATACATCCTGAAGTACAGGAAAGCATTTGATTCTGTTCCCCACTCTTGGATGATAGAGGACCTGTCTTCTTATTGGGCTACTATCCTAAAGTTAAATACAGAGAAGGAGGACTATTTTTAATGATAAAATAGAATATCACAGGGGTATATTTCAAGAAGGCAGTCTCTCTGTGTTACTATTTATACTGTCATTAAGCCTCTTGTCCTTTTTGCTGAATAAATATGAAAGATATATAATTGGTTCACAGGAGGACAGGAATACTAACTTAACTCATGACTTCTTTATGGATAATCTCAAACTTTATGCCAAGAACATAAATGAGATGAAGAAAAACTTTGACCTTATTACAACATTCTTGAAGTATATAGAAATGGAGTTTGGCGAGGATAAATGTTCATATATGATTGTAAAGCAGGGAAAAACTACAAGCCAATTTAGCAACATTTCTATCAATGGCTTAACTGTTTCTCCGGTTTATGTAAAGGACTGCTACAGATAATTAGGGATAAATGAAAATATATCCTATGATTATATTTGTAATAAGGAAAGCAAAACCAGGGAATATAACACCCGAATTAGAAAAATATGGTCTACTGAACTCTCTGAACACAATAAATCAGTGACCACAATATGTTGCTGTGCCTGTCTTGACAACAACATTTGGCATACTTGAGTGGATTTTAGATGAAATCCGAGCCATCAATGTTTAAACCCTCAAAATTGTAACCAGCACCAGAAATTTGTACATTAACAGTGACATAGACCACTTCTACCTGAAACATAAACAGGAAGGCAGAGGCATTTCATCAATTCAGATAGCATATCCATCCAAAATTATCTACGAACCATCAAGTGTAGGAGCTCGTCTATTGAACAAGTTAGTCTACAGGAGACAGGTGACATCATGAGAGTTGAGAAGGAGCTCCTCAAGAAATGTTCCCTGCATGATAACCAAAAATTCACACCAAGGGAAATTGCACAGCAATACCACCATGGCTATGTTACCAGGAGGTTCCAAAGTGAGAGTAATATAGATAAGTAAAGTAGTCTGTATTGGACCAACAACCACTATATTGGCTCCCATTTTTGGAATATAAGAACAGGAAATAACTACAAAATAGATGATTCACAAAAGAGATAGAGATGCAGGCAAAACACCTAAATATGACAACAGATGCGGACTGTGGAATTAACATTGAAGATGTCATCCATATCATCAGCAGCTGTCCAAAGATGTCATCACAGTACTATCTATCTATATAATGCAATCGGTAGAAAGGATAGCCCTGATAATAAACACATTAAAAGTTACAGGAATGTAGATGACATATACATACATAATAAGAAAGAGTACTGGTGGAATGTTCCCGTCAAAACTCCAGTAAAATGCAGGCATAACAGACCAGATATAATTGTTTCTACTTTTTGGCACAAGGCCAGCAATTATCCAGTGCATTACTGGTACTTTATTTTATCGACCCCGTAAGGATGAAAGGCAAAGTTAACCTCGGCGGGATAATGATATGGGACAAGGAAAAGAAAGCATGCACAGTAGTGGAAGTTAGCTGCCCAGCAAGTGCCAATATAATATTAAAGATTAGCGAAAAGGAGAATATCTATGCAAAACTAATGAGAAATCTGCAGATACTCCACCCTGATTATACCTTCAGATTTATACCTGTTATTATTGGGGCACTGGGATATGTTAGTAACTGCCTCAGTAAAAATCTTGTGAGGCTAGGCTTCACAGAAACAGAAAGAACACTAGTTAGGAAATTACAAGTACAATCCATTACAGGAACAGTAAAAATATGTAAAACATTTCAAAAATTCTGCATCTAATAACTGCATGTACACATACAAAGCATATGCACATATACACATATAACTCAAAACATCCACATCCACACATACATTAACATCCATACCTGCACACACACATGCATGCATGCAGACATGCATACATATTTATCTAGTTGATGTTGTTTAAATTCTAATGAGAGAGTCTTATATCTATGTTAGAAACTGACTCTCTCTCTATTGGTATCACAACATATATATATATATATAAACAATTAAGTTAAAGATGTACATCCATATATGTATACTGAAATACTAGTATGTATATGAATACACACACGTATACATATGTAGATGTACCAAGTTTTTTCACTGGTCACTTTACTGTGTGGTTTTATATATATATATATATATATATATACATATATATATATATATGTATATATATATATATATATTTATAGTCCTATACGAGCGAGACAAGTGGGACAATTCCCGTCTAACCCATGTTAGCGTGGAAGATAGACGTTAAACGATGATGATGATGATATATATATATATATATTTCAATTTAGTAGTCAAATACAATTATTAAGCTCTAAGAAAATACTTCTGAGCATTACAGTACAATTAAAAAAAATATATGATCAACACTAATGTGTTTTTTTTGCAAAATGACAATAATATATGTACTTGAATTAAGGTATTTCTATCTGGCTAAAAAATTATTGTCATTTTGCAAAAAAAACACATTAGTGTTGATCATATATTTTTTTAAATTGTATATATATATATATATATATATATATTTTTTTTTTTTCTTTGAAATACCTAATTTTATAATGAAGATTTTATATTTCTATCACCGGTTTCTGACACAAGGGTAGGTAATTTAAGAGTTTATTGTTCAGGGGGAGACAATCGAAGGACATTACTTGTGTGTTTGAAGATCTTTCTTTCATTCACATGGAACTAAACATGTTTTCTTTAAGGATTTTCATTGGGAAAATACGCCAAGTTGACAGGCTCAGTTTCATTTTATCACAGTCATGTTCTTTGTCGACTTCAAGAAAACATTTTAACGACACACTTCCATCAACAACAACAGAAAATGTAGACCAACACGCCAACGTACCAACTCCCCTAGTTTTACCCTTGATGACGAGTCGTAAGTTGAGTTATCCCAACAAATCTAAAGACGGCGTACAAACATGGCTCGAAACTCTGAATACCATTGATAATGAAAAACTCGGAATGGTTGATCTTCATCCTGATATTTTCGCTACATTTCCGCGGTTGGATGTAATTCATACGAATATTCGATGGCAGAATAAATACAAACTTATACGTTACGATTGGGAACCAACTCGTGCCGAGATGAGAGGCGGGGGTAGAAAACCCTGGCCTCAGAAAGGTTTGGGTAAAGCTAGACACGGTAGCAACAGATCACCGATCTGGTTAAGAGGTGGACGAGCCCACGGCCCACGCGGACCCGAAAGTTTTTATTATATGTTACCGAGCCATCAGCGTGTGTTAGGTCTGAGATCTGCATTGACTGTGAAATTAGCTCAGATGGACTTACATATTGTCGATTCTTTAGAAATCCCAACGGACGAACCTGACTATATTGAAAGTTTATTTGCTTCTAGGTTTTGGGGGTTTTCAGGTCTTTTTGTTGATGACACGGATTTCATGCCTCGAAACATCTCCATTGCTCTGAACAAATTGAAACACTTCAATTTAATGCCGGTTTATGGATTAAATGTATATAGTATGTTGAAACACGAGACTCTGGTGTTGACAGTGGCTGCAGTGGAGAAGATCGAACAGAAATTGTTATTTCAGCTTCATAAGACAGAAAAAGAAAAGAAAAGTACTGTAGGATATTGGTAGCTCTCTCTCTCTCTCTCTCTCTCTCTCTCTCTCTCTCTCTCTCTCTCTCTGTGACGCGCGTTTCGCAATTGATCAGCTCAAGGCTCGATCTGGCCCGATTCTGGAATAAAAAACTCGTCGGACATCTGTTATGGATGTTGCAGTCCCATATATATATATATATATATATATATATATATATATATATATATATATATATATATCAGGGATTTTGGTAGATAGATTGAACATATAAATATTGCTCTGTTATAATATCGTACTAATTTAACAGATTTCACCCCCAAAAATGTCTCTATAAATTGGTGTTTTTTCTATAAGATATCGATTTATAAGCGAAATGTTTTAGTTGTTTCTTTTTGTTGACGTTTGTTGTTTTTATTCTTCCCATTGTATTTGGCCAACTTTTCTAATTTATTTTAGTGGCAAATGATTTTGTAGAAGCTACTCTATATGTGTTTGTATTTATTAAGAATATGATTTTCAAAATCAACAAGTAATGAATATTCCAGTAAGAGAGAAAAAAAGGGGAAATACACGTCGCCATTCTCCCTTAATTACACAGTACAAGCAGTGAATGTAAAATCCTAAAGGTTTGTAGGAGGCAAAAGAAAGGGAGAGACATAAAATGAATTAGCATCAGAACATTGTACAAGATCTATGACTGGTAAACAAGGAATGGAAGAATGTACTTGCCTTGGCTCGGAATAGGAAATGCTGGATTGCTCTGACTGCCTCGTGTCTCAAGACATGGGAGCTCCTAAGTCTAAATAAACTACCAATGTTGCAACTGGTAAATCAACCCAATTCTCCAAAACTTTGACACTCACAGAATGTAGGGGACTCCAGATTGATCAAAAATAGAGTTGAAAATATGTTTTGATTAAAATTCTAGAGTCAGGTATTTTTATTTTATTTTATCACATAGGAAGTGTTGAACCTGCATTGATTCCGATGAGGGCGTTTCAGTTGATTTGAGCAACAGAATCGCCTGCTCATGAAATTAACATGCAAGTGACTACAGACTATAACAGTTTTCAGGAAGATTCAGTATGACACAAGGTGAGATAAATTTGGTCCTTTGAACTAGAGGTACAACTCATTTTTGCCTGTTGAGTGGACTGGAGGAGCATAAATAAAGAGTTTTGCTCATGGACACAATGCAATGCTGGCATTTAGAAGAAGTGGGGGATAGTGTGAGTTCCTCAGTTGTTTGGGATAGGAAGGGCATCAAGCCATAGAAAACCTCTCAAACAAAGGGTAATGATGACTCTTCAGCTGTATCATAGACATGACAACTTCCTTAGTATTAATGCCACAATAAAATGAGTATGGGATTGTGTATCAGGCCTTGGCGAACCTGGAGATCAGAGACTTTGCTTGAGTAACGATAGGTCTTACCCTGACTAGTTGTGAAAAATGGACACTAAAAGACGACTGATGATGAGGCTGGATGAAAGTTGGAAGAGACTGGATGAAGGCTGATTGAAGAAAACTAGATGAATATTGCTGATAATGATGATCTTATTTTACTCTTCTGACTTCTTGGTTCAAATCAAACTGGAGCTGAATTAACTTTTCATCACTAGTGTTTCTATAGGAAGAGGGTGGGGCAATATTTTGGTAGAACATGGGTCTTCAGAATGAGGCATATATATACCATGCTATATACTATGTCCATTCATGGTGGAGTATGTGTGGCATGGAATAAAAATGGTTGAGAAATACTACTCTAAAGCAATTGAGAGTGATTGAGTATTGGAGCCCAAACCTGACATAAAAATACAAGTCCAGAAATTTGTGAGGAAGAGAAAGTTGATTACATCAACCCCAGTAATTTACTGGTACTTTATTTTATTGACCCTAAAAGGATGAAAGGGAGAGTTGAACTTGGAAAGTAAAGAGCTGGAAGAAATACCACAAAGCATTTTATGTGACTCCCTAACAATTCTGCTCTGGAAATATATAAAATAATATAATACATATGCTGAACAAAGAAAACAAAAGGTGAAGTTTAGTGCTTAACTAGATCATTGTTTTACGATCGTTTCAGAAGGTTGATTGACCATGATAAGTCGATATAATGGCTAATCGATAGCAGTTATGCGACTCCATATTATTAGTCTTAGTACTATAGATCCATCTTACTGTCTTCGTAAGAAACAATGCACAAAACTGTGCCTTTTGTTTTCATTGTTCAACATATATATATATGTGACTCTGTAGCTCATTGAATATATATAGATGGAGGCTCATGGCTTAGTGGTTAGAGCAGTGGCCTTGCAATCGAAAGGTTGTGAGTTCAATTCTCAGACCGGGTGATGTGTTGTTTCCTTGAGCAAGACACTTTATTTCACATTGCTCCAGTTTACTCAGCTGTAGAAATGAGATGATAAGGACTGAGGTCCCTATCATTCCACTGAAAATTGGTCGTGGAGGTGCCACGGAAAAAAAGCACCTAGCACTCACTGTAAATGAGGTTGGTGTTAGGAAGGGAAGGGCATCCAGCTGTAGAAATCAAGCTAGAATCAGTTCCCGTCACACCCTTGCAAGCAGGGAAAAGCGGACGTAAAATGATGATAGAGAGA
The DNA here is from genome assembly GCA_964016885.1 of Eledone cirrhosa. Lineage (NCBI taxonomy): Eukaryota > Metazoa > Mollusca > Cephalopoda > Octopoda > Eledonidae > Eledone > Eledone cirrhosa. The sequence goes on from OZ024742.1 coordinate 58,592,941, forward strand.
GAGTCTAAAGTCTGTCTCTAACACAGAGACTCATTAGGTTGGTGCTTGATTGAGAGTACAAGACTCCCTCCTGGACAAGACGTTAGTTCATCACAGAGTTAACCCCGCTCAGCGTTGCTGAAGCATGGAACAAACTTCCTGCATCAATTGTTAGCTGCTGAGACACTGCATCCTTTAAAATCTTCATGCTTCCTGAAATTCGCCAACACTATACCTGACATCCCCCCTCCATACACATGCACATGTGTATATCATGACTTATACACTGTTCATTTTCCTGACGTTTGTACATTATTCTATGCACTATACATGAACCTTTTATGAGTTGTAATGCACCTGAGCACTGTACACAATAATTTCATTATTATTATTATTATTATTATTATTATGTACTGCTTGTACACATTTTCAGCTGAGCTCAAGAACACAACCCAACCTGGTCCAGAAATAGAACCCTCAACATTATAGTCGTAAATCCAACACCTTAATCATTAAGCCATGAGTCTTCACAATTTACATAGTTCTAGATTAAAAGATACAAACAGAGAATATTTTCACAAAGTCTTATTTCCACACTTGTGGGCAAACAAAAAAGTAATGTCTCAATATATTAGATGTTAATCCTTCATCAGGAAAGACAAAAGTTTGGCGAGAGAGGAGGTTGGAAGTTGAAGGAAAAATAAAAGGGTTTATTAGGATGAGTGAGGTGCAAATGTAAGTAGACCGCCATGTAGGGGTAGGTCAAAGTTGCAAAAGTGATGGTGGAGTGTCCAAGTCTATCCTGTGTGTGAGTGTTGTTTTTATTTATTGTTTGTGTGCATGTGTTGGTATATATGTTGGAGTGGTGAATATTTTGCACATGATAGTGTGCGTGTGTGGTATAAATAAATATATATATATCTTAAAGTTAACTTGTCTAAGACTAAAGTTCTAGTTTGTAGGAAGGAAAGTAGGGCACCGGTCCCATCTGGGAAATGGCCATGCTCAGTGTGTAGGAAAGGAGTAGGCAGAAACTCCATTTTATGTCCCAAATACAAAGTATGGGTGCATAAAAGATGTAGTGGGATCACAGGTAAGCTAACTAAGAATATAGATTTTATATGTGGCCGGTGCTAGGGTGCAATAAGTAGCAGCAAGTGCCCACAGAATACTAGCTCATTCCATTGCACAGATGGTTCTATAGAAATAGTGGACACCTTCCATTACCTGGGTGACAAAATCAGCAGTGGGGGAGGGTGCTCTGAAAGTACAGTAGCTAGAGTCAGAACGGGATGGAAAAAGTTCAGAGAGCTTATACCACTATTGGCCGCTAAAGGGTTCTCTCTAAAAATGAAAGGCAGGCTGTATGATGCCTGCATACGAACAGCAATGTTACATGGCAGTGAGACCTGGGCATTGTGTGCAGAGGATATACGCAGACTGGAGAGGAACGAAGCTTGCATGCTCCACTGGATGTGTAATAGTAATATACGCGAACGGCAAAGCATAAACGAACTAAGGGAGAAATTAGGAATAAGAGGGATCAGATGTTGTTTACTCGAGAGAAGACTACATTGGTACGGTCACGTGATGCGCATGAAAGACGACAGCTGTATAAAAAGTGCAGGGCGATAAAAATAGACGGTAGCCACAGAGTAGGCAGACCCAGAAAAACCTGGGACGACTTGATAAATTCCGACCTCACACACTTACACCTCTCCAAGACAATGTCACTGGACCGAGACCTTTGGCGCTACACAGTCATACAGAAGATCCGCCTTGCCTAAGTACAAAGCGAAACCTACAGTCAGTAGGCACCTCTAACAAAATACACCCCCGTCCCACTACCCCCAGCCCATCCACACCACCCCCTTAAATGTGAAGTTATGTTGGTACCACAACATCCAGTCCGAAACAAATGAGGTCGTGTAGGTGTCACGACAAAAAAACTCACAGTCCACGCTGTAATGTGGCCGTGTAGGTAACACGGTAAAAACCTCCCAGTCCACACTGTAAACGTGGTTGGTGTTAGGAAGGGCATCCAACCGTAGAAAACCCGCCAGACAGTCCTATACGAGCAGGACAACAAATCTTGCCTCAAGTGGGAAAACTCCCGTCCAAACCCATGCAAGCGTGGAAGATGGACGTTAAACGATGATGATGATGATGATGATAATATATATGTAAAAGGTAAACAGAAATAACAACACAATCGGTACAGTATATGGAAGGGATATATTAGGTTAATGCTTGATATAGCTGGAAGAGGGTCTTAACATTTCGGACGCTAGTCCTTCATCAGAAGAAAGAATGATAAATAAGATAGATTGAGGGGACAGGCAGGCTGGAATTGGAAAAAATTTCTTTAGATAAAAACAACAGGTCCATGTGTGTGTGTGTGTGTGTGTTTATGCTCTGTAACTTACCGGTTTGAGAAAAGAGTATCAGAAACATAAGTACCAAAGTTGATATGATCAACTACATCCAAGAATAGCCACTGTCCATTCATTGAAATTAGTAAATCAGGTTTATGATTATAGAAGAAGCATACCAATAAAAAAGAACGCGTTGGAAAGAAGAAAAAGATGGGACAACATACACAATCACACTCTACAACAAGAAATGCTGGTATTGCTTTCTAAATATTGTTGAGGTCAGCTAAAACATTCACATTACCACAGGTTATAGCAAAACTAAGTTGCTGAAATAGTCAAGCACTCTCTTGAGCATCCCTTGGAAATTAAGTATGGTGCTCTGCCAACAGTTGTTTTAACCCTTTAGCATTTAAACCGGCCATATCTGGCCAGAATTCTTTCACCTCTTTCTGTTCAAACCAACTGTAATCGGCCGTTCATACTGATGTTAAGGTATTGTTCTCAAAATAAATAACATCAAAATCTCATAGATTCGATATTATGTGAGGTAAAGTCTTTACTGTGAAAATACAATAGTATATATAGAGTAATGTAAATGCTAAAGTGTTTATATTTAACTAAAAACCTTCCATCATCATTTCTTGTAAGCTTTGTTAAGTTATGCTCTGAACACCAGCTTAATAATGAGGAAGTTAGTTATGTTGCTAAATTCTTGATGATGTAAAAGTCACAGACAATGTTTTTCGTGAGAAATATTTTAATGAAATCCTTCTTGTTCAAAGCTTAGTTTAATAAACTGGATGTAATTTGATGGAGATCATCAATCTACTACCAAAAGAACACTCATTGAGAGAGCCTCTTTAGATTTACTAAACCCTCTCATTACCATATTTCTTATAGAAGACACAAATAATTCTGAAAATAATCAAGAATTTGGAGGGATTTAGTAATATAATTAACTTTATTGTTATTAAGCTGGAGTTTGGAACATAACTTAAGAAAAGATGGTATTCAGCTAAATATAAACCTTTTCATTACCCTATTTATAATAGAAGAGAAACCATTGTCATCTGGTGTACCACAGGGATCTGTTCTTGGCCCCCTTTTGTTTGTGGCATATATTAATGACATAGATGCCAACTTAAAAAATGCCACAGTACTGAAATATGCAGATGATATCAAGCTGTACCTTGAGATAAAAAGGACAGATCTTGAACACTATAGATCTTGCCTGCAATCTGACCTGGACACAATGCAACAATGATTCATGGACTGGCAACTCAAGCTGGCTGTGGACAAGTGTACCACCATGCATTTTAGAAGTAAAAACCCAGCATCCATATACTCCCTCCACAACACTAATATCAAGAAGTCTTCTTGTGAACGTGACCTGGGCATTACTGTTAGCAGTGATTTGCGTTGGACGAAGCACGCCTCTAAAATTGACAAGAAGGCCGAGGGTGTCTTAGCATCACTCAGCAAGACCTTTGTCAGCTGCTCTCCGCTATCTATTTAAAGCTGTATATAGCTATGGTGCAGCCACACTTAGAATTTGCATCACCTGTCTGGAACCCCTATCTTGCTCAGAACATTGACCGCCTGGAAACCGTTCAGAGACGTGCAACCAAGCGAATACCGTCCATCAGGCATCTACCATACTCTGAACGCCTTGCTTCCCTGGTCATGGATACATTGAAGCTCCGACGTCTGGCAACTGAGTTGGTAAACACCCATAAAATTATCAACCATTTTGCCAACAACAACCCTGAGTACCTTTTTGATTTCCATGTGTCTAACACACGTGGACATGCCAACAACGTCAGAAAACAGCACAGCTCCCATGACTTTCGGAAACATCTTTTCACGCTCAGAGTTGCTGAAGCATGGAACAAACTACCTGCATCAATTGTTAGCTGCCGAGATACTGCATCCTTTAAAACCTCCATGCTTTCTGAGATTCGCCAACATTCACCCCTGACATTTGTATATTGTTCTATGTACTATACATGCACATTTGATGAGTTGTAGTGCACTTGAGCACTGTATACAATCATTTCATTATTATTATTATAATCAAGAATTTAGAGGGATTTAGTACATAACTAACTTTCTTGTCCTTTTATAAAGATGAATTTCTCTTTGTAAAACGGTTGTATCAAACGATAGTCAGTGGTGTAAGGGAGATAACTCTTAATTTCTGAAACTGAAAAAGATTTAAGTTAATTCGGCAAAAAGGATAATTTGGCACAGTTCGGGAACCAAAGGTGTCGGAAAATAATATTTTTTCTTATATAGACACAAGGACAATTTTTTTCATGATGGGTTATGGGTTGTAGTCGATTTAAGTGGCTTCAGTATTTGACTTGTACTTAATGCATCGACATCGAGAGATATGAAAGTCAAAGTCTAACTCTTGAGAATTTCAAAAAACTTAAGAAACAGACTCCAGCAGATTGACAGAAGGTAATTTAATATTACTACAAAGCATCGTAGATACTAATAAAAATCATAATAGAACATAATAGATGGCGACATCGGTAGCATTTGAATTCAGAGCGTTAAGTTACACCATAAGGTATTTTGGTGAAATTCAAGAAAAGCAGCGTAATGAAAAATAAGACCAACTATAAAAAGGTCTCAAGCAGAGCTTCTCAAAGTGGACGCTACCGCCCTCAGGGGTGAGAAGGTTCAGGTTGCGCTAGGGCCTAAGGGGACAGTGGTGGCTAGATATTTTATAATAGAATATTAAATATCAAATGATACATATTCTATATAAATATAGTAAAATAAAAAAATACATATTTATTTATTCATAGTATATATTATATTATTTATTATATATAACTTAACGATTTTATTTATATATTATTTACAATTTGCGTGTAGGCAGGTCTCTTTGGGAATGGGGTTGGAAACGCTGAAGGTATTACGTATGCCTCAAAATCGAAGACTTATAAGGCTGGTGTTTATTCCGGTTTCCCTGGCGTTAAGCGACTGAGATTACAAGACCCTTCCTCTGAACTAGGCACCAGTCCACCAGTGTTAACCCTCCCAGCTACTGCTGGCACTCATTTTCAGCTGATAATACTGGAGCAACGTGAAATGAAGTGTTTTGTTCAATAACAAAATACATAACCCAGTTCAGGAATCGAACCTACGACATCATGATAGTAAGGAAAGGGTCTGTGTAAAAAATAACACCATTTTCCTGAATTTTTCAAAACGAAGAGTCATTTTAGTGATGATATTTTTTTAGTTTCAATTTATTAAGTTTTGAAATTTCATTTCAAATACAAACATATATTTATAAATAAAAAATGTAGGTAGGGTGCTAAAAATTCTACTTTCAAACCAACTTAAAACGACGTTTCAGTTAATCAAGGATGACAATTTAAAAAGAAAAAAAAACACATTTCGTTTCGGTAATTCAGGAAATTCTAGATTTTTTTTATTTTATCACCCACATTTATTTCTGGTTTCATTTTTAATCAAACATCTTTTCTCGAACTTTACCAGTATTTCGCCCGACATTCAAATGAAAAAAATTAAACTTATAATTGAATTAATACCAACTGGTGCTTTTTCGTTATTACCTCGCATTTCAAATTGAAACGGACATTACGCAATAATAACCCATAACACGAGCTCTAATTTATCTATATATATCAATTTAAATGCGAGGTAACAACAAAAAAGTACCCAACAATTATTGTTGCGTAAGAAACAATGGGAAATATTTTAATGTAAAGTTGTAACAGAGTTCCGGTAAGCAACACATGCTCAATAAAACGCCCATGTGTATATAATAGACAGAGAAATATAGGAGGAGAGAGAGAATATAAGATATATATATATATATATATATAATAGAATAATCGAGTATCGGAAAATCAGCTCACGGATTAACGATAAACAAGTCCGACATGAGTGGCAGAGGGCTCAATAATTCAGATAAATCAGAGCTATAACTATCGTTAAAATACCAACACACAAAGATTATGCCTAAAATCACCCATGCAGCCGAAAAAGAACGACCAGGAAGATTCGGGTCACTCAAATAAAATATCAATAAATATATATATTATATATACTCCAGTCCTACAAATTGTAGAGTGCTTCTTATCTGCATTGCTTTATTGTACTACAATAAAACTCGCCTCCTACATACATATATATATATATATATATATATATATATATATATATATATATTGAGAGAGAGAGAGAGAATATAGAAAGGTATGCTATATATATATATATATAGATATATATTGAGAGAGAGAGAATATAGAAAGGTATGCTATGTATAGGGAGAAATGAAAAATTATATTGAGAGAAAGATATAAAGTTAAATAGGGAAAAAGATAAAAAGAAAGATATAGAGTTATATAGAGAGAAGGGTAAAAAGAAAGATATAAAGTTATGTAGGGAGAAAGATATAGAGTTAGATAGAGAAAAAAGAGCCTCGTTCTGATACGCAAGCCATCCATTAAAATTTATAATCATGTTTGGTGGTTCATCTCCAATTATTGTTCTCAGTAAGTTACAATTAAATAACATTAGTAATTCATTAGTAAACTAACAGAAAGACATTTATTAAATCCTAATCTAATGTATTTTCAGATCAAAATACCAAACGTGAGTCTGGTCACAAGGTACAGTTTGGTAATATAAAGGCCGGTAAGGTAAGTCTTGCTTTTTCTTCAGAGAAGCACATGGACGAACATCGAGAATGTTCTTTGAAACAATTCATCTCTTTTTATATTTGTCCCTCTTTATTCTTTCTTTATAATATTCAAATTTTAATCTATCTGAAATGCTAGTCTTTGCATTTTGTCCTCTGTTATTTCATATAATCTTTTTTATCGAAGTTTTTTTTTTTTTCCTATTAATTAATGAATCATAAGATTATAAGTCGGGGATCACTTTTCTTTTTCAATTTCTTTCTCTGTTTTAATCTATTATATAGTATTAAATCTAATTGTTTCTATTTTCACTTGTGCTTATAAGTTGCCTTTATTTCACAAATTTAAACATTCGTTTGTTCATTTGACATCGTCTACATCACGTGTGTGCATATATATGAGTGTCTCGCTTTCTCTTGATTAGCTTTATATGGCCTGCCTGTAGATATAAGGTTCCCGGCAGAACTGGCACCCGGGTTCGATACCCGGTGACATTAGCAGCCACCACCATCTTCAATGTCTGTCAAACTGTCGACGTTACCCTACTAAACATATCTAGAAAATTATTTCCATGTCTGTATTATAAGGCAGTATTCGTCATCGTTACAACTATTCATTGCCCCCTTCCCCATACACACCATTTATGTATATTATATATGTATATTTAATCTACCTTCATCATGTGAACATTATAATTATGACCATCTTTTATCGATAAACTCAATTGCAAGTGTTGTCTTTTGTGTCTGGGTATCTAATTAGGGAAAGGAATAAACACCACTTCACTATCCCCATGTCTATATCCAACTACATATTCTCTATAATTCCATACCGCATTAAACCAGGAGATATAGAATACCGATTTAAAAATATATTTCATTGTAAAGCTAAATTATAATAAGGAAGATTAAATATATATAAGAAAAACGAAGTACATAATACAAGATATATGCATTATATTATCAAGTTTATTCTTGCTTTGTTCAAACACCATCACCACATACACCTGACAGAAGCCTTGGATACAGGGTTATTAGATCTATTTTATAGAAAAGTAACGTAAAATTTCCAAAATGTAGCAAATGAAACTTTTGTTAGAATATGAAAGAATACATATTTAATGATTAGCTGTAGGTTAGTCTAAGTTACATAGTAAATAAAGTCAAGGAATTACATTCTGTAATGATTTAGCAGAAAATATCGAAAATTCAAATGTTTATGACATTTTAACTTCTTGACAGATAGTTGAGAAAATTTTTAATAGTAAAGACATCGATTTTTAATGTGATGCAGTCACAGTGCTGTTTTATACTTTTCAAGACTTTTGCTAATGCGGTTTCATGTACAGAACTGCCAACCTCTAAAAACCCAAACGGAGAGTACCATGAAAAAAAGTGCCCCAAAACGGGGGAGAAATAAGGCAAAATGGGGAGCATTTTACATAATAATAATAATAATGAAATTAATGAAAGCTATACCTATTTTCACAAAAGAAGCCATTTCTCACTTATCCCAAAGTGGGTGGGAAATCTCCCTGTAGTACAGGATGTTGTTAAAAAAAAAAACAGCGAGCAGTCTTTAAAAGCAGCGCGAGTCGCTACTTGTCCCAAACTGGTAACCTTGTTTTCAATACTTGAGTTGACTTCAGAATTTCAGTTATTGTCTTTTGATCTGGCGACCTAACATCCAGTAATGATTGAGTAGAAAATATCTAAAAACAATTATTCATGCAAATGTTTATATTATCTTTACTAGTGGACTGATCATTGTGAATAATTGAAGTATTTATGATGCATAGTGTTCTTTTGTATTTTTCAAGAATGTCTTGCTAATGTCGTTTTATGTGGTTTATTGATTCAAATGTTCATAGTATTTTTACTACATAAAACTGCATGAGCAAGACATGTACAAAACAACATTGTAACTACTGCATCACATTAAAAATGAAAGAATACTGCAAATTTCACAACAATGTACTCTTGTAAAGATACTATAAACATTTGAATTAGCAAACCTGTTTTTAGACGTTTCCTGCTAAATCATTACAGTATGTTAAGTTAATAGAATGCCATCCATAAAAGTACAATATATTTTAGTCTTTTTAATATAAATTATGATAATTACACATTGAATAGTCTAGTCTATGTATTTCAAATCAAACTGTTAAGCTTTTACCATTTTATTTTGTCAAAATTGTGTTGAATTTAGGACAGTTTTATGCTGTTAGAAAATTATAATTTACATATCATCTGTATATCATAAGAAGTGACTAAAAGGTTTAGTACCAAGAAGGACATCTGGGTGTAAAACATTGCCTTAAAACGCCCTATAATTAATAGGAAGACTCGTAGATCCTCAGGGCTAAAGCTTGCTTTAGCATGGAAAATGGCATTAAAACACTTATAATGGATGTTTTTCCATACATGCACGAGTGAAATAAGTCTTCTCCAATATGCCACCTAGCCACTGGTAGTCTATTGTTACCTCAATTTCGAGGTGCAGCATCCTGAGATTAGCTATCACTACTTCTCATATCTTCCTTGATTTTGCTCTTCAGCAAGTTCCTTCCATTTGGATTGATTTGCATTTTATCCTGTCATCTTCCATATACATCATAGGTCTATACCAGTTCGGTCTCTTCTGTTCTACACTAAATCTGATTCCTCTTATATGCAGTTTTTTTTACTCAACGTTCCAGCATTCATACACTACTATCATCAGACATCCAGTGGAGCTTCAATTTTAGTCCTTGTACACCCTCTATATTCACTACCTATGTTTTGCTACTATGCAGCATAAGCATAATACAATCTGCTTTTTATGTGGAGAGAATCATTTTGTTGCCTGTAGTTGTAATTATTCCCTAAACTTATTCTACAACATTCTTACTCTCGTTTCAGAGCATCCACCTATACTAATTAAATTCTCTAATTCACAATCTATCAACTATTTTTATGGAGCCCTCTGAGCATTTGAAATAATGTATTTCATACGTTATGCTAATTATTCCTGCACATTTACTACTTACAAAGTCTTGATTTCTCTGTCAGCCTACCTGTAATACTTCATTTCGTATGCACCCATTGTTTATATTCAGTATGCTGTATGTAGTTTGTAACTATTTCCTTTCTGCATATCAAACATGACAACTTCCCAGATGGCAATAGTCTTCCTGAAATTTTTATCTTTGTTAGGTTTACTATATTTAAGGCCTTTTGATTGTAGGCTTTGTTTTCACTTTTGTAATTTCTTCAAAGTTTGTAACAGTTTGCTTTGAGAACTAGATAGTTTTGTTATGGCCAGAACTATAACAAACATTGTGGAACTGAGAACAGAACCCTGATGGACACTTGTCTGCAAACTAAATTCTTTGCTGATTCCTTGCCAACAATATCTCAGTACATGGCTTGAATGTCTCTTAGGAGCCATTTATTTAATTTTCTTAGTGACTACAAGATTACAGATTTGCCCTTTCAAAGGCCTTCTTCAGGTCGAATTCTAGATATAGAGATTTACTCTTAGCTATAGATTTCTACAGTTGTCATTAAGAAGAGGGCTGTAGTGATGCTCCACCTTGAAGCAAATCTGAATTTCATCTTATTTAAGCTAATTCTCTTAGCCCTTCTATTTGATGTCACTGTAGTTGCTTTTTTTACAGTTGTAAATAATAACCTGATAAAAAGTTTTATCAATTGAGAGCCAATGCTGTTAATTTTTGCTTTTTTCAAAAAATTGTTAAACAAATATTTTGATCAAATTTACCTTACTTTGGTGGAGAACTGATGTAAAATAACATACAAGGGTTGAGAGGTAAAAAAATGTACCAGTATGGCACTCAAGGAGTTAATAATTGACAATGTTAACACTAATGTTTAATGTGATTTATGTAGTTATATCATTTCTTCTATGTTTGTAGTCAATTGCTGATATTATCCAAACATGTTTGGGACCAAGATCTATGTTGAAGGTAACCTTTTTCTTTATTCTAGTTTATTTTTTTTAAATAAAAACTAAATATATTATTTGTCTTTTAACTATTTTGATATCAACCTGCCTAAAATTAGTTCTGGTTCTATGAAATAAAAAATACATGTTTCAAACGGTTCCTATTTAAATTGAAAACTTCCAACATAATTTTATATAAGAATCGTATGCTTGGTTAGTATCTTAGTAATGAAATAATTCATAATTTTTAGTGAATCCCTCAAAATTCTTCATTAGAAATGCAGTCATGAAAGGGTTAAAGATATTTACATGGTTGAAAGGATACTTCAATCATCACGGCCATGACAACCTCTTTTGTGCTGGATCCACATAAATCACAGCTGATGATAAGAAAGGCATCTAATTGTAGAAAACCTGCCAAATAAAAAGTTGAGAGGAATATTCAGTTATGTCAAAGAAATGACTACCTCTCTAGTGCAGAAATGTGAAATGTGGCTCTCTGGTGGCATTGATTAGGTATTGACATAGTCTGTGACAACCCAGCCAACTTTTGGTATCGGGAGAAAATAGACATGAAATGGTTATTTTTATATATATATATATATATATATATATATATATGGAAAGTTATATTTAAATTGTTGGGTTACAACTAGTAAATATTTATAACTGATATAAAAGCACTCGACAAGTATTTGGAGCATATTTACAATATTAAATAAATGGAAACTATATTTATAAAACCATATTTATTTCATTATATATATTTCAGGGATATCATATTAACAATATGCTATGCCTTCCTCAGACAAAATACAATATAAACAGTTTTATAGATAAATAGATTTGACATACCGTAACAACATCGACTTGTATTTGAAAAGTTGAATTGGCAGTGAAAAAATTGTACACAGTACAATTTTTTCACTGCCAATTCAACTTTTCAAATACAAGTCGATGTTGTTACGGTATGTCAAATCTATTTATCTATAAAACTGTTTATATTGTATTTTGTCTGAGGAAGGCATAGCATATTGTTAATATGATATCCCTGAAATATATATAATGAAATAAATATGGTTTTATAAATATAGTTTCCATTTATTTAATATTGTATATATATATATATATATATATATATAAAACTTCAAATCTAACATTGAATTCATTCAGGATTTCCCACCTCGACTTAATACTTTATTCATCAAAGATAAATAAATTGTGCTGAAGTGTCAAATGAACACATTATTTTGTTTGGTACTTTCATTGTAGCAATATCGATTAGGAAATCTATAGTGTGTCTTTGTGTACATTTTAAAGGGTTACAGATGGATATATATATAAATATACAAACACACATAGTGTATTACAGTTGATATTGTCACTTTTTATACAAATATCAAGTTTTGGCCAAAAGTTTCAATTGACCTCTTGGGTAATCGTATCAACACCTTGGGATATAGTTTGGGTCAATATCTACCATTCTGGAAACTCCTGCTACAGCAGTTGTTTCCAACAATACCGGAACAGCATCATTCATTAATACTTAGTATATGTAGCTGTAGTTTACCTCTGTTGGGGAAACTGATTGATTTTTAAGATAAGATCATAATCTTAGCTAGGACTCACACTTATCAAGGAGCTTCCCTTGTCTGGGTCAAAGGAAAGGCAATAACAGTATGTCTGAGGTTTAATGGGGTCCACTCCATTTGTTGGTGTGATGGATGGCTGTTGACAGGTATTTTTTTATCCCATCAGGGTGTCCATTCACCCTCTACTTGCTAGAGTGAGATCCTAGTTTAGTTAACCAACAGCTTGACCATAAAACAGGTAGTAATGGTTCTGACGTGTTGATGTTAAAGTAGATATTATAACAGCTTTCATTTTTGTAATTTGTGTACTATATCTTTTGAATTTGTTTTGTGTTGACAATATAAATGGTAACAAATTGTAATAAGAATGTTCTTCTTAATTGTTCCAGATGTTGATGGATCCAATGGGAGGAATTGTCATGACAAATGATGGCAATGCCATTCTCAGAGAGGTAAGCTCATCATTTTATTTCTCCTCTTGATGCTATTGTTTTTATTTTTAGATCCCCCCCCCCCTCCTGTGGTCCTATACGATTACTTCCCTTAGTATTTGACACTTAGCTCCTTTCGGTTTCACACAACCTCCCTAAACCATTAATGAGAATCAATAGTTTTTTAACATGACCCTACCAAAAATGCTATACATTTTCAATGAAGATTCCAAACTGAATTTTCTAAAGGATATTGCAAAAAGTTTCATTATATTGACAGATAATTTAATATAATAAAATGTAAGCAAAAACATAAAAAAAAACAATTATTTTCTGTATCAACATATACATATGTTGATACTTAGAGAAAATAATTCTCATATATGTGCTCCATGTAGTCTTTTGCTGCCCTTAAGCATGGCACAATGTGGTGTTCCCTGGTCTATTGATTTCGCCTGTCAATTGTTAAATCATTGGGACTAGAATTTGTGGTCGGCGGTGTCACAGTCCTATTATGCCAGGCTGTTGCCACCAGGTTCACTTTTTGCCTCTGTATTGTGTCACCTCGTTGCCTCAATTTTGCTGAGGTAACAGCTTTTGGCATGTCATGTCTTTTTTCTTTTTTCTTATTGCCTTGCAAGCATAGGTCCCATTTTTTAAAGGTTCCTGAAAGAGGAGAAAAAATTATCACAATGCACATGATTTTTTCCCCCATATGTCCTTTGTGAGACCCTTTACAATCTTTCACTAAGTCTTTGTTCCATTGAATTAAGACTTTCCCTGTATAAATTTGGAAGCCATTTACATAGCCATTGTGTGGATCAGCCCCCATCCACACTTTTATCCCATGCTTTATAGGCTTCAGTGGACGATATTGTTTGAAACCAAATCATCCAGTGAAAACAACCATGCCTTCATTCCATGTTGGACTGTAGTGCGATTTCAAATTCCTATGTATCCTTTCAATAAATGGCCGAACATGGGAAAGATTGTCATGGTTAGGGTGACCAGGTGCTGGATTCTGGGTGACATCGGAAATAAGGAAATACTTGTAATCAATTCCCTGATCCTGCAGACTGAAATAAATTATCTTTTAAAAAATACGTCTTGATTCTACACAATAATATGCCATGTGTGCTTGTATATTTATATATATGACCAAAGATTAATATGGTTCATTGATTACTCAATGAATATAGTTTTACAATAGATTAAAATCACTCTACAGAAAAGTTTTATGGAGTTATTATTATCCAGAATAATAATAAATGAAGACATTCACATAATCAAAATATATGTTTTATTATATATATTTTGAAGGTACTATGCTGCTTTTTTCAGTACGTCCTCGTCAGATAAAATACATGAATTGATGTACGACATACCTCAACTGTCTTGATAGTTCAATTCCAGTATTGCCTATACTGGAATTGATCTATCAAGACAGTTGAGGTATGTCATACTTCAATTCATGTATTTTATCTGACGAGGACATACTGAAAAACCAACACAGTACCTTCGAAATATATATATTATATATATATCCCTATAACTCATTAAAATCTGCACAATACACCTTGTGTGTTTGTATATTATATATATATCCAATGCAATTCCTACCTTGGTGATATTGCTACAAGAAGTTCACTTTCCAATCACAAGCTATTTCTCCAAAGCTACTCATGTATTTAATCTTGTCATTTGTACATATGTACTGAACATTTATGCAATTATATATTAGAAATAAATTATTAAAATATCATTTTTATCTTTAATCCCTTCCACATGTCAGTAATCAACATAAACTATAAGGTTTCTCTTAGGCAAACCATTAATTTATCAAAATGCAAATTTCTCAGTTCGTATGATTGTTCATATATATGATAATCCTGATATATATGACATATCAATTCTGGACTCCAAAAATTAAATATGTTCAATGCCATCGATGGCACTGGTCCACTAGTTTTAGTATTGTAACATGTAATGTAATAGTTTCCTTCTCTCTTTAGATAACAGTTCAACATCCAGCTGCTAAATCTATCATTGAAGTAGCTCGTACTCAAGATGAAGAAGTTGGTGATGGTACCACATCTGTTATTATTCTTAGTAAGTTTTCATTTATTTAATCACATTTCTCCACTCAAATCTTTCTGGCATAAATCTGCTATGGAATTTTTATCTCTAAGCTACTCCATATCAATGTTGGTGCATGTTAGTAAACCCAATTTCACTTCGTATTTTGATTTTAAATAAGAAAAGATATATCCTACCAATGAAACATTTAACTCTTTCATGATTGCATTTCTCATGAAATACACTCAATTTCAATTAATGAAGAATTTCGAGGGATTTACTAAAATTATTTCATTATTAAGATAGTAACGGTGGATTGGCAGTATTGGTAGAGGGTCGGATGCCATGCTTTGACGCATAGAGTTACGGCCCTTGCCATTCTGAGTTCAAATCCCGCCGAGGTTAACTTTGCCTTTCATCCTTACGGGGTCGATAAAATAAAGTACCAGTAATACACTGGTTAATTGCTGGCCTTGTGCCTAACGTAGAAACAATTATTAAGATAGTAACGTGATGTAAGGTTCTTAGAAAATTATAAGGAAAGGTTTTAATTTAAAATGGGTGGTTTTATTTAATAAAATTAGAGCTGGTTTTGGCTGGGTTGGTAACTGAGAGGTTAATCCTATTGTTACCATTTTTCTAACCCAAATAATCAATAAATTTTACATCTGCTTTTTCCTGCTTGCAAGGGTGGGACGGGTCCTATTCAGCACAACATCTCTCCACTTGTCACGGTCCTTCATCATCTCCACCGTGAGCTTCAGCGATCTGAGGTCTGTTCTCACCACCTCCGCCCATGTTTTTCGTGGTCTTCCTCTACCGCGTCTTCCTTCTACTGGCATTTCTTGGCACTTCTTTACCCAGCGGTCATCCTCCATGTGCATCACATGTCCATATCATTGCAGTCTTCTCTCCTGCACACTACAACTTATCCCTCTTAAACACAGTTTCTCTCTCAACACATCCATGTTCGGTCGTTCACATACATTGACATTGCACATCCAACGGAGCATGCTTGCTTCATTCCTCTCCAGCCGTCGCATATCCCCTCAGTTGCTGCCCATGTCTCACTACCATGCAGCATCGCACACTTCGCACAGGTTGAGGAAGAAGTGCCTAAACTTTTTCCAACCCGTCCTTATTCTAGATACTATGGCCTCGGACCCCCCCCCCCCCCATGCTAATCTGATCACCTCGGTACCAGAAGCTATCAACCACTTCTATAGAACCTACCTGCATTTGAAAAATGTGTCTATCAATGCGACTTCTACTGTCAAATTTCCCTGTACATCTACTGCATACGTATTTTTCCCTACCTGTTAGTTTGCCTGCTATCCCACTACATCTTTTGTGTACCTAAGATCTGCATTGCGTCATTTTATAGCATTTATGCCAGTTCCTTTTCTGATATCGAACATGGCCATTTCCCTGATGGAATCAATTTGTCCTCTTTTCTACTTATCAACACTTTTGTCTTAGCTAGGTTCACTCTCAGTCCTCTTAATTCCAACTGCTCTTTCCATAGCCAGAATTTATTCTCTAGCTCCTCTACTGATTCTGCTATAAGAACCAGATCGTCAACAGAGAAGTTCCCATGGGCAGCCAGTCTTAACTCCTCGGTTATGGCTTGGAGGACTATAATGAACAAGAGCGGGCTGAGGACCGAACCTTGATGTACTCCTACTTGTATCTGGAATTCCTCACTAAACTTCATTCCTACCCTCACTTTACTGACAACACCTCTGTACAAAGTTTGCACTGTCCTCACAAGCCATTCCTCAACACCTAGTTTCCTTAGGGACCACCAGATGACAGATTGGGGTACCCTATGAAAGGCCTTCTCTAGGTCAACAAAAGCTAAGTATAGTGGCTTATTCTTCTCTAAGAACCTCTCTTGTAGTTGTCTCACTAAGAAGAGAGCATCTGTTGTACTTTTCCCAGGCACAAAACCAAACTGCATCTCATCTAGTTTGACCCTTTCTCTAATTAGTTGCGCTAATATCCTTTCTGCCACTTTCATAACCTGATCCATCAGTTTTATGCCCCTATAATTGCTCCTCTCCAGAGCATCCCCATTACCTTTGTAGCAATTTTTGAGAATACTGCTGCACCAGTCTTTGGGTATGACACCGCCATATATAGCTTGATTGATGATGCGTGCAACCAGTTTAGTGCCTACGTCCCCTGATGCCTTCAGCATTTCAGCAACTATCCCCTATGGTCCAGCGGCCTTACCATTTTTCATTTCCTTAATTGCCTCTTGGACCCTATATTCGTCAGTTTCAATAGCTTGTCCCTCTGTCGGATCTACTGAGGGTAATTTCTCTCTCTCTCCAATTCGTTCTCCACATTCATCAGTCTCTCATAATGACATTTCCAGGCTTCCTTTTCCTGATCATTCGTGATACTAAGTACACCGGCATCATTCCGGACACACTTATCTCCAACATCCTGATTTGCATTGACACGCGGCCTTTCAATGCAGAACACTTTACGCCTCTGATCTTCTCGTCGCAGAACAATGGCAAACCTCCTACTCTCAGCCTCCCTGTGTGCTAAGTACACCTGACGTTTAACTTCTCTCTTAGCGGCTGTGTATCCTTCTCTACTCCCACCATTTAAAAAAAATTTTTTTTTATAAAGACAAAAACTAATACTATTTACCTTGTAATAATTAGATTATGTGAAAGTGTGTGGCATAGTAGCTAGGGTGTTGGACTTACGATCATAATGTCATGAGTTTTATTCCTGAACTGTTGTTGTTCATCAAAACTCTTTATTTTATGTTACTCCAGTATACTCAACTGAAAATGAGTACTAGCAAGTAGCTGGGTTACATTTCGGTGGACTGGACTCCTGTCCAGCGAAGAGTCTTGCACTCTGTCACTTAACATCAAGAGAACTGAAATAAGCACTGCCATAATGAGCTTCTGGGCTTAATCAGGTTTTAGATATTTTAGAATGAGATTTCAATTTGAACACTTACATAGAACCAGGTTGTTTAAAGGATTAAAGGTATGTAAAATGATGTAAAGTATATGACTTTCATTGTTAAATTGACGTGTTGATTTTTGTTTACAGCTGGAGAAGTATTAAATGTGGCTAGTCCATTCCTTGGAGAGCAGATGCATCCTACCGTCATCATCTGTGCTTTCAGGCGTGCTCTTGATGATATTTTGGAAGTTATGAAGAGTAAAATCGGGTAAGTTTAAAAAATTTATTTATTAAGGCAGCAGAATTCTGATATTTTGTGTTGTTATTTTTTATTATTTGGTTAGAACAGTGGATCCCAATTTTTTCACTACCAAAGACTATTTATTTAAATGAATATTCTGTAAGGATCTTGACAGCATAGAGTAGAGAAAACCTCAACCTGTTGAGTATCTGATAACCTCTCTAGTGTTGGCACCATGATATAACAAGGGCACTCTGTAAAGTGCTTGATGATTAACAAACAATGTACAGTAGAGAAGGCTTTCCACCTTGTCAAACAATATCTTGTGTTTGTGCCATGATAAAATGTACCCAGTACACTCTGTAAAATAGTAGGGTGCCACAATAAAATGTACTTTGTATACTCAGTAAAGTGCTTGATGTTAAGAAGGCATCCAGCTGTAGAAACTAACTTGGTCTGTGACGACCTGTCCAACCCATGCCATCAGGGAGATCAGATGTTAAATGATAATACACAACTGGTAAGTGACAAAAGCAGTTGAAGTTAGCCTGTGACTTAAAAAGGGAAATGGATGAGGTTACATGGAAAGTTGTAGTCCTTAATTTCACATGAACAGGTGCTTAGTCCAAGTGACAGGAATAGGTAATCCATTACATCCATGTGATGTAAAATGGTATAAGTGAGGATTATCTGTGAGGAGATTAGAATTATTTAACCTTTTTGTTATATTTCTAACGAAAGACATTGCATATAACTTTCAAATCCTTTTAAAAATAATCAAGAATTTGGAAGAATTTAGTAACATGATTTTATTATTAAGGTGGTGATTGGAACATATCAAAAGTTCTTAAATATAAATTATGATAGCTATATACAGTTTAACAGTTTTGTATCAAAATCAGCAGTGGTTTGGTATCAAAAAAGGTTAAATGGCTTTTTGATTTTTCATAACTTTAGTTAAGTGCAGCACATCGTTAGTAAGTGTGTGGGGGATTATTTGATACTGAAAATCTTATCGGGATGACTGGAACTAGATTTGAAAATTTCACCAATTATACAGTTAAAAAATATCACATTGTATTTTATTTATTTTCAATCAGAGTTCCAGTTGATGTGAGCAATGATGCTGAAATTTTGAAAATCATTAAAAGCTGTATTGGTACCAAGTTTATGAGACAATGGTAAGTTGAATAATTTTTTTGTTTATACAGAAGTATACAATAATGAAAGTAGTTAAACAAAATTTGACATATAAGAACCCGTTTTCTTTTCCGTTCCCAAATGGGTCTTATATATGAAGTTATCTGTTAGGCTGTTTTTTTTTTTATCTCAAAAAGAGGAGGGCGCATCTTATATGTTTTGTGGGAGGTCTTATATGTCATCAAATACACCAATAAACAGGAAAAAAAAGATAAAGAGGAGAGTAGGCAAACTACACACTTGGTTGGATGGTACATCTTTGCTGCGTAATAATATATCTCACCTGAGCCAAATGGACTGAGTGGCTTTTATTTTTCCTGATTAGTTGGAGGGAATGGTAGTGTACATTTTTTTTAGAGCCTATAAAATAGTTAGAAGGGAAATAGTAATCTTCAAACTGGAAACCTCATTTGAATACTTGCGAAGGCCAGATGGTGGTGTTAATCCAAGTTAGGTTTTAAGTCACCTCCTCTGCTCCTAAGCAAGTCACAGCAGTATTTGAACTCAGAACACCAAGAACCAGGCATCTCATCTAACACGAGCAGTTTTATCAATCCACCACTCTGGACTGCTGCTTTATTTTATCGAAAACCCAAAACGATGAAAGGCAATATTGACCTCTGTAATTCATTGCCTATATATATATATATATCTATCTATATACATAAATGGCAGTTTCTGTTTGTTTGTATGTTTGTGAACCTGAACCTAAAACTACCAAATCGATCTTGATGAAACTTGACACACATGTGGTTCTCATGCCCATTTGATTTCTTATGTATATTTTTCATTTTAATCAAAGGGTTCCCCAGAGGGCTGAAAACCCCCGCTGAAAATATTTTTCCTTCAATTTATATGAAATTTAAACCATAGGTAAATGACAAGATATGATGCCTATTCACAAAATTTCAGTAAATTTCAATAATATTAAGACACCCCGGGGTTCTATTTTTTTCCTTATAGCAACACTCAACTTCTCTGACAAACATTTTTTCGCCTGACCAATGCAATCAACAATATTTGTTTGTATTATTGTTTCGTAAATGAATTTGTCTTCATCATCATCATTTTACGTCCACTTTTCCCTGCTTGCAAGGGTGGGACGGGAACTGATTCTGACTTGATTTCTACAGCTGGATGCCCTTCCTAACACCAACCTCATTTATGGTGAGTGCTGGGTGGTTTTTGCCGTGGCACCTCCACGACCACTTTGCAGTGGAATGATAGGGATGCCAGTCCCTATCATCTCATTTCTACAGCTGAGTAAACTGGAGCAATGTGAAATAAAGTGTCTTGCTCAAGGAAACAACACATCACCCGGTCTGAGAATTGAACTCACAACCTTTCGATTGCAAGGCCAATGCTCTAACCACTAAGCCATGTGCCTCCTGATTATCTGTCTTATAATTTGATTTTGTTTTTGGTCTGAGAGGCATTGGGCATTTTAATGGGAACTGGGAATACCCCCGCTCCCGGGTATTACCAGGTACCTCAGCTAATATATATATATATACATACTAGCAGCTGAGCCCGGTTGCACCCGGGGCCACTTTTTATTAAGTTAATAATTTGAAAAATATTATTGAAAGTTTATTATAAAGAAGCAGTTTCAGGAAAAAAAATAGAAATATGCACTTGGGGCTGGACGGCGTACAATGAGAAGTGGAGCGACGTGAAAAGCGTTGTTTATTAACAGCGAAATAGCAATGTCGATGATATGCAATTTGAAAAATACTACTTACTGTTAGTGGTGGTTAACATGTATTAGAATTAAAATACAAACACGCGTCTCTTTGCAATTTAAGGGTTTTATTTCTTTTGATGGAAAACTGACCGTACTGCAGAATCGATTTCATAAAACGGTACTGTATGATCGTTAAATGTAGAAGGATGATAGTTTATTAACAGCGAAATAGTAATGTCGATGATATGCAAGTTTAAAAATGCATATTATGAAGGTTTGTATGATAGTTTACACTTTTTCCTGAAACTGCTTCTTTATAATAAACTTTCAATATTTTTCAAATTATTGGTACTGTATGTTAACAGCGAAAGAACGTTGATGAGTTTAAAAATTTGTATGAAATTGTAAATAACTCAGCCAAGTATTAGAACAGGGAGAAATAACTCACTGAACGCGATAGTAAATAGACCGTTTGGGGGCCCTAGGGACCACATTTTTCAAGTTAGAGATTTGAAACCTCGTCTATTTGCTTCCTTGGCACTTTTTACATAGGTGTGTAAATTTTCATGTCCGTCCGACCACGTCTACTACCATTTAACTGTGCACATCTGAATTTCAACCACCACCCATTTCACAAATATATATTAGATATATATATACACTAGTTGACTGTAATCATATAAGTGTTTTATTTTATATTTATTTTAAAGAGCATTGCTGATTATATTTCTTTCTGTTTGAATGATTGCAGGTCCGAGTTGGCTTGTAAGATGGCATTAGCTGCTACTAAAACAGTCATAGTAGAAGAAAAAGGGAAGAAAGAGATCGATATAAAGAATTTTGCTAAAGTTGAAAAAGTAAGTGGCACATACACACACATGCACATCATCACCATCATCATTATCATTTTATGTTCCCTGTTCCATGCTTGCATGGGTTGGATCTTTTTCAGCACAGCATTTCTTTACGTCTCGCGTTCTTTCACCATCACCTCTATGAGCTTAAGCAATTTCAGGTCAGCTCTCACCACCTTTACCCAGATCTCTCTTAGCTTTCTTCTGGAATTACTTGGCACTTCACCCAGTGACCATCATCCATGCACATCACATATCCATACCAGCGCAGTCTTCTCTCATGCGCACTATATCTGATTTCTCTCACACTTAGTTTTTCCTCTCAGTTCATCTGTGATTTGTTGTTCATACACATTAATATTGAATATCCATTAAAGCATACTGATTGCAGGTCCTCTGCGTTCACTGCCCATGTTTCTCTACCATGCAACATTGCAGTTCACAGACTAGCGTCATCCAGGCAACATTTCATGATGAGAGAACTTTTGTTGTCAATAGAGGTAGTAGCTCTCTAAACTTTTTCCACCCTGTCCTTATTCTAGCTTCAAAGCTATGAGACCCCCCCCCCCTTTACTGCTAATAATTTCAACTAGGTAGTAGATGCTATCAATTCTATGGATTCTACCTGGGATTGGGAAAGGTTTATATCACTGGAACTCTTAGAATGAATTATTCCTGAACATCTGTTTACAAAGTCCTTCTTTTCTGTTAATCTGCCTACTATACCACGACACCTTGTGTACCCAAGATTTGCATTTTGTACATCATATAGAATTTATGCCTCTTATTCCTTTTTTACATATTGAGCAAGGCCACTTCTCTGATTGGATCAGGGCCCTGCCTTCTTTCCTACTTTTTAACACTTTGGTTTTTACTAAGTTTACTCTCAGTTCTCTTGATTCTGTTTCCACAGCTGGAATTTGTTCTCTAGTTTTTCTACAGATTCAGTTATGAGAACCTGATCATCAGCATATAGAAGTTCCCATGAATAATTTTCCTGTTATAGCCTGAAGGATTTTAATAAACATGTACTTCTTCCTGTATCCTGAATTCCTCACCAAACTGATTTCCTACTCGCATTTTACTGACAGCTCCTCTGTACATGGCTTGCACTGCTCTCATAAGCCACTCTTCTACACCCAATTTTCTTAAGGACCACCAGATATTGTGGTGCTCTTAGGAACTTCTCTATACTAAAAAGAGGGCATCTGTGGTGCTCTTCCCTGAAACAAAACTGAACTGTATCTCATGGAATTTGACTCTTTCCCTAATTAGTTGTACTAGAACCCTTTCTGTCACTTTTGTAAGTTGGTTCATTGGTATTATTTTTTTTTTTATTGTTGCTCCTTTGTCGGGCACAACCTTTGTAGCAATTAATGGGTATACTATTGTGCCAATCATTGTATATGACTTCATCCTGTATTATCTGATTTACTATGTGAGGGACTAGTTCATCTCCTACTTCTCCAGATGCTTTTAGCATTTCAGTGACTATCTTTGATGATCCAGCTGCTTTACTATTATTTTTCTTGATTGCTTCTTTGACTCTATAGCTGATCCCTATTAGGTCAACAGAGGGTAGCCTCTCTTCCTTTTGAGTCTCTCTCTCTCTCTCTCACATATACATGCATAGACTCCTACTCATTCCGTCAAACGCACATAACACACATGATTCATCATCATCATCATCATCATCATCCCACCCTGCTTGCAAGGGTGGGATGGGTTCTGATTCTGGCTTGATTTCTACAGCTGGATGCCCTTCCTAACACCAACCTCATTTACAGTGAGTGCTGGGTGCTTTTTTGCCGTGGCACCTCCACAACCACTTTTGCAGTGGAATGATAGGGACCCCAGTCCCTATCATCTCATTTCTAAAGCTGAGTAAACTGGAGCAATGTGAAATAAAGTGTCTTGCTCAAGGAAACAACACATCACCCAGTCTGAGAATTGAACTCACAACCTTTCGATTGCAAGGCCAATGCTCTAACCAGTAAGCCATGTGCCTATATATATATATATATATATATAATATATATATATATATATATATATATATATAATGATAAAATATAAATTTGTAATCATCATCATCATCATCATCATCATCATCACCGTTTTACGTCCGTTCTTCCACGCTAGCATGGGTTAGACGGGTTGTCCTGTTGTGGGCAGTGTCTGGTCGGCTGACCATGCCTTGCTCATACAGGAACTGATCTGGCTTGATTTCTACAGCTGGATGCCCTTCCTAACACCAACCTCATTTACAGTGAGTGCTGGGTGCTTTTTCGTGGCGCCTACACGTCCACTTTACAGTGTGGGCTGGGTGCTTTTTTGCCGTGGCACCTCCACGACCATATTGGGGGGGCATATTGTTTATATGCTTCAGCATGTACCCATGGGAGGTCGGGTACCCTGTATTACTGCGTGACGCCAGAAGTCACGGTCGTGTGTCATTGACTTTGAGAGGTGTAGTTGGGTAAGGTCGGCTTTTATCACCTCATCCCAAGTCATCTTGGGTCTCCCCACTCCGCGGTTTCCATCAACTTCTAGTGCTCTGCACCTTTTTATGCAGCTGTCATCCTTCATACGCATCACATGTCCATACCAGCGTAACCGCCTCTCCTGCACGCAGCATTTGATTCCTCTTATGCTCAGTCTCTCTCTCAATTCATTTATGCTTTGTCGTTCACGTATATTACTGTTACACATCCATCGGAGCATGCAGGCTTCGTTTCTCTCTAATCTACGTAAGTCTTCCACCTTCAGCGCCCAGGTCTCACTACCATGCAACATCGCTGTTCGGATACACGCATCATACAGTCTGCCTTTCATTCTGAGGGAGAAGCCTTTTGCAGCTAGCAGTGGTAGTAGTTCCCTAAACTTCTTCCATCCCGTTCTTACCCTAGTTATTGTACTTTCTGAGCACCCACCTCCGTTGCTAATTCGGTCACCTAGGTAGCAGAAGCTGTCTACTGTTTCTACAGGGTCCTCCCAGAGATTGGTGGTACTTGTTTCCTGTGGCTGTTTGCTTGCTGTTTCAGCACAGCTGCTGCATGTGAATCCTACATTCTTAATTAAGCTTCCTGAGATCCCGCTACATCTCTTGTGTACCCATTGTTTGCATTTGGGGCAAAGAATGGAGTTCCTACCTACACCTTTCCTACATACTGAGCAAGGCCATTTCCCTGAGGGGATCTGGGTTCTGTTTTCTCGTCTACTTATAAGGACCTTAGTCTTTGTCATGTTGACTTTGAGGCCCTTTCTCTCTAGTCCCTGCTTCCAGGTTTGGAATTTATTCTCTAGTTCTACCATAGATTCAGCTATGAGTGCGAGGTCATCAGCATACAGGAGTTCCCATGGGCATCCGGTCTTAAACTCCTCCGTTATTGCCTGCAGGACTATGATGAACAGGAGAGGGCTAAGAACAGAGCCCTGGTGGACCCCAACCTGTACGCTAAATTCCTCGCTATACTCATTGCCAATCCTAACTTTGCTGACTGCTCCCCTATACATGGCTTGTACCGCTTTCACAAGCCATTCATCTACTCCTAGTTTTCTAAGAGCCCACCAGATTACTGCACGTGGAACTCTGTCAAAGGCTTTCTCAAGGTCGACAAATGCCAAGTAGAGTGGCTTACTTTTAGCTAGGTACTTTTCCTGTAATTGCCTCACAAGGAAGAGCGCATCAGTGGTGCCTTTCCCTGGAACAAACCCAAATTGCATCTCGTCTATATTCACCCGGTCCCTAATCAGCTGTGCTATAACTCTTTCTGTTACTTTCATGACCTGGTCCATCAACTTTATACCTCTATAGTTTCCTCTATCTAGTGCATCGCCTTTACCTTTGTAGCAGTTGACAATGATGCTACTGCACCAATCTTTTGGTATGGCCCCCTCTAGTATTACCTGGTTAACGATACGTGTGGTTATAGTGTGACCTACAGACCCAGATGCCTTCAGCATCTCGGCAGCTATACCCGATGGACCGGTTGCCTTCCCTATCTTCATATCTCTGATTGCCTTACTTACTACGCTGCCGCTGACTTGTACTGCTGGTCCCTCTATAGGGTCTACGTGGGGTAGGGTCTCTTCTTCCCATGCATTCTCCTCATTTAGTAATCTATCATAATGACTCTTCCATGCATCTTTCTTCTCAGCACTTGTGAGGGCAAGCTCACCTTTATCATTCCGGATACACTTCTCTCCAATGACATCACAACTATCTCTGACACACTGCCTCGCAATCTTGAATACCTCCTGTTTCTGGTCCTCACGTTGTAAAACATGCTTGAATTTTCTATCCTCTGCTTCCCTCCTAGCTAAGTATACTTGTCGCCTAGCTTCCCTCTTGGTCTCTATGTAATGTACCCTGCTCCCCCCGTTCTTCCATTCTTTCCATGCCTGTCTCTTGGCCTTGACTGCTTCATCTACCTTATTGTTCCACCACCAAGTCACTCTCCTCCTGCTTGAGGTCTTACTCCAGCCACAAACCTCATCCGTCGCCTCTAGTAAGTTATTTTTTAGGAACTCCCAGTTCTCTTCTACGTTAAATGTCTCTATCTGTTCTTCTTTACTGTCGTAGGCGTTGAGTAAAATATCTTTAAATCTGTTACTGGTTGAGGGGACTTTCAGCTTCCAGATCTTTCTTCTCCAGGTTGGCCTCTGTTTCAGGGCTCGTCTAGTTCTGACCGTGAGGTCGCTGACAACTAAGCTATGTTGGGATGTACATTCCTCACTAGGGAAGGCTTTTGTGTTTACGACCGTCCATCTGTCACGTCCTCTGATGAGGATAAAATCTAACTGACTAGAGTGCTCCCCTGATCTATAGGTGATCAGGTGGTTGTCGGGTTTTTTAAAGTTTGTGTTACATATCGACATGTCATTGGCGTCGCAGAATTATTATTATCATTAATCAAATGTCTTTACCATGCCATTTGTAGAGGTTTGTTTAAAATTATACAGAGTATTGTAATTTATTTGGATTGTGCACTATTTCTTCTTTTGTAACTTGTTTTATTTCTGAAATTTTACCCTAGATTCCTGGTGGTTGCATTGAAGATTCTTGTGTATTGCAAGGAATTATGCTGAACAAAGATGTTACACATCCTAAAATGAAGAGGTAAGTTAATATTCTAATATTGAGAATATTGTATCAAGGTTATTTTTATTTTAACAAGTATTTTATGGTTGTTATTCCTGCTAAAGTAGGGGTTCTTGTGGCCCCATGACAACTTTCATACTCATTGTGAAGCCCTATTTGAGGCAGTGTTAATGAATATATGATGCAGTTATAGTACTGTTTTGTACTTTTTCAAGAATTTCTTGCTAATGTGTTTTGAAGTTGTACAGGACGTTAAAAGTTTAAATACGTAGCATCTAAATGACATTTCCTCTATTTACAGAAAAATAGAAAACCCTCGCATTCTTTTGCTAGATTGTTCTTTAGAATACAAGAAGGGAGAGAGCCAGGTAATTCTATTTTCACTTAATTTTATTTCTACCTAGTTATGTAAAAAAAGCCATTCCTTTTATTGGTTACAGTAAATCAATACAAACATTTTAATCCTTTCAACACTAACCTGTTTGGAATCACCCATTAAAGTGTTCAAATATAAATTTAAATTTTGGACTGAAATCTCATTACATGAGAGATATTTTGGAGTCACCTATTAAAGTGTTCAAATATAAATTCAAAATTGAAAGTTTAACTAAATCTCCTATAAATATTGTTTTGATAATTTAAACACATTATATTCTTGTAATAAAATCTGCAAAAGAGTTAAGGCCATTTTTCTGCTAAGGCAGGGTTTAGCACTGCTGACTTTACAGCCAGATGCCTTTCCTGGCATCAGTCCTCATAGTCACCTTTTATGATAATCAGCAATATGGTGTACCTATTTTAAGCTGGATACATACATAACTCATTTTTCCCTTGTGGCCAGAATTGATTATTTCCCTTAGTATTTGACACTAACCTCCTTGTTTTAACACGACCTCCCTAAGCCAATAGTGAGAATCGATAGTTTTTTAACATGACCATATCAAAACTGCTCTAAGTTTATAAAAGTTTTGTATTTCAGATTATTAAATAACAAATAATTTCATATAATAAAATGTAAGCAAAAATATGAAAAAAAAATTTGTTTTTTTTGTAAGTATTATCATATACATATCTTTAAGTGAAATGTTCTAGATCGTAGGGCTTGAAACAATAAATAACAGAGATTTACCTTGCATTGCTCACACCCTGTTTTTTGGAACACTGCTTACATGTTCTCTTTTCCCCTAAGTTTACAGGCCAGTACATAGCACCCTGAACCTGGGGAACTTCTTCCAAAGGCATTTTCCTTTTATACGAATAACCCTCGATAAGTTGCTGGGCCAGGTTCATTCTGAAACTCATCTGGATACATTTTTTCTTGCTTTTTCTAGACGAGTTTATGGTTTTGGGATTGTTTCAACAACAAAATAAAACAAATACTTCCATTTATTTGGCTTCCTTCCATTGCAGTAGCTGGCTCTCATCTGGTCTGCATGGTCCACTCCATTATGTGCTCCATGTGGTCTTTTACTGCCCTTGGACATGGCACAATGTGGTGTTCCCGTCTTTTATTTTCACCTGACAATTGTTAAATCATTGGGACTGAAATTTGTGGCCAGCAGTGTCACAGTCCTCTTATGCCAGGCTGTTGCTACCAAGTTCCCTTTTTGCCTCTTTATTGTGTCAGCTTGTTGCCTCAATTTTGCTGAGGTAACAGCTTTTGGCATGTCTTTTTTTTTTCTTATTGTCCCGCAAGAATAGGTCCCATTTTTTAAAAGTTCTTTGAAGGTTCCTGAAAGTTTGACAGGAGAAAAAAATTATCACAATACACGTGATTCCCCCCCCCCCCCCATGTCCGTTGTGAAGTCTTACACATCTCTTTCTCCAAATCCTTATTCTGTTTGATTTGGGACTTTCCCTGTATAAACTTGAAAGTCGTTTACATAGCCGTTGTATGGATCAGCCTGCATCCATATTTTTATCCCACACTTTATAGGCTTCAGTGAAAGATATTGTTTGAAACCAAGTCATTCAGTGAAAGTAGCCATGCCTTCATCATTCCATGTTTCACAGGGTAGACTGTATTGCAGCTTCAAGTTCCTATGTATCCTTTCAATCAATGGCTGAACATGGGCAAGTTTGTCATAGTCAGGGTGGCCAGGTGCTGGATTCTGGGTGAAATCTGAAATATGGAAATACTGGTTCAGTTTGTCCAGTCTGTCCCTTTTAATCACTTCCCTAGTCTTTGTGACTGGAATAAATTATCTTTTAAAAAATACATGTCCTGATTAGGGACAGAAGCAACTCCCATCACTATCTGAAACGTAATATAGGCCCTCATTTCTGAAGCAGTTATATTTTTCGCCATTTCTGTTTTAATGTCATGACTATACTCATAGTTAGGGAGCAAGGAGTTAAATGATGATGATACATGCAGCAATATGGCGTAATTATTCTAAACTGGATACACACAGCATACAGCAAATGAATAAGTATAAGAGTACAGTTGTCCCCTGGTATTCGCAGGGGTTACGTTCCTAGAGCATCCGCAAGGAGTGAAAAACCACATATTGGATGTGGTCCATAAAAATGCCTATAAACGTCAAAACATAATGTAAAATAAAGGCCGGCAAATACAGCATATTGTTATTAATAATTTAGTGTTAAAAAGTGAAAAACGGCATTAAAAAATTGCAGAAGATATTTACGAATCCACAAATGTGGTTTTCATGAACAATTATTAGTTAGGTTCTAAGGAAAACTCCACGAATGCTGGGGGTACATAGTTTTTATTTCTCAAGTATCATCATGGTATGGGTTGGACTGGCAGTTATAGACCAGTTCAGTTCTTAATCTTTTCATTATCATATCCTTCATGAAATACACTTCTTATGGTATTGAAATAATCAAGAATTTGGAAGATTTAGTCATTATTAAGTTGGTGTTTGGAACATAACTTAAAGGTTCTTACATAAAATTATGTTGAAATCTTTTTAGTTTTAGAATTAATCACTGTTTTAGATGGATCGACACACCATACCTTTCATACATT
The DNA here is from genome assembly GCA_964016885.1 of Eledone cirrhosa. Classification (NCBI taxonomy): domain Eukaryota; kingdom Metazoa; phylum Mollusca; class Cephalopoda; order Octopoda; family Eledonidae; genus Eledone; species Eledone cirrhosa. Next base: position 58,623,033 of record OZ024742.1, read on the forward strand.
TTAATTTTTGCATAGTTTCTACAACTGGATGCCCTTTATAACACCAGTCACTTTACAGGAATATGTGTTGTAAATAAATGAGAAGATAGTTTTACTTGGTTCATAATTCTACTTTTTTACTTTGTCTATTTTACATCTTACATTGTTCTGTTTATTTATTTTTTATATTATTATTATTACAGCAGTAATTGTTTTATCAATGTTTGTTTATTTTCTACCCATACCTGGCTAGAGTATATTTAATTTAATATAATATATTTAAGATTTTGTTATTTTTTAAATTAAAGTCTTATATCAAAATAACATTTTTTCATTATTTCATTGATTGTCAGACAAACATTGAGATATCTGCCGAAGAAGATTTTGTGTAAGTATTAATATTGTCTTGTGTGTGTGTGTGATAAAAGCCGACCTTACTCAATTATACCTCTCAAAGGCGATGACACACGACCGTGACCTCTGGCGTCACACAGTAATACAGAGTACCCGACCTCCCATGGGTACAAGCTGAAGCATATAGACAATATGCCCCCACACCCCACTGCAAGGTGGTCGTGGAGGTGCCACGGCAAAAAAGCACCCAGCCCACACTGTAAATGAGGTTGGTGTTAGGAAGGGCATCCAGCTGTAGAAATCAAGCCAAATCAGTTCGTGTATGAGCAAGGCATGGTCAGCCGACCAGACACTGCCCACAACAGGACAACTCGTCTAACCCATGCTAGCATGGAAGAACGGACGTAAAACGTCCACTTTACAGTGTGGGCTCGGTGCTTTTTTGCCGTGGCACCTCCACGACAACTTTGCAGTGGAATGATAAGGACCCGAGTCCCTATCATCTCATTTCTACAGTTGAGTAAACTGGAGCAATGTGAAATAAAGTGTCTTGCTCAAGGAAACAACACATCACCCAATCTGAGAATTGAACTCACAACCTTTTGATTGCAAGGCCAATGCTCTAACCACTAAGCCATGTGCCTCCATACATACATACATAAATGAGTTGCACTACATAAATATGCATCACATACACACACACACTTACAATATATATATATATATATAATAATCATCATCATTTTACGTCCGCTTTTCCCCGCTTGCATATATATATATATATATATATAGTAAGTGTGTGAGTGTGTATATATGTGTTATGCATATTTATGTAGTACAACTCATTTTTTTCCAGCTGAGTGGATTGGCAGGAAATAATATAACTAATAATTCTTCAAAAGGTTTTTATTGTTTCATGTAATATAAAGACAAAAATAAAAAAAATAATGGTATAAAGTGCAGTGTACAAAAATATTAAAATGAGCAGGGCTATATCACAAAAACATTTGGCTGCCTCAATGGAAGATAAACAAACTAATGGCAACATACTGAAAGTGTACTGGATCATGGGGTGCCAAATTTAAGAAGTCCCACTTATATATTGCTCCACAACTAGGAATCTACATCTATACTTTGACAGAGAAGTTCCCACGTCTTGAAGTGCATGAGGCAGTTAAGCTAATCCAGCATTTCCTATCTCCAGTCATAGATGTTGCACAATGTTCTGATGGCAATTCATTTTAGGTCTTCACTTTCTTTTGCCCCCTGCCACCCAGCACAAAGTTTTGTTGGCTGGCTTCATTTATGGCAGTGTGGAAAGATATCCAAGTCAGCTAAGGTGCTTTTTGCAGATTTTTAATGATACTGGCTGCTGACCTATTTGTTCCCTGATTTCTTTATTTGTAATAAAGACGTTCCATTTGACATCAAGGAATTTCCTTAGGCATTTGGTCACAAGCTTTTTCTCTTAACTGCTTTTGAGTTGCCACGTCTCACAACCATACAGAAGATTAAAGATTATGGTGGAGTTGGAGAATCGTAGTTTCAGCTTGAGAGAACTTTTCGCTGGCACAGATTTTGTTGAGTTAGCTAAATTTCTATTCTCTAGCTGACAAATCTTACGACCATTTAAACTCTAAAAGTTGTCTCCCATAACAGGAGTAACTTCCCCTGCCATCTAGTTACTACAAATTTTAACGTTTTAATTCATTTTGAGTTTTGAATATAATAAATGTGATTTGTTAATAATGTGGCACGACTTTTTATTGAAATGACTGAGAAAAAACTTTCATGAAACAAATTTAAAAAATAATTTATTTTGTAAAATATATTTAATAAGTTATAAAAATATAGAATTATTAAGCTATCCTGGAGCTCATTCATCTCTCCTCCCCACATCATCCATCACTAATCACTGTATTCAGTATGTTGTCCCTCTGTGACTCCTTCCCTGTTAAAAAGAGGGTGGATTTGTGTCAGTTTTAGCAAAACGGAACACAACCAGCATTGATCTTTCCCATGTTAGAGGGTGTGTGAAGGTCACGGGCACTGTACCTCCCTCCAGACCAAGGCCTTTTTGAAACAATTTTATGGCTGGATGCCCTTCCTGTTTTACTGTTTAGCCAATTGAAGGCCACTTTTTGCCATTTCTTCATCAACCCTTTTAGCACCATCTCACTTGAAATCATCTCTATTTTAGTATTCAAAAGAAATTCAGATCCTGTGATTGAAATTTCATTGTTACATTACAGATAACATTAGATTCCATAAATTAAGTTATGTTTTTGAAATATGCAAAACCACTATATTAAAAATTGCATTATGTTAAAAATGGAAGTCTTTACTCTAATACTGCATATTTTCACAATGATCTGTTTGCTAGTAAAGATACTATAAGCATTTGAATTAACAAACCCATTTTAAAACGTTTTCTACTGAATCATTATAGTTAAGAATGAATATGAAAATGGTTAAACTGAAATTTTTCTTTGTTTAAAGTTATGAAATATGATATGGAAAAGGTTAAACTGAAATTCTGTCTATTTTCAGCAAGGTGTTACGTCTTGAAGAAGAATATATCCAGGAAATCTGTAATGACATTATTGCAGTAAAACCTAACTTGGTCATCACTGAGAAGGGCGTGTCTGATCTGGCCCAGCATTTCCTTATCAAAGCTGGTATTAGCTGTATTCGTAGAGTTAGGAAAACTGATAACAACCGTATTGCAAGGTAAACCAATCACCTTTCTAATTAGCCTTGTTTTGTTTGTTTTATGTTTTTTAAGTTCTATCTCTGGCATGTTGTTTTGTTGTGCTTTGTTACTTTTTCTTGCTGCCAAGTGAAGGAGCATGGCCATGTGGTTAGGAGGTTGAGCTCTTGATTAGGAGGTTGAGCTCTTGATTATAAGATCATCAATTTGATGTGGTCATTGTATTCTTTTGTTTCTCTTCATGATAAACTGGGCCCCCCCTATCATTAAAACACCAAGAAACTTCCCATAAGATACAATCATATAGGCTCCCAGCTAAACTGATATGGCTGTGAGCTATTTTCTTCATAATATGACTGGGGATCCTATCATTAAGTCACACAAGAAAGCTATGAGATACAACCATATAGGAGGCCAGCTAAACCTACATAGGTGTGTTCTGTAAATTTCATTTGTTTTTCATTGTCTGTGTCAATTGTGTATTAGACTTGATACATCACCCAGTTTATCTCCACTGCCTGGCTCTTTGGTGTCCCTAGTGGAGTTCAGCCTATTGCAAGCATTTGAACCAAGTCTCCAATTTAAGGATATCTTGTGTGGCACTGCTGGATACATCCACTCTGATGGTTGGGAATTGGCAGAGTTCCTGGACTATTCCTGGTTCTTTCTGCTTAAAATTAAAATCCCAACATCAACTTTGCCTTTCATCCTTAAGTATCAACCCAGGGCATTGGATTAGGGAAGTAGTTAGTGTTCAAGGGAGTAGTTGAGGCATTCCATTCTGAGTTCAAATATGTGTTGTACTACTTCAGCATAATTGCCACTAAGATGCTAGTGCCACAAAAAAATGTACAGCATAGCCTATATGGTGGTTGGTGATTGGAAAGGCATCCAATTGTTGTGTAGAAAACTTGCCAAACAAATGGCTGGGAGAACTCTTTAGCTGTCAAAGACCTTCTTTGGTGCTAGAATAAAATGCACTCCATAGGGTATGGACACATGTGAGCAAGATGCATGTCTCTGACCAGTCAGGTCAGTAGATTTGATTATATACTGATGCGATGTCCAACTCTTGCTAGCATGGAAAAGGGATATTAAATGATAATGACTGTCCACTCTGATGGGACCTCAGAACATCTTTTAACAACTGGAATATTTCAATGGTAGATCTGAATAACATTTTGGAGGGTGTTTCCTTCCAATTGTCGTTGTAAAAGCTGTAGGTTGGAACAGTTTGTTACTATTGACAACTGAGAGAAATGTTGAAATGATTTGGAATGCAATCATTATCATCACTAGCAGAAAAACCACTCTTCGGGTGGTTTTCTGCTAGCCTGTGTAGGTGTGCATATTGATATTATACGCAAGTATATATACATGTAGATATGATACATCAAATAAAATCGTAATTGACAATATATACAGAAATTGAACGAAGACTGTTACACTGTCTTATGTAATCAGTAACATAATCCATTGATGGAAATATATGACTGTTTATTTAAGCGATCGCTAACCGGAAGTGTTGACATTTGAAACTTTTAAAGAAGTGAATCTTAAAATAAGCGACAAAATTATTTATATTTAATCAAGAATAACAAAATTTAGTAGATAAATTCTGTAATATTCATTCATTATTTATTCAAAGTAATCCGACATATTTTACTTACGGGATAAAAAAATAAATTCTGGACGCTGTCCCGCATTCCTCCCTTTATTATAGTTTAGATTATTTTACATCTGTTTTCAATGATGGTATGGATTAGACCACATATCAGTTATACATTCTATATTTGGCATGGTTTCTATGGCTGGATACATTTTCTTGACAACCACTTTACAGTGTACTGGATGCATCCGTTTTCTATGGGTTATACCACATATCAGTTATACATTCTATATTTGGCATAGTTTCTATGGCTGGATACATTTTCTTGACATCAATCACTGTACACAGTGTGCTGGGTACATTTTATTGTGGTACCAGTTCTAGCAAGGTCATGTCCTTGACATGACTGAAGAGTCCTTTTTACTCTGCAATATTATTGTTTGAATGCCAATTTCATTTCTAATGGCAAAAACAGCTTGTGATTTTCAAATTATAAAAAAAAAAATCGATTTTAACTTTCTCATTAAGTAAGTTGTTATTTGGAACATAACTTAACCATTTAGCATTTACATTACTAGCGTGGAAGATGGACGTTAAACGATGATGATGATTACTCTATACATATATTGTAATTTAGTAGTAAAGGCTTTACATAATATCACATAATATCAACTCTGAAATTTTGATATTATTTATTTTGAACAGAAAGAGGTGAAAGAATTCTGGCTGGATATAACTGGTTTAAATGCTAAAGGGTTAAAAGTTCTGACATCAAATTATGAGAATGTTTTTAGATGAATATAAATATTTAAAAACAAGCTCCGACGTCTGGCAATGGACTTGGTAAACACCCACAAAGTTATTAACCATCTCGCCAACAACAACCCTGAGCACCTTTTTGATCTCCATGTGTCTAAAACACGTGGACATGCCTACAAAATCAGAAAACAGCACAGCTCCCATGACTTTCGGAAACATTTTTTCACGCTCAGAGTTGCTGAAGTATGGAACAAACTGCCTGCGTCAGTTGTTAGCTGCCGAGACACTGCATCCTTTAAAACCCTCATGCTTCCCGAAATTCGCCAAAACTACACCTGATGTACCCCTTCCATACACATGCACATGTGTATATCATGACTCATGCACTGTTCATTTTCCTGACGTTTGTACATTATCCTATGTACTATACATACACTTTTTGATGAGTTGTAGTGCACCTGAGCACTGTACACACTATTTCATTATTATTTAAACAGTTTTGTATTGTAGAACCAAGGATAGTTTCAGGCAGTTAGATCTCAAAAGTGCTCGACTCTACTTTAGTTCACTGCAATTTTCCAAAATAATCTCACCACCAATAAAGATAGTATAAAGGAACTAGATACAACTGTATAGAAAATTAAACTTTTGCACCATGTGAAATGCCTTGAAGTGACAAGTATGTTAAATGATCAATCTGAGACAAACAGCATAGAACTGTCAAATATCTGTAACTTAAGTTGGTTTGAAACATTTCTCACATAACTCACATCAGACCTAGTTCAAGTTGATGTTGTTCTTGTGTTATACTTGTTATACTTTTTGTTTTATTTGTTTATTTTTATTACTTATGGTCCCTTTTTATGTCTTGATTCTAAATTTAAGGCGTGGCTCTCTTCTATCTTGTACATTGCTTAACTATTTTTTTATAAACTAGTAAACTGTGTGTGTATATATGTATGTATATGTGTGTGTATACACACACACACACACACACACACACATTCATATACTCATTGCTGATTATTGTGTATGTATGTATGTATAAGTATATATACAGGGTGCGGACGATATTTGTTCGCAAGATTACTGTCTAGGAAAAGAAAAAATAACACAGTTTTATTTAAAGATATATTTATCAAACTTGGGTCAGTTTGTCTTCATGACTTGTTCTTTCGATCTCACTCGATAAATCCGCCATTGGCTTTGATGACTGCCTCGGAACCGGCTACAGGCCTTTGTCACTGTTCCCCGACTTAGGCCCCTAAAGGCACTTGTGAACCTGGCATTCAGATCGTCTTTCGTATTGCAGCTAGATCTGTTGGTGTCTCGTTCCACTGCGCCCACACAAAGAAGTTGAGGGGGTTGCAGTCAGGCGAGCTGGGAGGCCAGATGTCAGGCGAAGTGTGGTCGATGAAGTTCTCTGACAGCCAGGCTTGGGTCTTTCAGCTGGTATGGCAGGGTGCTGAGTCTTGCTGCCACACGTATGGCCTACCTGCAGCTACCTGGTCGATCCAGGGCTTTACTACCTCGCTCAGAATGCGGATGTAGCCATCGGTGTTCAGCTTGAGGCCCTCAGGGAAGAAGTGAGGTGGCATGACATCACCTTGACTGCTGGCGACACCTAAGACCAATGTTGTCGCTGGAAACTTTGTCTGCATGACTCTGGGCACGGCTTTGGATGAGACAGCGAGCCACCTGTTGTTCTGGGAGTTGATCTTCTGGTCTTGGCAGGGGTTTTTCTTGGAGAAAAACCACAGCATGTCTGGCTCCAGTGGGTGTTTCAACTTGTTGATCAGCTTCTTTGCGTGCTTCAGTCGCTTTTCTTGCATCACCTTTGACAGAAATTGTCCTTTCCTCATCTTGTATGAAACGTAGCGAATCTCTTCATGTACCACCAGCCTAATGAGCTTTTCATCCACGCCTTTCTCCCTTGCAATGTCACGCATCGACTTGCTAGGTTCATTGTTGAGGATATCCTGAACTTCAGCGATGAACTCAGGCGTTCTGAAGGCGTCAGATTGTCCATCATGTGTTTTCCTCTCTGATGTTGTAGTCGAATCCTGAATCTTCCAATTCCTTTCTGATCTTTTCCACCATTCTCCTGCTAACGCTGAGAAAGTCTGAAATTTCTTTATTTGTCCTCCCGGCGCGGATTCCAAGAAGAACTCTGTGTCTCTTCCACAAATAGGGAGGTTCAAAATTATTCATAATCAATTATTCTGAAAATAAATAATGGAAATATAGTCACTGTTTTTATGAAGACAAGAGTGACAACGGAAGTAAAAAATATTTGCATAAAATTAGCAGTTGAAAATTGCGAACAAATATCGCCCACACCCTGTAGTGTATGCTTTTACAAATTTTTCTAATGTTGATACCTAATCCCCCTATTTGTCAATCAAATGTCTTTCAACATCAACTGCCACTTCTTAATGTGGTGTTTAATTTCTTCCTTTAATTCTATTAGTGCAACTCTCTCTCCTCTCCAGTGAGGCCTATCACTCCTGATATTCTACACTACAAATATCATTCCAAAAAAAAAGATTTAGTTTAAGATGATAGAGCTGGGGATGTAGATTGGGCAAAATGGAAAAGCTTGTCATAGGACCCATGAGTCTCTCTTGCTTTAGCAGAGAAAATGGCCTTAAAACCAAGGCCTCTCAAACTCAAGGGCTCAAAAGGGCCATTACATTCTGGGGAAGAGGCACGGTGGATCCAAAGTGAGATAGTGGCGGGTATGATTTCAACCAGTTATAATCTTATCTTAGTCCCATGACTCCTAAGGAAGTCGTAGGGAGGCCATAGTGGCATACAATGTTCTAGGGCATTTTAAAACCTGGTGCAGATTTCTTCCAGAGATGGATAGAGAGTGAGAGAATGGAAGTGAGAAAGAGATATAGAAGAATCAACCTTGGTACTAGACTACTACTATTTTTATCAATCTCGAAAGGATGAATGGCAAAATTGACCTCGGTGAGATTTGAACCGAGAGAGAGTCGGTGTCGGAATGAATATCGTAAAATATTCTATCCATGTTTTAACAACTCTGCTAATTCGCTGCCTTGCCAGTTCTGCAATACAGCTGATAGGTTGGCAGGTCAAGCTTAATGCTGCTGTTGCAAAGAATGAAAAGAGCGAGAGGAAAAATTATCAAGTTTTAGGAAAATATTAGAAAATTGTTCTGCTGTAGATCATAGAAAAGGTAGTTTTTGGACCATGTGTTTGTGACCCTGCCATAAAATACTTGCTGTTGTGGTTGTTACAAATATCATTTCTATTTTACTCTTTTTTTTTTTTTTGTTTGATTTCATGTCAATTTTTCTTGTTTGATTTCATGTTAATCTTTCTTGTTTGTTTTAATCCAAAGGGCTTCTGGTGCTACAATTGTTAGCAGAACCGAAGAAATCAAGGAGGAAGATATTGGTACTGGATGTGGACTTTTTGATATTAGGAAGATTGGTGATGAGTATGTATTTATTGTTTTTTCTTTTTTCTATGGTTAAATAAGAAGCATAGGCATGACTGTGTGGTTGAGAAGTTTTCTTCGGAATCGCGTTTTCTGGTTTAGTCCCAGGGTGTGGCATCTAGACCAAGTATCTTCTATTATAACCTTTGGCCCACTAATGCCTTGTGTGTTAATGGAAACTGTAGGAAGCCTGTCATATGTGCCAGTGTGTTTGAATGGATAATAAATGATGATTATGTATAAAGTTATGTGTGTTTGTGTGTATGCCAGTTGCCGTATAAATGTCATATCAACATTATAAATATAATGCTAAGTGCTAACATTGTTTATGTTCTTCTTACCCTGTCCTGCAGTGTAGCAGTTAGATTCCATGTTTGCAGTATATATACTATACTTAAAATAAAGTGTGGGTTAACATCAGGAAGTGCATCTGGCCTGAGAGAACCTACCTGCCTCAAAAATTTAATCTGTATCTATGTTGAGATGTAAAAATGGTTGATGGTATTGAAGAAGAGATTCAGAACAATCTTATTTTAACCCTCACATCACTATGGTGCTGATAAAATATGCTGCCTATATTTTTGAATTTGAAAGTAAATTCATGTGAAGTCCACATGTATTTGTTTACATATTTTTGTATCCACACAGTTTAAGAAAGCAGTAGTATGTACTATATTTGACTATATGGGTTGGTATCAGGAAAAGTATTCACTCATAGACTACTGCTCTGAAAAAGCAGATCATGAAACAAAATACAACCACATTAAGCTAGTATTAGAATGGGCATCTTCTTGTAGAAGCATGTAAAAAAGAGTTAAGAGGACTTTTCAGTCATGCCACTGACACGGCAATCTTTCTAGTGCTGGTGTCATAAAATATGCGTCCAATATACTCTGTAAAATGGTAGATATGAAGAAGGACATGGTAGACTTGATCCGTCACTCAGTTTATCACCTCTGACTGGCCCTTGGATTCAAGAGTCCATTCTGTTGCATGCATTCCAGATATCTGGTTTGAGGGTTTCTTCCTCACTCCTTTCTCTCTCATATGGGGAAAGTAACAATGAAAGGTAGATCAGCATATAAAGCAGGCAGGCATGGGTAACGTTTTATGAGCAGTAGGCTGCACGAGATATGGCTCATCATAAGGCAGGCAACCCCATTACTGCCGTGCCCTAGGCCCAGAGCCCAATCACCCTTCCCCTTCCTCTGTGACACTGGAGCCCTGCCTTTCCCTTTTCTGTTTTTAAAAAAAAATTTTTCTTATTTCACATTCTGTTCTTTCTTCTCATTTAACGACTTGGATTTTATATTAGGTATGCCATTCAGAAAACCAAACAGGTTGCAGTTTGCCAATGATTGATATCTGATCATAATTGTTTGGAGAGAACTAAATGTATTAATAGATATCACCACCACCACCGTTTTTATGTCTGCTTTTCCATGATTGTGTGGTTAAGAATTTCCCTTTGCAATCATGTGGTTTTGAGTTGTGCTTCATGGATGTCTCATAATGTTTGACAAAGATGAGCAATGTGGAGCATAATTAGAATAAAGTATGGGTTGGTATCAAGGCATTCAGTCATAGAAAAACTGCCTAAAAAATCTAGTCCAACCCATGTCAGCATGGAAAAAAAAGAGTAAAAAAATGTGTTGCATCTCAGCAGGTTCTTGGGTGTTTTAATGATAATGTCTGTCTTGTTACACTTCACAACCATGTTGGTTTAGCTGGCCTCCAAGGAGGTAGCATCTCATAGATTTCTTGAGTGTTTTAATGGTAGGGGCCTCGATCCTACCATGAAAAAATCAAGTGAAATGAAGCGTCTTGCTCAAGCACACATGCTGCCAGTCCGGGAATGAAATCCACGACTTTTATAATTGAGTCTAGCACTCCAACCACTAGATCATGTGCCTTCACCTTCTACCAGTGTTTCACCACAATTGATAAAACTATTTCTTTTTTTATAGGTACTTTACATATTTAATTGATTGTAAAAATCCCAAAGCTTGTACCATTGTATTACGTGGCGCCAGTAAAGATATTCTAAATGAAGTGGAGAGGAATCTACAAGATGCTTTAAATGTTACCAGAAATGTAATCCAAGAACCAATTTTGGTACCAGGAGGTGGTGCTACAGAAATGGCCTTAGCACATGTAAGTTATTTTTTTATTTTGTGTTTCTGGGTGTAGGTTGAAATAAAGTATATTATGAGTTCTTTTTACTTATTATATGCAGTACAATTGTCACCTGTAGTATGTGAAACAGTTTGGCAACTTGTTTCAGATTGTGTGCTGTATTCTCTATAGCCGAGGTCCCCAACCTTTTTATATGAAAGGGCCACATAAACATTCCAAATTTAGATGAGGGCCGCATATTAGATTTATCCATACTATCAAAGGCAGTTCACGTTTTTATGATGACAGACTTGCACTTATAATTGCCGCGTTTTCAATGCAAACTTGTTAGACACGTTTTTTTTTTTCCGAGAAAGTCTTTTGAAGTCAGTCGCGTTATCTAAAAGTTGAAAGACATGTAGGCACATACACGTTTTCTTTTTTGAAGTTGCGTTGCCTATATGTTGAATTTTTTCCACACACATACACATGTATATATGAAGTGTGACACTTCATATATCCTTTTAGGATATAGATTATTACTACTACTACTTGGCAAAGTAGTTTGAATTTATATAAAAATTGCTGCAAATATTTGAAATGTAGCAAAAAATCCTGTCATGCAGTTGCTGGCTATGTGCAACTTGCTGGACAAGAGCATAATTCTTTTCTTGTTTTGAGGGTCACACTGAATATCCTTAAGGGCTGCATGCAGCCCTAGGGCCACAGGTTGGGTATACTTGCTCTAGAGGATTATTATTATTATTAGGGTAGTGGATTGGCAGTATTGGTAGGGTGTTGGACAACAATCTTTGCAGCATATAGTTATGGCCCTTTACATTCTGGGTTCAAATCCTGCCATGGTTAGCTTTGCTGTTCATCCTTACGGGGTCGATAAAATAAAGTACCAATTAACGCGCTGGGTGAATTTGAGTTTACAGTTTACTCTTTCCTTGGCCTTGTGCCAAATGTAGAACAATTATTAACTCTTTCATTACCATATTTTTTATCAAATACAATATTTGAATTAATTAATGAAAAATTTGGAGGGATTTACTAAAATTATTTCATTATTAAGCTGGTATTTGTAACATTAACTTATCAAAAGGTTCATGTGTCAAATTATATTTGAAGATTTAAATATAAATAGGGACCTTGTGAAATGGAAGGTTTTGTTTCATAGAACCAGAGACAGTTATTTTTAGGAGTGTGGGGTATCAAATGTGTTAGGTGATGGATTGGTAGACCAACTTTTGTAACAGCTCTTTACATTCAGATACTACCCTATGTTAACTTTGCCTTTCATCCTTTCAGGATTGATAAAATAAAGTATATTTTGCTAATACAGTTTCATGCAATATATGATGTTAATTATAAAATCTCAGTTTGTGTCAAGTTGAAAAACTAATTTCACTTTGTTTTAGGCATTGAACGAGAAAGCAAAGAGTATAGTAACTGTTCATCAATGGCCATATCGTGCTATTGCCAAGGCTCTGGAGATTATTCCTTCTACCTTAATTCAGAACTGTGGTGCCAGTACTATTCGTACTCTTACAGCTCTCAGAGTAAGTGTTTCATTTAACTTGGATATTTATACCTTATTTTTCATGTTATTGATTTTTGCTTATCTCAAAGTGGATATATATGTGTATATATATATATATATCCATGGCATATTTCTATGTGGATATATATCTGTGTGTATTTAACTATACATATCTATATTAATGTTATCTATCTGAATATATTTATATGAATATATTTATATGAGTAAATATATCATCTATTGGCCACATGTGGCACTATGCTGTGTGTGTTGTTTTGCTTTCTTTACTATGTCTTCTATGTGTGCTGTGGATGTTTTAAAGGTCTTGTCTACAACTCTTAGCAATTCATGTGTTAATTTATGTATTCTAGTTTATTAGATGTTTATGTGAGAGGATCCTTAAGTTACTGTTAAGTTACCTGTCCGGTGCTGGCTCCATGAAAAATGCTCTCAGTAGACTGGCTGATGATAGGATGGGCACCCACTTGTAGAAACCAGGCCAAAAGGAAAAAAAAAGCTGAATGGACTCTTCAGTTGTGTTAAAAACATAACTTCCTTAGTGCTGGTTATTCACTAAAATGCACTCACTATACTAGAGTATAGGAATGTACATAAGTGAGATCTCGCTCTCCCCATCCACACTCCATGTGAGAGGTCAGTAGCATGACTGGTCTGTGATGATCCATGCAAGACTTACTAGCAGAGAAAACGAATGTTGATGGTGTGTGACCTTGTGCTAGTGGTTAGGATGTTAGTCTCACAGTTACATAGTCAATCACAGGACTGGGCATCAAGCTGTATTTGTGGACAAAGCACTTCATTTCATGTTGACACCGTTTACTCAACTGTAAAATAAGTGCCAGGGAAGAATCAGTCACTTAACCCTTCATGAAACTGGGATAAGCTCTGGCTTTTTCAGCCTCTAAGCTTGGGAGGGACTTTACATTTTTAATGTGTGTGGTGATTTGCTTTCTTTACTATGTGTACTGAAGGTGTTGTCTTGTAAGAAGAGAGGTGGTGGTTTGGTTTGTGCTAAATTGTACATACTGCTCACACCTAAGTAGATTTAGCTGGCCTAATAGGATGACAGGGATCCCAGTCATACATTGTGTTGGTTTGAAGCCCTATTTCAAGGTGGCTGATGTAGGAGTAGTTGTGACTTAGAGAATGATGAAAGGATATGTTTAGTGTAATGTCCATGCCATATGAAACTTTTTTTGTGTGGTGGTGTGAAAGGAAACATCTATGTGGTTGCTCAATCAGCAAGAAATTGTAGCCAAATGTTCTTGTGTGTTTAGGGTTATTGTTGGCATCATTTATGGTCATATAATGTGAACCAAAATTATTAGGGTGCCTTTGTTACCTCATCTGGCTACAGCCAATTACTTTCAGAGAGATACCCCAGTACAGAACTTATTTACCATACTGAAACAAGTGACTGGCAATGTTGGCTTCAGTGGGATTTGAACTCAGTGTGACAAAGCCAGAACAAATGTCAGAAGACATTCGATTTGATGCTCTAATCACTCTGCAGCTTTGCTTCCTTGTATATATATATATATGCATATGTATGTGTGCGTGTGTGTGTGTAAATTCTGTATAACAATATATTATAGTTTTGTTATAAAGTATTTTAGTACTTTAAAGTGTGTGGTGTGATCAGTACCACTGTTGTGTCACATGTTTGGTTGTACTCTGTGTGTGTCTAATTGACAATAAATACATAAATACAGTAATTATATAATATACCATAGAACAATTGAAATAACTAAGTCTTTATAATAATACATAGTCTCTGTTGGAATTGTTTAGTGAGAGAGTACTCTCACATAACAACGCAACTACATACACATAACACACCTATTTTCTCTTCGGTCAATTAATTATGTGTGTGTGTGTTGGAATATTGTTTTCCCTCTCTCTCTAAATAAAAGACATAGTAATGCTCTGGCATAGCATGATTGATATGTGACTGGGGTTGTATATTGATTGATATATGAAATATTCATGTAAATTCATGTAAACATTTTTACAGCCTTATGGATTTTAGAAGTGAATTTCACCACCGGTCTTTAGCAACCAAGAACGAACACTCTAATGGCTGTTTTTGGCTTGCTAACCGTCTTCAGATGGGCTTGATCAATTACTGTCTCTTTTGTGGACACAAAATTAATCCTAAAGTTAATGATCAGATTGTAATATATAAATATATACACACACTCACACAGGGTGAATAAAAAAAAAATCAGGGCTGTGTAGGACCTACTCAAAATCAATCTTCAAACTGAGCACACAATTTTCAAAGTTATTTTTTGGTCTGTATTCTGTAGTGGTACTTCTAAAGATCCTCTTTGATAACCTTTCTGCAAGTTTTTCTGGAGAGATATAAAGACAGGCTTTTTTTGTGCAGTGATTGTTTTGGGCTCTGTTCAACAGACCATGTCAATAATTTCTTGAGTCGTCCAGAGTGTGTAGGATGGTCCTCAGACATTGTATTGAGGTTTTCCACTGTCCTCTAGGTCTGAAACTTCTTTATCCAGTTTTGTATATTGGCATTGAAGGGAGATTTTTCTGTTTCAAAAGTTGCATGGAACTGCTTGTATGAGCCTCACTTATAGTTGTGTTTCACATAGAAAATCTGGTGCTTGCACTGGAGACTTGTCTTTTCAGATGTATCTACCATAAGGTTGATCAGTTGAAAATGAATATTCAGTGAAACAATATGTGCACAGGGCCATTTTTTTTTAAATTATTATTTTTTTTATTTATTCACTGTGTGTGTGTGTGTGTGTGTGTGTGTGTGTGTGTGTGTGTGTGTGTGTGTGTGTGTGTGTGTATACACACACATCTATTATATTTATATGGAGCTTGAGCAAGGTTTTAAACTTATTTTGTCTTTGTAGAATGACTTGTCATTTTTGCTATATTTGTATTTTAATGTGTGTGTGTGCGTGTATGTATGTATGTGTGTGTGTGTGTGTGTATATGTATATATATATACAAACCCATGCAAGCGTGGAAGATGGACGTTAAACGATGATAATGATATATATATATATATATATATATATATATATATAAATATATAACAGCCATTGAAATATATTTTCTTATTCTTAGTAAATACAAAACCATCCTGTACCTCTCTCACCCACATACTTAGTGATTTAAGTTTAATGTATTATTATTGTATTGTTTGTCAGGCTAAACATGCTCAACCCAACAGCACCAGTTGGGGTATTGATGGAGAGACTGGAGAAGTGGTAGACATGAAACAGTATGGTATCTGGGAACCATGTGCAGTGAGGGCTCAGACATTCAAGACAGCCATTGAGGTTTGTACAATTTCCATTTTACTATATATTTCTCTAATCCTCTCTTTTTCTGTGTGTGTAAGGGAAGGCTGGAAGAAGAGAAAGAGTTCAATAGATGAGTGTAGTATTGCTGAGAGTGAGAGGGGAAGACAAACAATGAATTGCCAAGGTTTATGGGAATTAGGCTAGTGATGAATGTGGTGAAGAGAAATGGAATGACATGGTTGAGTCATGTTGTGGATGGGTGAGAGGAGTGATGGGAAGAGAACTAGTGATAAATGCTGCAATGAGATGATTTGTTTATGTGTCAAAGGATGAACATGAAGGTGAGAAGAATAGAGCTAGTGATGAATGTTGGGAAGAGAAATGGAAAGAAATGGTCATGTTTTGAGGAATGATTAATTTAGCATTTGCATTACTCTCTCAAATGTCATGTTTATCTATTTACATTATTTTGAGTTAATCATATTGGAGAGGGTTATCAACTATATTTGTTTGTAATTTTGTTAATTTTCTATATGCTGAAGGGTTCAGTTAGAGACCACTCATCATCGTATCTCAAACCATTTTTTCTCTCTCCCTTATGATTTTCCCCCATGTAAATATCAAAGTTTGCACAACAGCTTTTGTCCAATTCTCAGAGTTCCCACACCTTGATGCCACATTTGGTGGGTTTAGCTGAAATATACTGTCTGAAATGTACCCTACCCTTTATACCCAATCATTGTTTCATCAACATAGATTTTTTCCAGATATATATAGTTTTAAATTTTTTCCGATAATATTTAATATTTATAGAGATGATTGTGATTCGATTAATTTCTGCCCGGCGCATTTGAAGTATCGACTAGGAGCAAATATTGATTTAATTTTAAATACCCTGATTTTGGAATAATACTTGATGTGTTGTTTCCTTGAGCAAGAGACTTTATTTCACATTGCTCCAGTTTACTCAGTTGTAGAAATGAGATGATAGGGACTGGGATCCATATCATTCCACTGCAAAGTGGTCGTGGAGGTGCCACGGCAAAAAAGCACCCAGCACTCACTGTAAATGAGGTTGGTGTTAGGAAGGGCATCCAGCTGTAGAAATCAAGCCAGAATCAGTTCCCGTCCCACCCTTGCAAGCAGGGAAAAAAGCGGACGTAAAATGAAATGAAATGAAAATGATATAAGGGTGACTAAACCTTATATCAGTGCTTCAGTAATTCCAGTCTTGGAAATTACTTTATACTGAACATTATATTTATAGTAAAAAATGCTCAAATTTCCGCAGCATCTGTTGGTCGCCATCAAAGATCGAGTTTTGCCTGATTTGAAATTTGTTGTTGGGCATATTGATTTGTCTCTTTTGCCACAACTCCGAAGAAAGTCTGGCAAAAACAAAAAGAAATAATCCAGTGCTTCAGCATCAGGAGGTAATGTGTGTTGTGGACCAGTATTTTCAGTAAAATTGGGAACATGTATTGGTGGTGTTTTTCAACCACGTTGTTGTAACATTTTCAATGGCGTCCTGGAGATCTTTGCTTTCATTATCAAAACAACAATCCTCGTCGGATGAAAATTCAAAAGTATATACGTCTGATTAATTTGAAGATAAATCACTGATTTTTCCTTTTATTTCTCCTTAATTTTGAATGTCATCACATGTAAAATCTTCAAAGTCGGCATCGCTACTTTCACAAGCCAGCTGTTGTACTTCCAACGTTACAAAAAGACACATGTTGTTTCCAGTTTCACTATATTATGTGTTGTATTTCATGGTAAAGGCTTTGTTACAGTAATCTCGAATCAAGATTTTGATGACATTGTTTATTTTTAGAATATCTTAGTGTCTGTGGCCGGTTTGAACAAATAATTGGGAAACAATTTCAGCCAGATTTGGCCGATCTGAACGCTAAAGAGTTAAAGTGATTGGATGAGAGGAGTAGAGCCAGTAATAAATATGAAGAAAAATGTAATGAGATGACTGAGTCATGTGTTGAGGAAGGAGATTGCGGAAGGAAGTAGAGGAAAACAAAGACGTGGCTAGCAATGATGGAGGTGGAAATGAAAGCCAGGGAGTTACTGAGGGGACAAAATAGAGAAGTGTGTCATATGGTCTGTAAGTTTAACCCTTGCTTTAGCTCTGAAAATCGCCTTAAAATACTTTGTATTTATGTAGTCTCCAACTTGGGTGAGTTATTGAGTTTGACATTCCTTGTTTGAGAAGTTTTATGCCAGCATGGAAAGTAGACATAAAATAACGAATAACGATATGTATGACACAACACAAGGGCCTTTTTTGTTTTCCCTGCTATAGTAGAACCCATCATAAATATCATAATCACATGGTCCTTTTTTAGGCAATGTTTTACAGATGTATGCCCTTTCTGATGCCAACCTTTTTAGTTGCTTCTTATGACCTACAGAGATATAGTATACTTGTTTTAAACCAGATACAAGAGACTGGATATGTTGGCCTAGCAAAACTGGCAGCTGCATCATAGCTATGCGCTGGCTCATCGCAACTGATTCAAGGTTTCTTTGCAAAGAATGATATTTTGATCATTCACCAGGTTGTTTAATCTCCAGACATTGTTCCCCAAAATGTCTCTGAAAAGCTCCTGCTTGAAGAACTGGAAGTACATCATGCAGACTGTGACAACAGAGCTGGGTGACATTCTATGAAAAGCATTCCAGATGTGGAAAGTTTGCTGGATTACTTGTGTGGAGGCACAAAGTGCCTACATTGAAGGGGATTAGCAACCTCACTAGCATGTAATTCTTTTCCTCCTGTTGGATATTTTTTTAATATATCTCATATATACAATAACCAAATGTATATCTTTCTGTATATATCTATTTTCAGACTGCCATATTGTTACTGCGTATTGATGACATAGTGTCTGGTGTGAAGAAGGCCGAGGGTGACGGTACTGCCAGAGCTCCACCACCCGAGCCACAACCCAATGAATAAATCAATCAACACCATTCTAACTGTTTATCATGCTTTTTACCCCTCTCTCTTACTCAAAGCCATTTCTTTTGTATTGAAGTATTTTTTTTTAAATTATATATTCATGTTGAGCACATGAAATAATTGCATCAGACCATTTAACAGTTGCTTACTTTCTATGTAACCTGTGATTACCATCAGAGCTTAATTCTTTCATCAGTGTATCTGTGTTCTCACATTATTGGAGGGAACATTTAAGAATGCTATAATAATAAAAATAATAAAACAAATATTACTGAGATAATACCTTTGTTCTTTGTTAATGTTCACTGTTTAAGTAACTTTGGTGTTAATGTTTACTGTTTAAAAGACAGACATGGAAAGACTGGAAAAATAGCAGCAGCAATCACAAGTAGCTAAAAGAGAAGCTTGATGACAGGTTTACTGAGCATTTAGAGAAGCAGAAAGTAAGGGGTTTGGCAACATTCTGCAATGTGAGGATCAAAGGAATGAGGTGTTTGGCATTGTGAAGTAATGTCATTGTTTAATGTCTGCTTTCCCTGTTAGCAAAGTTTGGATGGGTCTACATAGACCAAGTCAGTACTGAAGTGCACAGCAGAGGTTGTCATGTCTTTGACACAACTGAAGGGTCTTCATGTTAGTGCAAATCTGTGCAAAAGAGTTTTTAAAATAATTCCTACTGAGAAGAAAGAGAACTGGAAATGTTACTATGAGGGGTTGATGAATGTGGAGAATGGGTAGAAGGAAGAAGTCTACTTCTAGTAGATTCAACAGAAGGCCAGCTATTGAAATTGACAGATGGACTGTCAGAGATAGTAGTTATGATAAAATCATCTGGGGAAGTAGGAGTCGAACTAGTCACCTGCATAACCAATCAGGTAATACATAATGATATATCCAATGACCAGTGTTGCAGTATAATAATTGTTACAAAGGAAAAGATGATACTCTAGAAAGGAGCAAATTTAGAAGTATAGAAATGGTTAAAATTATGAAAGTGATCGAAACAGTCAAATTAGATAAGTTGAAGTTTGTTTTTGTGATGGGAATAAGTACGACAGATGCCCTCATCTTAGTGAGACAACTATAAAGCTTTTGTAGATGTGGTGGTCCTTCAGGAAACTAGATGAGTAGCTGTGTAAGCCATATACAGAGGTACTGTCAGTAAAGTGAGAGTAGGTAATGAGTTTTGCGAAAAATTTAATGTGCAAGTGGATGTTCATCAAGTCTCTAACCTTAGCTTTCTCCTGTTATAGCCCAGGAAAGATGTTTTTGTGGAAGACCAGCAGTCGCCCATCATGCAAGTCTCCACGTCACCAATGTAGTCCAAAGGAAAGGAAAAGGCTAATATAGCTTGGCAGTTTTACTCTAGAATTATAATTATATGAAGTTCTACAGAATTATTTTTATTTTCTTACTCAACATTGTAATATATAAGTTCGTTTCCAAAGAAAGACGTTGAAACAATGGAAGTATTTCAAATAATTTGACGCCATTTATATAAAAAGCAAACGTGACTTAATATATAATCCGTTACTAACCATATTTCACTGGTATCTCATGTAGAAGTGTACAGAAAAATGGTGAAAGATTTTTACACAATAGAGGCTTGTATTTCACTCAGATTTATCTCAATTTGTGCAGACATTGTCGATCTTAACACCCTGTTCGGGAGATGTTTACACATTCTTTCAGTTACTCTTTTTATTGATTCTGTTCCTCATTTTAACTTGTAATATTTATTAACTATTATGTGTGACCCTTTATTACATAATATTAACGCCTCTGCTACATACTATAATATATTTAATCATTTTTTACTGTAATTAGTGAATTTAGAGGATATGCATGAAGTGAGTGCTTTGATGGATGTGCGACAAAGCATGAATGATCTGAGAAAAACTGGATACCAGAAGAATAGATATAGTATAAAAGAAAAGACTGCGCTGGTGTGGACATGATGATGATGGTGGTGAATTAACTCATTATTAAATACCCATGGCCTTTTATGGTGATGGAGCAGTGACATTTCTTATAAAAAGGTTTCTTATATTGACCCCAGACTCCAGATTTATTGTGGCAGAGAAATGAGATTACAGGAAGTTCTTGACTTCCTAAAGATATTAGCAGCATAGGTGATGTTTCTCTGAAGACTAGCGGCTTATAAGGCCAAATCACACCAGCTTTATGTGACGTCAAACAAAATACAGTAAAGATGAGGGACCAGTCCGTCGTAAGGTTAACCCTATCCCCACATTTACTGTTGCTACATATTTTACATTTGAATGGGCTGGAGCATTGTGAAATGACGTGCCTTGATCAAGGACACTCTGCCTGGTGTGGAAATCAAATTATAACATTACTATCGTGAGCTTATCACTCTAACTGCTAGGCCACGCTTCTTCACAACATAAAAGAAAAGGAAGCGGTCATCAGATCGGACTGTTTCCAAGTCTTTCCATTGGTGATATCTGTCTGTTGCAACTCCTGGTAGAAGGCGGTGAGATTTGAAGTCAGAATGGACAGCGCCCGAAATCATCCTGTTTGACTTTTTAACAATTCTTCCAACACATCGCTCCGGGACTCCTACTTTATTTATCGGCCCTAATAGGGTGAAAGGCAAAGTTGACCTCGGCGGGATTTGAGCTCATTGCAAAGTCAGAATAAATACTGAAGTATTTATTCTAGCTTTGTAACGACTCTATCATTTCGCCACCTTCACTATTCTAAAAGTGTAAAGTCTGTCTCAAGCCAAGAGGCTCATTAGGCCGGTGCTTATCCTGGTCTCCTCGGTGTTAAGCGACTGAGAGTACACGACTCTGCCCTTCGGAGAGGATACTAATCCCTCACTGGTACTCATTTTTAGCAGAGTATACTGGAGCAACTTGAAATGAAGTGTTTTGTTCAACACAACCCGATCCAAGAATCGGACCCACGACATTCTGATTATAAGTCAACACCTTAACCACTAAGCCACATGGCTTCACTCCACAAAATTGATGAAGTTTAAATAGCCACATGAGTATCAAAACCATATCACGATCTTGGGTGGTTCAGACATTTTACTCAATGGTACTCGTCATTTTACAAACATTTGGAAACCGATTGTAATGAGGTTTCCACAAATCACAAAATGAGTAGATTGATTTTAATTAAACTAAATTAGTGAATGGTAGTGACAAGAATAACGATTTTATATATACTTATAATTAACTTCTGGGTGTGTTTTAAACACCAACACCACAGCCATCTGGCTATCAAGGTCTTTAAGGGGAATCAGCAAACCAGGGAGACATAGGACAAGTTGTGCCTTTCGACACAAAGTAAAAAAAAAAAAAAAAATGCTACAACCCAATGTGCGTCAACAGAGAGGGAAGAGATAGAAACGCGGTGCATGGGAGCTTAGCCGAAAGAGAAAAAAGTAGAAAGGGGAAAAATAGAAAAAAATATATTTGACTACAGTTCTCCGTATATATCTATCTGGAAGGATGCAGGCATGGCTCAATGGCTGGCTATGATGTTCTACATAATAACGCACAGATCTGGGTTCGCATCGCAAGAGACATCGCTTTGTGTCTTCGGGTACGATTAGCAAAGACATCTAGTATTACATCACCAGTTTAATTGAGAACTCATTATCGAAGGCGTCTATAGCTAATTAATAGAGAAATAATAGTTAATTAAAGATCTCTGAATAGCTCGGGGTATCTATTAATGACAATTAACATATCTTAAATGTTTTTTCAGGGAAATTATGTGAGTGTGTGTGTATGTACACGTATGTGTGCGTAGGTGTACACACACACACACACATGTATATATGTGTGGGCGGGCGCACAAGTGTTTCTCAATATCCAGTCATAAGAATATATATATATATATAAATTACACATCTACACACATACAAATGACTGAGAACAGTGGAATTTGTTCACATATTTGAATAAGAAATATAAAATTAAATTAGAACCAGTGAGGAATAAAAGTTGCAGCAATGTTGCTTTTGTTGTTGTTGTTGCTGTTTGTAGTTGTTGTTGTTGTTATATCTATGACGCTGTCTTTACGTAAATGAGAAACTCCGAATCGTGTTAGAATTATCATAAATAAAAAATTCCATTCTTTTGTTTAATTTTTTCCTCTTTATTGTAAATGCTTGGTTTCTATTTTAGCTTGGTTTTTGGTCTTAAAGTTTTATTATTAATTTGGAATTGTGAGAGTCCCAAACATAGAAAATAACTAATAACAGTCAATCACTATAGATAATAGTTGAGAAAATTGGGTAAATATCCTTTGAAACGGAAAAAAAGTGGAAAGGAACCACCACGAGAAATCAAACTCCACATATCTCAGAAATCGCGCACGCGAGTGCGTTAAAATTGACGAAAATACACCCAGTCCAATATTACATTTCTTAGTTTAGTAGTAGTAGTTGTTGATGTTGATGGTGGTGGTGATGATGATGATATTGTTGTCACTGTTTTATCGGAAACGAGAAACTTCGAATCCTGTTAACCATTCCATGCCATATTTCGGGAGACACTGCCAATCAATTAATTAATGAAGAATTTGGAGGGATTTAATAAAAAAATATTATTTAATTACCAATATGTTAATTGTAATATGATTTAAGGAAAGGTTCTTATATAAAATTATATTTGAAGAGTTAAATTTAAATAGGACAGCTTTAAAATGGGTGGATTTGTTCCATAGAATCAGGTTATTTTTGGCTGGGTTGGTGTCAGAACGGTTGAGGGTACTAGTTGGAACACTCATCGGCGAAACTGATGGATGTCCAGTAATATATATATATCGGCCTCGGGAGTTTCGTCTGTGTATACACAGGGTCATCAGACAAGACTAATGAAGAGACATCAAGATAGGGAAAATGGACTTAAGAAGGATAAAGAGGTCAAGATTGACCGAAAGTGGCCAAAAGAGGGAGTAAAAGGGGGAGAAGGGGGAATATAGGTTAAAGGGACATAAAGATGGGAAAATAGTGGTTAAGAAGGATAATTAAGGCAACAGCGGCCTAAAGGCGCCAAATGACCCTTAGTAGAGGTGGAAGTAGGGCGAAAGGGAGATGGGAGGAAGGGAAGGAGGGTTATATTAAAGATACATAAGGAGGAAAGTTAAAGAGGGCTTAAGAAGGTTAAAGAGGGCAGAAAAGACCTAAAGTGGTTACATGACGCTGATAAGGGGAGGAAATCACACTTCAACTTGGTCTTAAAAAAATACATATAGATGTACACACACACACACAGACACACACACTCATAGATTTTAATGCACATCTTCTTCGCCCACTTATTCCTGAGAGGATCGTCAAGCACACCATCCAGTGGGTCCTGTTAAAAGCAACCGTCTTCAATTGATCCGGCTGGATCCCCAACCGAGACCAGAAGAACTCATGGATGTTATCCAACCATCGTGCTCGGGGGTCTACCCCTGGGTCACCTGCCGGTTGGTTTTGCTCGTAAAATCTGTCCAGTAATTCTTTCCTGAGACATTCTAACCACATGGCTGTAGTATTGGAGCTGATATCTAAATTCGGAGAAGTAGCGGCTCTACATGGAGCGATTCTTTGACCTCCGAGCTACGCACACTATTGAGTAACGTTACTTCATAGACTCTTCGGAGGAACCGGTCGCTTGTGTTTGCGTTCGTATTATTTCGGTCATTACACAATGCACATAGTTAATAATTTAATGTGATATTCAACTGGACTTTAAAATTTAATATTTTCATATAGATCAAGAATTCCATTCTACTTTTCTTTAATGTTTCCCTCGTCGCCACTCCACAATCCACGACTTTCGCATCTAGCAACACTTATAACTTAACAATTCTCGCTTTCCCACAGTTCATTTACGTCGCTGCCTTTTCTAATAACACTAATGAGTAGAATATTGCTTCCACGGGTACACAACTCTCACTGAAGCCGTAGAGGCACCCTCTTGGTATACCGTCTTTATAAGCCTGTTGGCGCCCATCCATTTCCAGAGCACAGTCGATTTCTTCTATAGGGGGATGACATAGGCAACTTCCGGCCCATAACTCTGCTAAACACAGAGTTACAGATTTTGGCCAAGGTGTTGGCAAAGAGGCTGGCGCTTGTCGTCGAGAACCTGGTGGGAGAAGCGCAGACATGCGCGATCCCGACCAGGTCCATACACGACAACCTCCACCTCATGCGATACATCATAGAGAGGGTAGGGTGTAAACCCGGCTTCGGTGGGGCCCTGATCAACTTGGATCAGTCTAAGGCTTTCGATAGGGTTGACCATCGTTACCTGGATGCGGTGCTCGAGGCGGCAGGCTTCGGACCCGTGTTCAGGGGCTGGATTGCTGCAATGCACAACAGCAACATCTGCTCAAGGGTCAAGGTGAACGGTTACCTCTCGGAGCCGTTCCATATTACGCGATCCATTCGACAGGGATGCCCTCTCTCCTCCCTTCTGTACGTACTGACTCTCGAGCCACTACTGCGGAAGCTGGAGCTATTGCAGGGCATCCCTCTGGAACCGGGACTGCGGAAAGCGGCGTCGGCCTACGCCGACGACGTGACAGTAATGGTGTCGAGCGCCTCGCAAATCGAGGAAGTCGGCACCTTACTAAAGGAATACGAAAGTCTCACAGGAGCGAAGCTGAACCGGGACAAGTCCATCGGTTTGCAACTCGGATCGTGGAGAGGCAGACCGATGCCTTCCGATGGCGTCGTCGGACGCTGGACGGAAGGACCGGTAAAGCTGCTCGGGGTCTGGTTTGGTCCGGACCTCCAGGTGGAGAAGAACTGGAACGAAGTGACGGCCAAGGTGTTTGCACTCACCCAGAAGTGGGCCGAGTGCAAACTATCCTTGAAAGGTCGAGCGGAGGTGGCGAACACTTTTATAGCGTCCGCCATCTACTACCGCTTGACCGTCGTGCCTTGTCCAGCCAAAACGCTCGCCAAAATGGAGCGCGCCCTCTTCCGATTCCTTTGGAAGAGGCGGGCTCCTTTGGTAAGAAGATCCATCTGCTGCCAACACCCTTCTAACGGAGGGCTGGGGATGCCGTGGTTGACGATGCGCAAACACGCGCTCAGGCTGCGGCATCTCTACGTATTCCTCACCGGACAACCGGTGTGGGCCCCGTTCGTGAGGCGAGCCTTCCCACGACTCGTCTCGCTGACCGAGCTGCAGTCCTGGGTCAAGCAGAGACCGAGGAAAATGGGCGACTGGCACATCGAATGTGCTCAGGCGCTCACAGCCCTCTGGCAGGCGGACCCGGCGATCAGTGGAGACTCCACTTCGTCATTCTATAGAGGGTTGGTCCGCAGCAAGTGCGACGACGCGCTCGGTGAAACTCTAGGCGTGGAGGAAGATGAACTGGCCAGTCTGTTCGGTAGGACCTTCCGCCCGGGACCGATGGACAACTTCCAAAAGTCCCTGGCCTGGCAGTGCTACCGAGGAGCTCTACCAGTTCGAGACAAGCTCTACAGACATGGGCGCCCGGGCAGGGACCCTGCAAAAAAGATCTGTCCGAGGTGCGTGCGAGACGAAGAAACCGTCGCGCACGCATTCATACACTGCCCGGGCGTCACTGACCTGTGGGGCTATGTAGAACGACTATTGTCGCGGGTGGGACCAATCCAGTTGACCACCGAGTCCATTGTCATGATCAAACCGCCACCCTCCTTCAAAAACGAAGGAGAGGCGGTTTTCCTTTGTGTGATAGCTATGGCGAAAGAGGTTGTATGGTGGACAAGGTTGAAAGGGCTGAGGTCAGACACCTTTCTCTCCGGCCAACAACTGATTCTTTTTTTCAAATACCACTTTGGAAGAAGAATCAGGATGGAGAGAGAGGTGCTGTACCCCAGCAAGTTTTATGAAAGGTGGGTGAAAGTGGCGAGAATGGCCCGAGTGAATGGGCCTTCTCTCTATATCAGCCTGTAGGTTGAGGAAAAGGAGGAGGAGAGGAAAGGAGTACAAGCTCTTCGTACTCCTGGAGATGAGGGTTGCACATTTTTTTCGGGGGTCTGTGTTACCCATATAAACTGTCTCCCTCTATTGGGGAAAATCGACTAACTTTTAAATTCCATCTGTGATAACATTTTACACGTTTTTATTGTATGTAAACTTCCCCCTTTGTATTTGTCCCCTTCTTTTGTGCCCCTGTGGCTAATAAAGAAATATATCTATCTATCTATCTATCTATCTATCTATCTATCTATTTATCTATGAGAGGCGATTTTCCTTTGTGTGATAGCTATGGCGAAAGAGGTTGTATGGTGGACAAGGTTGAAAGGGCTGAGGTCAGACACCTTTCTCTCCGGTCAACAACTGATTCTTTTTTTTCAAATACCACTTTGGAAGAAGAATCAGGATGGAGAGAGAGGTGCTGTACCCCAGCAAGTTTTATGAAAGGTGGGTGAAAGTGGCGAGAATACCCGAGTGAATGGGCCTTCTCTCTATATCAGCCTGTAGGTTGAGGAAAAGGAGGAGGAGAGGAAAGGAGTACAAACTCTTCGTACTCCTGGAGATGAGGGTTTCATATTTTTTCGAGGGGTATGTGTTACCCATATAAACTGTCTCCCCCTATTGGGGAAAATCGACTAATTTTTTAAATTGCATTTGTGATAATATTTTACACGTTTTTATTGTATGTAAACTTCCCCCTTTGTATTTGTCCCCTTCTTTTGTGCCCCTGTGGCTAATAAAGAAACATATCTATCTATCTATCTATATATCTATCTATCTCTCTCTATATATATATGTAAAAGGTAAACAGAAATAACAACACAGTCGGTACAGTATATGGAAGGAATATATTAGGTTAACGCTTGAAATAGCAGGAAGAGGGTTTTAACGTTTCGGACGCTAGTCCTTCATCAGAAGAAAGAATGAGAAATAAGAAAAATTGAAGGGACTGGCGGGTTGGAATTGGAAAAAATGTCTTTAGATAAAAATAACAGGTCCATTCATGTTGACCACTCTTGGAAAACTGTTGGTGCTGGCGTTTTGTGTATGATTTATTTTTTTTAGAGAGAGAGAGAATATACTCTAAAACCAGAGAGTTACTCAATTTTTTGATCTAGAAAGGATGAAAGGCAAAGCTGATCTCAGTGGGATACGAACTCAGAATGCAGTAAATAAGAGCCAGAACAATTACAATAAAAGTCTTCTATTTCACAATCTAACGACTCTACAGAATGGCACCACATTTTATAACCAAATTATGCAAGTCTTCGAATGTTTGGGTTTATTATGTTGTTCGATCACAGTTAGTTCCGACGATGAGTGTTCCAGTTATTGGATCAACGGAACAACCTGCTCCTGAAATTACCATGCAAATGGCTGAGCATTCCACAGATACATAGTATCTGTGTTCTCAGAAAGATTCATCGGTGTGACACAATGTGTGAATGACTGGCACAACTCATTTTTTGGTGGTGGTAGTGTTAGTGGTGGGTGTGGAGGTGGTGTTAATAGCAGCAGTCTTAATGGTGGTGATGGTAGCAGTATTAGTAGCGGTGGTGGTTGAAGTGAAGTTAGTTGCGGTAGTGGTGGTGGTTGAAGTGGTAGTAGTGGTGGTTGTGGTGGTGGTTGAAGTGGTAGAGGTGGTGGTGTTTGAAGTGGTAGTAGTGATGGTGGTTGAAGTGGTAGTAGTGGTGGTGGTTGAAGTGGTAGTAGCGGTGGTGGTTGTGGTGGTGGTTGAAGTGGTAGCAGTGGTGGTAGTTGAAGTGGTAGTAATGGTGGTGGTTGAAGTGGTAGTAGTGGTGGTGGTTGAAGTGGTAGTAGTGGTGGTGGTTGAAGTGGTAGTAGTGGTGGTAGTTGAAGTGGTAGTAATGGTGGTGGTTGAAGTGGTAGTAGTGGTGGTGGTTGAAGTGGTAGTAGTGGTGGTGGTTGAAGTGGTAGTAGTGGTGGTGGTTGAAGTGGTAGTAGTGGTGGTGGTTGAAGTGGTAGTAGTGGTGGTAGTTGAAGTGGTAGTAGTGGTGGTGGTTGAAGTGGTAGTAGTGATGGTAGTTGAAGTGGTAGTAATGGTGGTAGTAAAGTGGTAGTAGTGGTGGTGGTTGAAGTGGTAGTAGTGGTGGTAGTTGAAGTGGTAGTAGTGGTGGTGGTAGTAGTGGTGGTAGTTGAAGTGGTAGTAGTGGTGGTGGTAGTTGAAGTGGTAGTAGTGGTGGTGGTAGTTGAAGTGGTAGTAGTGGTGGTGGTAGTTGAAGTGGTAGTAGTGGTAGTGGTTGAAGTGGTAGTAGTGGTGGTAGTTGAAGTGGTAGTAATGGTGGTGGTTGAAGTGGTAGTAGTGGTGGTGGTAGTTGAAGTGGTAGTAGTGGTGGTAGTTGAAGTGGTAGTAGTGGTGGTGGTAGTTGAAGTGGTAGTAGTGGTGGTGGTAGTTGAAGTGGTAGTAGTGGTGGTGGTAGTTGAAGTGGTAGTAGTAGTAGTGGTAGTTGAAGTGGTAGTAGTGGTAGTGGTTGAAGTGGTAGTAGTGGTGGTAGTTGAAGTGGTAGTAGTGGTGGTGGTAGTTGAAGTGGTAGTAGTGGTGGTGGTAGTTGAAGTGGTAGTAGTGGTGGTGGTAGTTGAAGTGGTAGTAGTGGTGGTGGTAGTTGAAGTGGTAGTAGTGGTGGTGGTAGTTGAAGTGGTAGTAGTGGTGGTGGTAGTTGAAGTGGTAGTAGTGGTAGTGGTAGTTGAAGTGGTAGTAGTGGTGGTGGTAGTTGAAGTGGTAGTAGTGGTGGTGGTAGTTGAAGTGGTAGTAGTGGTGGTGGTAGTTGAAGTGGTAGTAGTGGTGGTGGTAGTTGAAGTGGTAGTAGTGGTGGTGGTAGTTGAAGTGGTAGTAGTGGTGGTGGTAGTTGAAGTGGTAGTAATGGTGGTGGTAGTTGAAGTGGTAGTAGTGGTGGTGGTAGTTGAAGTGGTAGTAGTGGTGGTGGTAGTTGAAGTGGTAGTAGTGGTGGTGGTAGTTGAAGTGGTAGTAGTGGTGGTGGTAGTTGAAGTGGTAGTAGTGGTGGTGGTAGTTGAAGTGGTAGTAGTGGTGGTGGTAGTTGAAGTGGTAGTAGTGGTGGTGGTAGTTGAAGTGGTAGTAGTGGTGGTGGTAGTTGAAGTGGTAGTAGTGGTGGTGGTAGTTGAAGTGGTAGTAGTGGTGGTGGTAGTTGAAGTGGTAGTAGTGGTGGTGGTAGTTGAAGTGGTAGTAGTGGTGGTGGTAGTTGAAGTGGTAGTAGTGGTGGTGGTAGTTGAAGTGGTAGTAGTGGTGGTGGTTTAAACAGCTGGAATATGTTTTTGAAACATTTTAACTTGGCCTCTGATTACGGTTGTTACTGAAACATTGATCGCACATGCACACACATACATACACACATATAAATACACGCACATACACGCACATACACACACATACGTACACACACATACATACACATGCACACACACACACACACACGTGTGCGTGTGTATGTATGTATAGTTATATATATCCAAAATTCAAAATCCAGGGCCTTCTCACTCCTATTGGAGGAACCCCTCCCTGATTGATTTCCATCTCTCCCTATCTCTGGCCATATTGGGCCATGTGGGGCCGAGGTATCGAGTCAGATCATAGTGCCATCTGGTCTTTGGCTGCCACCTCGTTCTTCTCCAATGCCTTAGTGTCCACTTAGTCACTTTAATAGTCCACTTGTCTGTATAACGAGATACATAGCCAGCCCATCTATGGTTGTTCTTGATGGTCACACACACACACACACACACACACACACACACACACACACACACACACACACACACACACACACACACACACACACACACACACACACACACACACACACACACACACAAAAGATAAACAGAAATAACAACACAATCGTTACAGTATATGGAAGGAATATATTAGTTTATCGCTTGAAACAGCAGGAAGAGGGTCTCAACGTTTCGGACGCTAGTCCTTCATCAGAAGAAAGAATGAGAACTTAGAAAGATCGAGGGGATGGGCAGGGCGGAATCGGAAAAAATATTTTTAGAGAAAAATAGGTCCATTCTTGGAAAACTGTTGATGCTGGCGTTTTGTGTATAATATACGTTTTTAGAAAAGTGGATGATGGAGCGCACGGGGTTTACGTTCCTAGAGCACCCACGAAGAGGGAAAAACTGCGAATATTAGACGGTCCATAAAAATACCTATAAACCACAAAACGTAACGTAAAATATAGGCCGGCAAATACGATATATTGTTATTAATAATTTAATATTAAAAAGCGTGAAAAAATATATATTACCACAAAAAAAACATTAAAAAATCACAGAAGATATTTACGATTCCGCGAATATGCGGTGGTTTCCACGAACAATTATTAGTTAGGTATACTGCAATTATTAGTTAGGTATACGGGGGTATACTTCACATCTGACATGTCAACTCTTTCCGTCCGTCGGGGAGATCTCCCACCCACTTTGAGGTGGGTGACAGATGTCTTTGCTTGTGAAAATGTATATAGCTTTCATTATCAGTATCGGTAGAGGGTCGGACGCTATGCTTTGACGCATAGAGTTACAGCCCTTGCCATTCTGAGTTAAAATCCCGCCGAGGTTAACTTTGCCTTTCATCCTTATGGGGTCGATAAAATAAAGTACCAGTAATACACTGGGTAATTGCTGGCCTTGTGCCAAAAGTAGAAACAATTATGTAAAAAACTCCCCATTTTGTCTATTTCTCCGCGTTTTGGAGCCCTTTTTTCCGTGGTACTCTCCGTTTAGATTTTTAGAGGTTTTGATTTCGTTTCTGGCAACATGACCCTCCGAAAGTACAACAATATATATATATACAGTATATACAGTGTATATATATATATATATATATATATATATATATATATATATATATATATATATATATATATATATTGGGTATGAATGGAGGTTGTAGCTGCAATAGAGCAATTACTGATCGAATTGCTTGAGGCAGTCAAAAAGCACTCAATGGAGCGAGAAGTTAATACATTATCGTCCAGTGTAAACACAAATGTTAATAAAGTGTGACAAGAAAACGGACCAAAAGCAGTGGCCAGACAACGATAAATACAAATAGGTTACACACACACACACACACACACACACACACATATATATATGAATGTAAATATATATATATATATTTATATATATATACACCCCACTCTCAAGCATGAACCTAATACTTAACACCTTTCGTAACTGTACTCCTTGTTGTCGTTTACTTTTCCAATATATATATGTAATAATAATAAATTTGAAGACTAAAATCCGATTCTTTGCTTAAACTTTAATCTGTTATTTTAATAAATATAAATATATATATAGTAATAATAATAAATTTGAAGACTAAAATCCAAAGAGGGCTCGATAAGGATAAATATATATCAAATATATAAGAACCGTAGAGCAAATATTTATTAAAATAACAGATTAAAGTTTAAGAATCGCAGCTTTCACCCTTAACGGGATCTTCTGAAACTAACAAAGTCAATCTGTAAACGCAGAAGTGGATATTTCAAAAAACGTTGCAGCCGGAGGAAGACAGGAAGACGATACTTTGGTTCGTGTAAACGTTCCCTGGCAAAGAACGGGAAAAAACGAATATAATACGTCATTAATAGGAGCGGTGACAAACAATTACGCGCAAAGACAGAACCACGTTTATGGTATAACAGAAGTCGTAGACTAATGTTCTCTTAGGTGGTTCATAGAGACGTTCTCTGGCAATGAACGGAAAAACGAAGATAATACGTCATATGTGGAGCGTGGAGAACAATTGCACGCAAAGACAAAACCACGTAAATGGTATAGCTGAAGTCGTAGACTAAAATTCTAACTAGGAAACCGAATGAATCTCCGCTTCAGAGTTAAGAATAAAGTAAATAAAATACAATACAGAGGTAATAGAAATTAAATAAATACATACACGCATGCAAATACGTACATACAAAAGCATACGCGAAAACACTTGCCATAGGTATACAAAACCACGCACATATAAATATGTGTGTGTGTGTATGCGTGTATACAAATAAATAAATAATTAAATAAACGTATATAAATAAATAAATACGTATATAACAAGCACACACACATACCTACATGTAAATACACAAATGTTCGGAGACGTAAGTCAGCCAAAACATGAAGTACACATATACACACACCCTACATACGTACGAACCTGCATACTCACACAGACACAAAACTCCCGTATACACATAACCAAACCATATGTACCAGAATATATAAAAATTTATACGCCATAACATATACATTCAAATATACGTACGAGAAAATATACGTACCTTCGCAAAACATACAGGTCATATATACTTACCTATGCAAATAAGTAATGGTATAAACAAAACATATACTTAGCTACCACATCAAGACGTAAAATATCCACGTATAGATCGTACTATCCGTTAGGGTATAACGTGGGGCTGTAATACAGGAAAGTTTTGTGCCTCAGATTTTTTGTTTAAGATGTGGTCTGTGGCGCAGAGTATTTCCAGGGCCTCAGCGGCGCAGAGGTCACATGGTCTTTTATTTCCGTTATACGATCTAGCCCTAGCTAGGATCTCCCAGTGTAACTTATATTGGGTGTGGTTGTCTTTTAGACTCCAGATATAAGCTGAAAGTGACGTCATATTCCTTCTTAGAGGGTAACGAAAAGAATGGGTATGCATGTAAAGACGCTGCTTGAATCTATTGGCGGTTAACCCTATGTAGGCCCTACGGGACATGGGTGTTACAACCTTACATTTGTAGACAATGTTACTAGAGAGGCATTTCCCGGATAGGGAGCAATCAACCCGATTCCTACAATTACAGTTAGTACTACTACAGGGTTGCACGTGTTCCTACGGCTAGGTAGTTTAGCTAAATTTGAAGCTGTGATGTTATGTGCAAGGTTAGGAGTCGTAGAGTAAGAAATTTTAATAGAATTTCTATTAAAAATTTTACTATATTTATGTGTAGGGGGAAAAGGCTTCGTAATAAGGGAAAGAAAGATCTTAGCTAATGGTGTGGCCACCTCCATATTATATGGTGGGTTATACCAACAAATGCGACGGGATCTATTTCTTCTAGGTCTATTTTCGTACTCTGTATATGCTACCTTATCGACAAATCCACTCCGAGCAAGAGCTTCATTGTAATAAGTGGAATGGTCGTTGAAAATATGCTCGTTAGTAGATAGACGGGAAAGCCTCAACGAAACATTTCTTACCAGGTTCTTGGTTATGCTGGCAGGATGGTTGGAATGGTTACTTATGTAATTAAGCGTATCATACGGCTTTCTATACGGGTAATACAATCCATTCAATAAATTGAGGGTAACGTCGAGGTAATTAACGACCGAGAGATTGACCTCAACCTGTATAGAGAGGTTGAAGCCTTTAAAGAAGGCTGTGAGTTCTTTTCTGAACCTGTCGCAAGCACGAGGTCCGCACTTAGTCATGGTCCACCATCACGGTTTCTTTGCTTAAACTTTAATCTGTTATTTTAATAAATAAATATATATATATATATATATATATATATATATATATATATATATAGTATAAAAAAACGAAACATCAGTGATGCATCTGGACTCAGTTTATTGCGTGTTACAATTGTTTCGCCGGCAGGTAACTCGAGACATGATCGCTGTATAGATCTGGCTGATTCTACGACTGCAGGTTCCTTCGGACACATGCAATTCATTCGGAGAAAATAGGCTCCGAACGAACTGCTCGTGTCCGAAGGAACCTGCAGCCGTAGAATCAGCCAGATCCATACAATGATCATGTCTCGAGTTACCTGCCGGCGAAACAATTGTAACACGCAATAAACTGAGTCCAGATGCATCACTGATTTTTCGTTTTTTTTATACTATTCACACTCTGCCCTGTATGAATATTGAGTGCTAATTTTGGCATACCGCCTATAGAAGCACCATAGCTACCATTATACACACGTATATATATATATATATATATATATATATATATATATATATATATATATATATATATATATATAGGAAAAGAGTCAGGATCTAACTGTCGAAACGGTCGGAGCTCAGCCATCGAGGTCCTGATTCTTTTCCTATTACCCACTCTACTATCCTTAGTATCGAATACTCTGGTGCGTTATGGTTCACCTGGTTTCTTACCACACTTTCTTTGTTATATATAAATAGATAACTATATATATACTTAAAAATTGGACAGGAACAAAAACAGAGAGGCAGTACAAATAGTAGTTTATTAGGTTCACGCTATTGAGAGTGGGGTGGGGGGTGGGGAACGACGTTTCGGGCATAGGCCCTTCATCAAGAGAAAAGTGGCTAGGAAGAGAGTTCCGAGGGTGTGTGGGGGAGTGGTGGAAAGACATGTAAAAAAGGGGGGGGGGGGAACCGGAGGAAATGCGATTTTTTTAGAAGTACAAATAAACATAAAAATAAACATAAAAATAAACAAGTGGTGGAGGGTTTGAGGCGTGTAGGGGTGGTGGCGGGTGGAGTTGGGAGAGGGAGGCGGGGGTCCGAGCGGGGAGGGCTGAAGGTGGTGTTTGTGTATGTGTGTAGGTGTACGTGTGTGTGTGTGTGTGTGCGTGTGTGTGTGTGTGTATGTGAGAGTGTGGGGGAGAACGAGGTTCCATGTTCAGGTAAATGGGAACTGGTGTGTACATGGGGTGGGGTGTAAGTCGGTGTGTGCGTGCGTGTGGATGGAGAGGGGTCAGAGGGGTGGGGAGGGGGAAGTGTGGATTCCGGAGGCTGAGTGTGTGTATGTGGGGATACGCACGTGTGT
This sequence comes from Eledone cirrhosa, assembly GCA_964016885.1. Lineage (NCBI taxonomy): Eukaryota > Metazoa > Mollusca > Cephalopoda > Octopoda > Eledonidae > Eledone > Eledone cirrhosa. The sequence continues at coordinate 58,658,624 of OZ024742.1, forward strand.
GTTTGTGTTTATACGTGGTGTTGATGTAGATGGCGTGGTTCGAAAAAAAATGTGAGTGTTTGTTCGTGGGTATGTTCCTAAAGTAGTTCCGTGGAGTGTGAGATATTTCTCATGTTATAGAGTGGATAGCTGGAACGATGATCGGTGGTCCATTTGTGGTAGTGCG
>OZ024742.1:58663989-58691489 GCA_964016885.1 Eledone cirrhosa
TCGACTTTCATCTTCCCCCAAATTGTTGGCCTTGTGCCTAAATCAGAAACCATTATTATTATTACTTTGATATCTCAGTCATTGTTGTTATTTAACCGGAAAATTTGCCCTAATGAACATCCTTCAATACAACCATAAGCATTGGCTAGTGACTCCCAGATATATTTGTGTAGACAGCTCTTCTCCATCTGAACACAGTCCTCCACGCTGATTAGACTCTTCCACCTTCAGATCTCCTTAAGTACAGTCTATCAACAACACTCTTCTTGTGAAACATAATGTACGTAGTCATTAATTTCCTTATCTTTCTATTCAGTTCGTTTTGCTCGTTTACATTCCATTTAAGAATTCCCGGACTATATCTAATAATAAACCCGACTTGGGAATTTACTGCACTTATTTACTGCATTTCTACTACTCAGATGTGGTTTTAGTATGTTTCTTACTCTCCTTATGTATTCAGATCTTATAATCTCCTTCATTTCTGCCCACAGAACACCCAAATATTTATATCCCTCTTCGGTGTCGATCTCCTTTATCAGCTCACCCGTTAATACCTTGATTCTTTGGCTTCTTGTCAATTTACCTCTCCTCATCACTAGAAATCCACACTTATTAACACCAAATCACATACATATACCATTGCTGAAAATACGGACAGTATCAACAAGTATATTCGACTCCTCACCGTTTCGACAGCCAGATCCGAACTCAGTTTTGATCTAGCTGTCTAAACGGTCAGAGCTCAGCCGCCTGGGTCCTGACTCTTTTCCTATTACCCACTCTACTACCCTGAGTATCGAGTACTTTGGTGCGTTATGGTCCACCTGGTTTCTTACCACACTTTCTTTGTTATATATATATATATATATATATATGCATGTAAATATAAGTATAAATGCATATCCATATATAGAGATACATGACATAGCGGGTGCGCTGATAAGTATTCCTAGATTATATAGGAAGAATGGAGGAAGAGATGGATATACAGTAGGTTTTGGGATTAGTAACAAACTTTTAAAATGGACTTTAAGGTAGAGTTATTAAGCTATTACTAATTCATCATTCTTAAGAAGTATCGTTTGAATTATTTAAGGTTCAATGGAAGAGAAATTCATTTATTATGATAACGATCATTATATTAGAATGTTTGGATTAGAAACTGTTAAAGAAGCGGGGAGATCTATAGATTAAAACTAGTAAAGTTTTAGTTAAATTTTAGGACTAAAATGTTTCGTTATTATGAGGTTAAAATTTAGTGAGCAACGTTTAAATTAGTTAAGATTCAGTGGAAGAGAGTTGCATTTATCATGCTAATAATTATTATATTGGAGAGTTTGAGTTAGAAACTGTTTAAGAGGCGGCGAGATCTAAGATTGGAACTAGTAAAGTTTTAGTTAAATTACATTACTAATATGTTACACTTTTATGTATTTAAAGTTTAGTGAGCAACACAAATTTAATATTTACTATAGTAGAAAGATTGGGAACTTTTATGTGGGCAGATAGAAATACTCAGATTTTCTGATAACGAAGTTAGACTTAAAAATAGAGAGGCACAAATTACACCTTGGTCAATTTTAAGAACTTTCCAATTAATGGAGAATTCTATATTGTAAATAATTATTAATTTATTGTAACTGATTGACTTGTTTACATATTCATGTACGATCATCATCTGTATGGAAACGATCGTAGATATTAAAAGAATAGTTTGATCTCCTTGGTTCTTTTCATTTAAAATTATGTATATATATATATATATGGAGAGAGAGAGAGAGAGAGTAGCATTATGATAAGCAAACTTTCGATAGACAGACAAACAGTCACCGGAAATGTATATAAAATACATAATCAAATCATGGAAGCATGAGAGAGAGAGAGAGAGAGAGAGAGAGAGAGAACAACAACACAAACAACAACAAAAACAATAACAGCAACAAAACAACTAAAAGAAGGATTGAAGCAATAATTGAAGTAAAAGAATAATAGTAAATATAATGAAACATCCATTACAAGGTTTATAAAAATTAGGAAGGAAGTCATTTTAGTATTAGTCCGACCATTATTAAATCACGTGACATAGGCTGGCGGTAGACAAACAAGAAAAAGAACATGAAGGACGTCGACGACAATAACAGCACCAAGAGAAAGAACAAGGAAAGCAACATTAGCGTCATCATCATCATCATCATCATCATAATCATCATCAGCAGCAATAGTAAACCAAGAGAGAGAGAGAGAGAGAGAGAGAGAGAGAGAGAAAATGTCAAGCCAACAGATGTTCTGTTTGATCAATATCAAGATGGATAATGAAAATATCCACCTTCTCCTCCTCTTGTTACTTCTCACCACCACCAACATCATCATCATCATCAATATAATCATAATAACCATCATCATCATCAACAACAATAGCAAGAAGCATAATTTTAATTTATGTAAAATATATAAAATCTTAGGAATTATAAGAGATGGAAAATTGCAATCAGTTGCTTGTATACAAATCTCATTTGGTCGTTCGTTTAATAAAAGACAAACGATAATGTGAAATTTGAAGATTACAAATAGGCTCGGTTAAAATATATAGAGTAACAAGTATTACAAAGATAAAGTAAATATTTTACTGTGTCAGAGTGTTTGACCAGTGTATCATACCAGCAATGACTAATAGAGTAAATACATGGTTGATGACTAAAAACATGGTAAAACAGAAGCTTAGAACAACACAAAGAAGTATGAGAAGATGTATGGTAGGAAACACTAAAAATAGGAGAGAAAACTTGTCAATGGATCAGAGAGCAAACAAAAATATAGTCAGAAGAGAAAATGGAAGTGGGTGGGACATATAGAATGAACAGATGTCAACAAATAGACAAAACCGTGGGCAAAAGGTTGACATAGTCGGGGTAGGGTATCTGGAACATACAAATGAACAAAACAGTATAGAATAGACCTAGGGGGAACAGGTTGATATAGTTATGACAGGACAAATGACAAGATCACATAGTTAGGACAGGGTATGTAACAGATGGATAAAACTATGTACACAATATAGATCGATGGGGGAATGGAGGACATAGTCTGGGCAGGGCATGTGTAAGAAACAAATGACAACAGATATACAAAACTATGTATAGAATGATCAAAGGAGTAGGGGACAGGTTCATTAAGTTGGGGAAAATGAGGGACGAGATGGAGAGATGAGATCGATAAGTTTATGGGCGTCATATAGATGGTATTAGCACAAGATAGCTTGGGGAGACGTGCTGCTAATGATGATGATAGAAGTAACTGTTTCAAAGGTCTTCAGAGATTATCAGAGTCGGTATTTAGCTCTATGTTTAAGTCGATGCGGGATAAATATATCATTCGAGTATACGCCAGTCTATTACAGATCTCATTCTCAGATCATATATCTATTCTCGAAGGTATGGTATGGTCCCGTAACTCCTAATGGAGACGTAGGGGCGCTGTAGTGGCATACAGTGTTTCTTGGGCATTTTAAGCCTGACGGAACTCATCCCTCCCCAGGCCTGAACACTGACAAGGATAGAAAGTGAGAGAAATGAAGTGAGAAGAAGATATAGAGGAAGAATAGACCTTAGTACTAGTCTAGTATTTTTTTTTATCGATCTCGAAAGGATGAAAGGCAAAGTTGATCTCGGCGAGATTTGAACACTGGGAGCAGTGAGCCGGAACGAATACCGCAAATCATTCTATCCGACGCTCTACCGACTCTGCCAATTTGCGTTCTTTCTATTCTCGGTAAGTTGTAAAAAAGATACATGGAAATGTTCAGCTGAAGGACTCAAGTAAATTACTGGTATAGATTTCAACCTGTATTCCACTACTTCATCCACCGAACCATATAACACATATTGTGATTGTAGACTGATCAAAATATATACGTAGAATGTAACCAAAATATTATATGTATCATATGTATGGACGCGTAACTCTGGGTAGCGACATACGGCGGGCCTTGGGTATTTTTAACCTGACAGAACACATCCCTCTCTAAGCCTGAACACTGCCTATTTCTTTCATAAACAACATACATACATATACATATATATATATATATATATATATATATATATATATATATATATATATATATATATATATATATATATATATATATATATATATATATATATATATATATATATATATATATATATATATATATATATATATATATATATATATATATATATATATATATATATATATATATATAGGGAGAGAGAGAGAGAGAGAGATGAAGAATCGAAACCAGTACACGACTGATACTTTTATTATCGACCTCGAAAGGATGAAAGGCAAAATTGAGGACGGTGGGATTTGAACTCAGAAGGCCAGAAGGAATACTGCAAAGCACTTTTCCGACTCTGTCAATTTTCCGCAAATCAGAAATTGTGAACTATTAATTAGCATTTGTATTTGCAGTAGTAGTAGTAGCAGCAGTTACAATAGCAATAGCAGCAGTGGAAGTAGCAACAATATTAGCAGCAACAGCAGCAGCAGCAGTAGTAGTAGTAGTAGTAGTAGTAGTAGTAGTAGTAGTAGTAGTAGTAGTAGTAGTAGCAACTGTAGCAATAGCAGCAGCAGCAGGAGTAGCAATAGTGGAGTAGTGACGGCATAATGGTTGTGGTGGTAGTAGAAATAATAGCTGTAATGGTAGTAGGTGCGTGACTTAGTGGTTAGAGCGTTGGGCTTACAATAATAAGGTTGTGAGTTCGATTCACGGACCGGATGATGCATTGTGTCTTTGAGCAAGACACTTTATTTCACGTTGCTCCAGTTTATTCAGCTGTAGAAATAAGTTGCGACGTCACTGGTGCCAAGATGTATCGGCATTTACCTTCCCCTTATACAACATTGGTGGCGTGGAGAGGGGAGACCGGTATGTATGGGTGACTGTCTTCCACAAACAACCTTACCCGGACTCAGAGGAGAATTTTCTCAGTGCAAATCCCATGGTCAATCGTGACCGAAGGGGGTCTTTACCCTTTACCCTGTAGTAGTAATATTAGTAGTAATAGAGATAGTGGTGACTGTTTGATGATAGTTGTGGTGGTGGTAGTAGAGGCGTTGATAGTCCGCCACTCCTCTTCACCACCACCACCACCACCACCACCATCATCATCATCACCATCACCATCACCATCATCATCATCATCATCATCATTTTACATCTGTCTTTCATACTGTAATGTGTTGTCACGGTCCAAGTCAGCTCTTATTCGGAGTTACTGCCCTTATAGACGGGTCGGAAAAATGCGTTTCATTCGTATACTCCATTTTTGCTCTGGTTTTTACGCCTTGATGCCCTCCTTAGCACCAACATCGTTACATTTTATACTGGGTGCGTTGTATCGTGGCATATACCCTATATAGGTCGTTATGTGCCCGACAGGGCGAAAGAGCTCTCTCTACCCTACGTAATCTCCATTTGATCGGAAACGACCTTACTGTGTGCATTCTGCACTGGTGAGATTGCGTTAAATTTTGTAAGACTAAAGAGCAGTCATTACTCCACACTGTCTCCATTTACTCGAGATAACGTAATCACGAGGGTGATTGGAAAAGAAAGCAGCAATAGAAGAGAAACTAGACTGAGTGAAGGAAGCGTGAGTACGATGGGAGAGAGGGGGATTGGTATTAGCGGGTAACAAAGAGGGAGTTGTGGAAGGGAGAAAGAGAGACTACTGAAGAGATTTTTGGAAGAGATGCAGGAAATGAAGCAAGAGAAGCAGCAATGGCAAGGAGTTATAGAAGAAGCAAGTGAGAATATGGTGGGAGAAGATAAATGTAGAGAACAACGTAATAAAGAAAGAGAATACTTGAAGCAATGGAAGAGTGACAGTCGTGGTAGGGAGTAAAGGAAAAAGGGGTTGAGATTATGGCGGGAGAAGCTAAGTGAGTAATAGAGAGAAATAGTGCTGGGGGCAATGGAAGAGGGACAGTTATGGCAGCTACATAGTTGAAAATAATTATACAAACCTGTTTTAGTGGTGGTAAGGCTACATTCTTGAATATTACAACTTTCTCTTTTATTTGGTTTCCTGGTGTTGTCACAATCAAGGCTTGTTTTATTTTCTTCAGTTAAACATTTTACCTCTCTGGTTCGATGTCCTAAGTCACATGACCTTGAACACTACATTAAGCAAAGGGACAATATTATAGGATACAATTTAATTACATTAAAAACACGACAACTGCAAGAAGTCCAGAGACATCTAAACATACCCAACTACACATATAGAGAAATAATATATGTATAGAGAAAGGCAGTAGTTTCATTAGAGTGGTGCACGCAAACAGACACATACACAGACAGACAGACAGACAGACAGACAGACAGACAGACAGACAGACAGACAGACAGACAGACACACACACACACACGCACACAGACACACATAGGTGGATTCCCGATGTATATCGGGAGGTGACCACAGTTAAAAGGCACTCAATATATTAGTAGAGAATAGGCATATTTGTTTGATAGAAATTACTTTTACAGGACTAGAACAGTTTCATTCGCAAGAAATCATCAGGAAAATCAGGCAATTTTTGTCAGTTTCAGGAAAAACATTGCCTGACTTTCCTGATGATTTCTTACGAATGAAGCAGTTCTAGTTTTGTAGAAGTCATTATATATGGCTGTATGGTTAAGGCGCTTGTTGAGCAACCATGGAAATTTAGGTTTAGTCTCATGCGTGATATCTTGGGCAAGTGTCTTATATTGAGTGGTACACCTCAGCAGTGTCCTGCGGACAAGATGATGAAAGCATTGCCGCGAAGAATAGTTAATGACATCGCTGCATCGTCCCCTCCCCTCAAGGAGGGGGAGTCCTTCGTAAGGCAGGATGCAGTCCTTCCGATTTTGCGGAGGAAAACGGCAGTCCGGGAACCGAAGACACAGGATATCTGGACAGCAACAAGCAGAAAAAAGAAGTGGGTGGATATATTCTGGTGTTTTGTTAATATTCTGCTCCTTTGCTAAATATACTGCCATTATCTTCATTGTATGTCGACATCGCTTGAGATTCTATGACGCTAAATATTCTGTTACCCTCTTCACTGTATGTCGTCATCGTTTGAGATTCTGAGACGCTAAATATACTGCCACCCTCTTCATTATATGTCGACATCACTTTATATTCTCTGACGCCAAATATACTGCAATTTTCTTCGCTGTATGTTGTCATCACTTTAAATGAAGAAATGACTTGGCCAGATCTTGACAACATCATAATTGAAACGTAATCTGAATGTCACTGTTCACACGTAATAAAGCCGTTATAAAAACTCTAGGGTTGCACGTTTAACTGTGTGTAGTGTTACTGATATTAGAAGACCTGTTGAATTTATAGCTCTTATCTATGTAGTTAGAAACTGTTACCCCAACTAGCCATCTATCCAACCATACATCTATCCATCCATCCAGTAGTACAGGAAGGATTATATATTAAACTGTGAGCATACTTGATTATTCTCTTTTTTTCTCACACAAATATACATTAAATAAACGATTATATATATAAATATATATATAATCGTTTCTACTTTTGGCACAAGGCCAGCAATTATCCCAGTGTATTACTGGTACTTTATTTTATCGACCCTGTAAGGATGAAAGGCAAAGTTAACCTCGGCGGGATTTGAACTCAGATCATAAAGGGAGGTAACTCTATGCTTCAAAGCATGGCGTCCGACCCTCTACTGATACTGCCAATCCAATATATATATACATAATGATATATAAACACATAAATACACACACATGTATATATATATATATATATATATATATACATACACACATATATTTATATACACATACACAACCACACACACACACACACACACACACACACACACACACACACACACACACACACACACACACACACACACACACATATATATATATATATATGCAATTGTGCATATTGAGAGTTATAAATGAGCCTTTACATAAAAAATGAAGATGCAATTTACCACGAAGGTAATGAATGAAATGGAAATGTGTTAGATTTTTTCTTACCTCACTCCAGTTCATCATATACCACTGGGGGCCACATGGCTCCAATTGACAAGATTTCGTAGAATTTGGCTTTTCGTTTAAGGCACAGTTGTTATCTGGTACAATCATATGTATAGAGCCACTTAGTTTCTTGATACAGATCACACTGCGAATCTCGAAGCCGGCCCCGCACGTGACATTACACTGGTAAAAAGAGGAAATTAGATGAGAAAAATTAATAAAATGACATCGAGTTTGAAGGGCGTATAATATACTATGTCATATAATATATATAATTGGCAGCATCAGTAGATTGTCGGATATCATGCATATAGTAATGGCCTTTTACGCTCTGAGTTCAAACCCAGACGAGGTTAGCTTTACCTTTCATCCTTGCGGGTCAATAAAATATAGTACTAGTAACGCACATGGAGGTCAATTGCTGGCCTTGTGCGAAATGTACGTAGACGGCGAATTGGCAGAGTCGATGGAACGTCGGGTAGAATGATTCTCGGTATTCGTTTCGGCTCTCTCCGCTCTGAGTTCAAATCTGACCGAGGTTAACTTTTCCCTCCATCCCCCGGATTCGAGAAAATATAGTATCAGTCAAATACTCAGCCCTTCCTCCTAAATTTGAAGTCACGTATCTGTTTTAGAAGTCATTAGTATTATTCGCAGACTGGTTAGAGCGCCGGACAAATGGTCTGCAATATTTAGTTAGGGCTCTTTGTTTACCGCTAATGTCGACTTTTCCTTTTATCCTTCGGAGATCGATGAAAATAAGTACCAGTGAAATACTAGGGTCAATTATCATTATAATTGTTTCTTTACTTATTCTGGGGGAAAGGTTGAATCCTTGCCATTTTCAGTGCCCCAACATTGGAGTGAGAGGTGGGGGGTGGGGTGGGGTGGTGGTGGTGGTGGTGAAGAGGTATAAAAGAAGGCATCTTCAAAACGGAAGTGTGATCCAAATGTTTGCAATACAGTCGACTCTGCTGAAAGATACCGAAACGGGTAGGGGAGGTGTTTTAAACTTACCGATAAATTAAGTCTCCCTCCCATGTATGACAACAGTTGGATTTGTACTCAAATTGTCATGATTTTATGTCATGCTACATAACCGCTGGGTGGGGCATTAGTTATACTAAATAACTACAGCTGCCTTTAACGTCACTGATGGAGAAATATGAATCACAAGACCGTGTCATATGATACAATGGGGCTCAGTAGAGATGATAGGAAAGATATTGTGTGTAAGTACGATCTAGCCTATAGTGACGAGAGGAAGGATATGGTATAAGAGGAAAGTGGTTGAGGTGGCAGAATCCAATATTGTTTTACTATTTAGTCAGAAGGAGGTGGAGAATTGGCAGAGCTATTAGAACGCTGGATAGAATTTTTTGTGGTATTCGTTCCGGCTCGTTGTCCTCCGAGTCCAAATTTGACCGAGGTCAACTTTACCTTTCATCCTTCTGAGGTCTATAAATAAAGTACCAGTCCAATACAGGCGCTGATTCTTCCTCTATATCTCTTTCTTACTTCCTCTCTATCACTCTCTTGTTCCTTTTCTGGAAGAATTCGACTATGTTTAGACTTAGAGAGGTGATGGGCTCCTCCAGGTTTAAATATACCCAAGAAACGCTGTATGTTACTACTGTGTCGCTACGACTCCATCAGGGGTCACGGATTAAAGGAAAGAAAGCCAGGGTGGGAAGGGCAGTGCCCTTTTCAGGATCTCCAAAACTGGTGGGAGGGAGGAAACTATCCCTAAATCAGAGAGCTGGTCCAAATGCTTGCAACAAAGTAGACATCACTAAAAGCATCCCAGAGTCAGGTGTTGGTGGGTGCTAAATTGCGCGACCGATTATGTCTACCACTTTCGTGGGCCCACTGGGATTTGAACTCAGAACTCAACGAGCTGGAACAAATACGGTCAAACAACTCCATCCACCGCACACACACACTTCTAGTAATTATGCGAGATCTGTATTTATGTACTTGTGTCGTTAGTATGATCACACCTACGTGTGTATGTGTTTGTAAGAAGATATGTGTATGTATACAGACACACACACACAAACACACACACACATATATATATATATATATATACAAGTGTTTGTGTGCGCGAAAATATGTTCAAATTATGATTTGAAACAAATATTTCAACGATATAGGCTTCGTTCTTATTTCTTGACACACTCACCAAATTTGTACAATTTTCTTAAGGCAACGCCAGATTAAATCCCTATTAAAAACAAAACTGGTTTTCTCTTTTACTATATATGTATATATTTACATCTCTATAATATATATATATGTATATATTTACATATCTATAATATATATATATATGTATATATATGTATATATTTACATATCTATAATATATATATATATATGTATATATTTACATATCTATAATATATATATATATATATATATATATATATATATTTACATATCTATAATATATATATATATATGTATATATTTACATATCTATAATATATATATATATATATATATATATATATATATATTTACATATCTATAATATATATATATATATATATATATATATATATATATATTTACATATCTATAATATATATATATATATATATATATATATATATATATATATATATATATATATATATATATATATACATACACATACATATAGGTATATATGCATATAAACATATATATATGCTTAAATACGCACACATATATAAATATATATATATATATACATATTTTGTTGTTGTTCATATCATTAACACTGTTCCAACCGGAAACTATGTAATCTGATACATTCCTAAAATTTTTTTTTCGGTAAAATTATAATGATGTTTTTTCTTTTCCCGTTTACATGCGTCAAATTACGACAAAATACTTCACAGACGCTCTCCGTAGTCACAGTCGCTTTACAACTGTATTAATAATAATGACGCTAACTTGAAACGCAAATAACGAACATAATGATTAATAAGTTAATCACTGATTTATCGATTTTAATCGATTTGTCGATTTTTCCATGTCTCGCACGTGTTGGACGAAGCTCGAAGCCTATATCACTAGACCTGAAAAATGCGCAAGCTCAAAAGAGCCACATAATCTTATAATAAACCTTCAAAAGTGTGGGACTAGAGTTGTTGCTCAAAAATATTGTAATCATTATCTATCGTACACTCTGTGGCATCCTTTTATAAAAAAGAGACTCATAACGAACTCAAGACGACACGATAATTATTTAAGCTAATGTTTAATATCTCATATTAGATGTTTAGTAATGATTAATACGAAATGCACTTAAACCGAATTCTATATTATAAATTCACTTAAATAATTATCGTGTCGTCTTGAGTTCGTTATGAGTCTCTTTTTTATAAAAGGATGCCACAGATTGTACGATAGATAATGATTACAATATTTTTGAACAACAACTCTAGTCCCACACTTTTGAAGATTTATTATAACATTCTGTGGCTCTTTTGAGCTTGCGCATTTTTCAGGTCTAGTTTAATATTTTTTAAGGCAACGCTTGTAATAACTCTAGTTAAACATGATATATATTAATAATAAATTATCGTTGTAATGTAATTAGATTATATAATTGTTATTTTATAAATGATCTTATAAATATTATTGTAAGATGTATAAAAATATTTTCAGACTTTTAATATAAACAACTACAAAAACAATGAATATTAAATAAATATATTTTACATAATAATTGTTATAGTTGAATTAATAAAATTTAAATATTACATACAAATAGTCTAACATAATAATAAAAAAATAATCTAACATAATAATAATAAAATAATCTAACATAAAACGAACAATAATATGGACAAATATACAAGTAAATATGATACAACCAATATTATAAGCATGTTATAACGAACTGAAATAGTTAATATAAATAGTTAATATAAATTTAAAAAATCATATATAAATTAATAATATAACTTACCAAAAACGAGAAAAATATTTTGATGATAAACGACAAAATACAGAAGGAAGATTCGAAACCGAAACGATAAATAAACGTGCAAATAAAATGGCGGATGCTTTTGAGCAACAATTACTCTCGTTGGTTGATTAGCCAATAAGACGCTACATTACAAAACATATTTGGCAGGGATCACTACGGCCAGCGATACCCCTTGAATATTTTATTCACAAGCTACGCATATATGTCATCAGAAGAAGACATGCAGACTTAAAACATTCTGTTGTTAGTCACTGCGTGTCTAACAGATTTTCATTGGCTTTAAGCGATTGAGTATACAAGACTCCCAATTTCAACTGGTCGCGATTCTATCGCAGGTCAACTCCCAGGGTCGCTAGTACTAATTTTCAGTTAAATCGACTGAAACCAGTACCTTGATAAAAAAAAACAACGCATCAGTCGGTCTGGGAATCGAACCCAAGACCTTATGATCGTGAGTCCAACCCCTTAATAAACAGGCCACGTACTTTTTTTTTACGAGTGATTTATATGATGAATTAAATGCCAAGTTAATAAATTAACAGTTAGATTCTGACAGCTGGTAGTTTAATATTTGAGAAATAATAAAAATAAAAATAAGAATAAGGAATCTCCATTTAAGAGCAGACTGGAAGTTAATTAAAGTAAAACAGAATGTGATTTAGGTCAAAGTTAATTTCAAAAGAAAACGCTGATTTTTAATTCATTAGTGGTTATAACTATTTTATTTTGATTTTGAATGATTTCATTAGTTTTCTTTCTTTCTCAATTTTGATATGAATTATCTTATATTTATTATATTACATTTTTACGGCTGGGAAGAGTCAGTATAACGTCATAAAAATGCCTGGCAGCATTCGTTCCGGCTCATAAGTTTAGAGATCTTCCCTCCTGAAGCCAGCTTCGCCTTTCATTTTTGCCGTGTGGATAAAATAAAGTACATATCAAGTACTGGGGGTCGATGTAATAGTCCTCTTCTCTTTTCAAGATTGCCAGCCTTGTGCCTAAATTAATTACATTAACTTTTACACAAAGCTTGTATTCCGAGGCATTTCTTTAACCAGCTGTCAATAGTATATCACAAAGATTTCGTCACTTTCCGACACCATTATTCACTCCAGTGAATAATAATTAGTAGAGGATAGCTGGGTTCTTTTAAAGCACATATTAGTGAGATATTCCTCCTCACATGTTAACCATGCAACTACCTCGTCAAACTAAAGGCAGCTGCAACCGTGAAAAATCATGAAGCGATTACATTGTTCTACCGCTTACTGAAGATTTGCTCTTCGCTTTTAGCGTAACGCTTTCTCATGCATACCATTGCTATTTTTATGATGAAGTCTTCTCTACACAGCTGTACGTTTTGCCAGAGTCACAGTCAGATACAGAGCATCAGACATCATGCTTTGTAGCACAGAGTTATGACTCTTTACGTTCTGAGTTCAAATCCCGCTGAGGTTAACTTTGTCTTTCATCTTTACGGGTCGTTAAAATTTATATATATGTACACACACACACACACGCATATACACGCGCGCGCGCACACACACACACATATATATATGATAGCTGCAACTCGATTTGAAGTAATGCCATCACTTGATACTTAAGCATGAGCTTTCAATCCTGCTAGGGACTTATCTATGGCCAGTAATGCCATGCAACGCAAAACATGTCACATATCAAGTGATGCCTGTGCTTGAAGCTTTTTAAAGTGAGGAAAGGCTTTGAACGGGGTCAACCCCACTCTCTGAACATCGAATGCATTTACCCAAAAAGAAGAACTGGTCTACATCATTGGACGCAAACAAAATCGCAGGTTTTATATCAGAGTGCCCTTCTCCTAGAGAGATATCTTAATGAAGACTAGGAGTCTCTAGCTCCACACAAAAAAATATATATTTACACACACAGTGTATGGATGTGTGTGTGGATATATATATACATATATATATCTATCTATCTAGGGCGGGTAAAATTCCCGAGCTCTCTCCAGCGGTCTCTGTCCCTCATTATCGCTGCCATGTCTTGCGTCTCCAACAGACCAGTGTCTGTCCTTAGGGCATCAACATAAGTTAACCTTGATCTTCCTCTTCCAGTGTGTCCATGCAGGGGCTCCCACAGGCGCACTGAGTGCAGTGTCAACTCCGGATGTCGGTGAGCATGTCCAGCTAACCTCAGTCTCCTCTGTGTCACTTTTGAGCTGACTTTTGGGAGGCTCCCATACAGCTCTGAGTTTTTTCATCCTCAGTAGAAACTGATTAATGTTCAGAGCCATCCTCAGCATTCTTGTGTAGCACCTATCCACCATCTGAGTGAGTTTCTTGGTCAGTGTATATCCACACACACATATATATATGAGGTTCTAGCTACAAAAGAAAAAAATAATCACACATACACCACATCCCACCTCTATTTATTTTTTTACCATTTATCTAGGAATTGTAAAGCAGACATACCTTGGACCACGGTCCGAGGAACCATTTACCACCGCAGGGAATATCTGATCTACATTTCTTTTCGATTCGTGGTTTCGTGAAATTCTTGCATTTGTCGTCAGGAAGTGTTGAGCTGTCGTCTGCTGAACAATGAAGAGAACGTCTCACTGAACCTTCTCCACATTCAACAGGGCACTGAAATGACACAAACGAAGGACTATTATATATAACCTGTTTGTAATTTTGTTGTTGTAGTGGCTTTTGTGGCATTCTTTACCTAGCCGCAGTTTTCAATTTGTTATACATTTAACGTATGTTTATTACCCTGAGATTTAACTTAACGATTTATCGATATCATCTTATTGAGTGCTCGTGCAAGCTTCTGAAGATTGTTCTTTCGAGAGATGCTAGCCGTAGCTGCAACTTCGATTTTACTCACTATCATTGTTATATATATATATATATATATAGGAGAAAGTATGACCCCGACGGCAGAGCCCAAGCCGTTTCGACGGCTATTTCTGGACTAAATTTTAGTCCAGAAATAGCCGTCGAAACGGCTTGAGCTCTGCCGTCGGGATCATAATTTCTCTTATTACCCACTATACTACCCTAAGTATTGAGTACTCTGGTGCGTTATGGTCCATCTCGTTCCTTACCACAACTCCTCCGTTATATATATATATATATATATATATATATATATATAACTCGGACAAATCAAACATTGCAAATTTTATGTTCATGCCAATTTATTGTTTTATTGTGGTGTGTTTAACATTTATTTAAGTTCAATGTGTGTATATATATATATATATATATATATATATATATATATATATACACATTGAACTTAAATAAATGTTAAACACACCACAATAAAACAATAAATTGGCATGAACATAAAATTTGCAATGTTTGATTTGTCCGAGTTATATATATATATATGCTTATATATATATATATATATATATATATATATATATACTTATATACTTATATATATATTACTTATACATATATATTGACTTTGTTAGTTTCAGAAGATCCCGTTAAGGGTGAAAGCAGCAATTCTTTGCTTAAACTTTCATCTGTTATTTTAATAAATATATATATATATATATATATATATATATATATATATATATATATATATATATATATACACACAGGTTGTAAGATATAAATTGAGACCATTTAAATATCTTTATTATAATCGGTATAACTCGGACAATTCAAACATTGCAAATTTTATGTTCATGCCAATTTATTGTTTTATTGTGGGTGTTTAACATTTATTTCAGTTCAATGTGACTGCCATTTGCTTTCTTTACCAGTTCGATCCGTTTACGAAATGATGCACATGCCTTAACCATTTCTTCCGTTTTCATTTTATTGAATGCTCGCTTGATCGAAGCCTTCAATTGTGAGAAGTTGCATTGGATATTGCTTCAACTGCGTCCCATAACCAAAAATCACACGGATTCAAATCTGGCGAGCTAGAGGGACAGATATCTAGTGCAATTTCTTCTTCAAAAATTCTTGCACTCTTTTCGAAGAATAGGCGGGCGCGGAGTCCTGTACAAACATGATTCCACTTGCACCATGCTTCCTAATCCAAAGCAAAAAAACTTCTAAGATTTTAAGATACTCTGCTGTGTTGATTTTAAAGACCAGCTTCAATAAAATTATAAGGCATCAATTTCCCATCACTTGCAACAGCTCCAAAGACCATAATATTAATATATATATGTGTGCGTGCATATGTATGTGTGTTAGTTTGTGTGTGTAAGCGTGTATGTACATCTGTTGCATAATACAATATTAAGTAATTTACCGTTTTTGGCCAGTGTGTATAGAACCATCCTACAGCACATGATCCCATATCACAGAGTTCTTCAGACAGAGGTTTATTTTCCTCACAGTTGACCTCTTCAGCACTGTTGCCATTGATATTCATACAGGCTACTGTTCTGTGATGTAGTCCTTTACCACATGTTGATGAACACTGTAACAATACAACAATATTATGTTATTTTTTGTTATATATATTTATATATATATGTGACTCGATGTTTCTGGAACTTTAAAAAAAAAACGGAATATATTACATTCTTGTCTGTAATACATCCTCGAATACAGCGATGCTTTTGTAAATTTGTATCATGTTATCCATTAAAATCTTGATCTCTCATATATATTTCTCTAAATATTCAGTTTCTCATGACTTTAAAGAATGTAAAGCCTTTATTGATTCATTTTATCAATTTCCTATCTCTGAGACAAACAGCGCTCAATTACACTGATTTCAAATAAGAAATGTTGCTGCTATATCAAATATCATTTGTAAATAATTGTTATCAATATATATTATTTTTGTACTCCGGCGGATTATTGTGTGCAAAATTAGGAGGATACTGGCTGTTTCAATTGATGAAATTGTGAGTGCTTTAACATTTTCATATTTTAATCTATCGATACACTAATTACACTGCTTTCATAGCCTAGGCTTCTGGCTGGGAATGTTGTATTACAATTAATCCAATGCTCCAAATGAATTTGTTGAGTAAAATGTGAACAACAAGATTGAAATCACTGGATATCGATCTAAACCTTTATTATTATTATTATGATCATTATATATATATATATATATATATATATATATATATATATATATATATATATATATATATATATATATATATATATATATATATATATATATACACATATATATATACATATTCTGTCAGATGAACCGATTGGACGTCAGGAAAACATTGAAGTAACGGTCAACTGGATCAGCCAAAATATATATGTGCATATTTTAATTTTATTAACGTCAAATTAGAGTCATGTTACTCCGGAGTTTCGCTTGTGTGTTCACTAGATCATCAGACAAGACATTTTAATAAAAAATATTAATCTTTACTATAGTTGTGAGTAGTCATTCTCACGACCGTCAATACTAAGCGAATACACACACATCTATAGATATATATTATGTGTGAAGGTGCATGGTTTAGTGGTTAGAGCGGGGAGTTGTCTTTGAGCTAGTTCGAATTCACTCATCTAGAAAAGATGAGGTGCAATGTATCTGTTGCCAAGCTGTATCGGATTTTACCTTACCGTGGCGTGGAGACTGGCATGCATGAGTGATGCTTGTCTTAAAAAAACAACAACCCCAAAAATACATTGCCAGGGCTTGTGTTTCTGAGGGGAACTCTCTGAGTACAAAACCCATGGATATTCGTGAATGAAGGGGCTCTTTACCCTTTACTCAATATTATTTTACATATTTATGTCTAAGAAAGATTAGTATGGTTAAGGGTGGAACATCTTTAATCAGTTCCTTTAGATCAAAGTTGATCCGGGACAACAATAGCAACAACAATAGCAACAACAACAAAAACAACAGTAATAGCAACAAGGAACCAAACTTACCGCAGTCCAGTTGCCAGCTTGCCAGAAGTGACAAGGCTGTAAGCTACATTCCCTTTTTGTCTTGCCAGGACGTGTCTTTCCGCGACATTGTTCCGCAGAAACGGTTAGATTAAATATGGCGGACATTCTCTGTTGACACAAAATCTGTCTGGTTTGAATTCCATCTCCACAACTGACACTGCAGGCTGTCCACGGGCCAGCCACCCATCTTTAAATATACAATCGTACATCGAATATGAATAATAAAGAGATATTTTATGCACATACGATAATAAATGCAAACAAAGATATACCCCCCCCCCCCCCCCCCCACACACACAATCACACATGTGTGAACATGCGGTTTTGAAGATAGTGTGTGTTTACATTAACATCATTATCATATCTACATCTACCCTTCTATAGTATATATGTAGAATGAACCAGACTTATAATGCTCAAGACACGCTATGTGACAGAGTGGCACTCCCACAACTCCATTATGAGTTAAATGATGGAAATAGCAATGGAAACTGCAGATGGTCGTGGTTTCTGATTATTGGAGGCAATTAAATATGAGGATTTATCGATGAAACTCCCCAACATTTATTATATATATATATACACATTCCTTATGGATTACGATTCATTTATTTAGTACCAGTTATATCTGAGAATATGAAAGCTAAAGCATGAATTATAACCCGAAATATTAGATCTAAATTTGACACATTTATCAGTAGTTTAATTTAACAGTGTTTTTAATCACATGAAGTCAATGGAGAATGGTTAGGAGTTCCAAAAGAATGTTTCTTTCAACCACACGAATGTGCCACTTAGTTGATTTCAATTACATCTTTTATTTAAACATTGTCAAATGGTTGATGCTTGTAAAATGTCTGGACAACTTGTTTAGTATGTTTGAAGCAGATATTGCTCTTTTCCCTGCAAAAATGTATGTATGTTTTTTTTGGGGGGGGGGGGGGGGGGGCGATAGACACCTCGTCTTCATTAAGACATCTCTCTAGGAGAAGGACACTCTAATATAAAACCTGCGACTTTATTTACATCCAATATTGTTGACAAGTTCTACTTTTTGGGCAAATGCATTCGATGTTCAGAGAGTGGGATTGGCCTCGTGCAAAGCCTTTCCCCACTTAAAAGAGCTTCAAGTACAGGCATCGCGTGATATGTGACACTTTTTGCGATACACGGTATTACTGGCCATATAAAAGTACCTAGCAGGATTAAAAGCCACGTTCTTGATGCTCATGCTTAAGAATCAAGCGATGGCATTACTCGAAATTGAGTTGCAGTCATTACGTATGTATGTATGCGTACATCACCATCATTAACTCCAACTTCACTCTCACCATCCACAACATCCCCCCAAATCATAATCATCATCGTCATCATTATCATCATCAGCACAATCACAACACTATCCAACAGTAGAAATGTATACTCACTCAGCTCTACAAGGCTGTGTGTTACAGGAGACGGTCTTAGTGATAGGTTTGTCCTTTTCTTCACAGTTGTCATTAGTAACCAACACATTTGTATTGTCCTTCACACATACTATTATAGTCTCCTCGACTCCTGTTAATACAGAAAAAGCAGACAAATCAGAATTACGTTATCGCAGGAAAAAAATAAATCATAATGATACGCCATGTGTGTGCATATAATAACAATAATAATGATTTCTACTATAGGCACAAGGCCAGCAATTTGAGGGGCGGGGAGTCGATTAAATTGACCCCAGTGCGTGACTGGTACTTTATTTTATCGACCCCGTAAGGATGAAAGGCAAAGTTAACCTTGGCGGGATTTGAACATATAACGTAAAAGGCCATAACTCTATGCTGCAAAGCATGCTGCCTGACGCTCTACCGATACTCCCAAACCACTAATAATAACAATAATAATAATAAAGTAGAAGACAATAAGGTTATACTTCATCACATTCTATTTATTACGTAATGGTGGTTATCCTATTTCCATGGTATCTGTTACGTAATTTCAAACCTTCAGATACGATTTAATCGGCACAATATTAATAGTAAGTGGCAGACTCAATTTGGGGGTAGAAACGTAATATGTTCCCCAGTTTAACACCACCAGTTTAACACCACATGAAGCTTGGGTGCTTTTAACGGAGTCCATTTTGCTGCATGTATTCGAGCAAACTTTTCGGTATGAGTATCCCTTCCGTCTTCCCACCAGTGCCAAGAGGGTTTTACGGGTATTTCTCTTCCTTCCCTGATTAAGCATAAAAAAAAACAACAACGCTATAACATGATCAATAGTGACGTTATTAAGAGAATGGTAAATGTTTTAAACCTTCGACTTACCTCCACCACAAGGCTGTGTACATTTAGTGAATCCGGAAATTCTCCATGAATACCCGGATATTGATTCATCAATGTTAGTGCTAGTTCTGTTATCAACTGCGGTGTTTTCCACGAAGAAGTGCGAGACAGACTTAGAGTTTTCCACGGATTTAGATGAAGCAAGTTCTAACTCAGATGTTCCCAGTTTCCTTCTGCGATAACCCTCTCCAATGACTTGAACGGGCTGCTTTTTCTGTATAATTCTGTCCTGGTTCGACCGATCCGTGTTTCCTAAAGATATTGGTGGTTTCTGAGGACGTGAGAGAGAAATCGAGGACTTATGGTGTACAGGAGGTTGTTTTCGAGATACGAAGGGATTATTCCAGGATTTTCTATTTATAGAATGGTTTTTACTCTGACCGTTTCTATATACAGACGGTGTCAAAACGCCATGTCTTTTATGTCCGGCTCCGTTTGTTGACGGCCTCAACACACCTCTGTTATTCTGGTAATGAGATCCTTCGTTTTCTGTAACATCTTTCCTCACAGGCTTTCTGTGGGTTTTTCTGGAACCTACAGTTGGGATGTAAGGTGAAGCAAGAGTCGTATTAGCCTTTGGCCTTTTTCTGTGATGTCTATGATGTGGACTCATGTAACTTTCGTCGTAATGGTATCTTCCATTCTTGGTTCTCATTTTCTTCTCATGTGATGTACTTTTATCTTCTGCCGAATGGTGATGGCGTGAAGAACTTCCATGTTTCCAGCTTGAGTATTTATCTGAATTGGACGCTTTCTTTGCCGAATGTCCACCGTTCATATCAAGTTGAGTGCTGAATCGATAAGAAATTTCCGATGATTCTCTGTAGAAAAGCAACTGAAAATATAAACAAGATTATTGAAAGAATCAATAAATCATCATCAATTATTGAAATATGTCAAACGTTTATTATTAGTACCATTCTGAGTTCAAATTCCGCCGAGGTTTACTTTGCCTTTCATCCTTACGGGGTCGATAAAATAAAGTACCAGTAATGCACTGGGTAATTGCTGGCCTTGTGCCAAAAGTAGAATCAATTATTAGTATACGGAGGATTGGTGGTATAGGTAGAGGGTAGAACGCCATGCTTTGCAGCATAGAGTTACGGCCCTTTACGATGTGAGTTCAAATCCCGCCGAGGTTTACTTTGCCTTTCATCCTTACGGGGGCGCTAAAATAAAGTACCGGTAATACACTGAGATAATTTCTGGCTTTGTGCCAAAAGTAGAAACAATTATTAGTATACAGAGGACAGCAGATTGGCAGTATCAGTAGAGTGTCGGACATGCTTTCCAGCTACGGTCCTTTACGTTCTGAGTTCAAATCCCACTGTGGTCAACTTTGTTTTGTATCCTTCCGAAGTGGAGAAAATATAATACCTGTCAAGTACTGGGGTCAATATAATTAACTTTCTATTCACCTAAAATTTCTGTCTTTGTGCCAAAATTAGAAATCATTATTAGTGTGGATTGGCAGTATCGGTAGAGGGTCGGACGCCATGCTTTGACGCAGAGAGTTACGGCCCTTGCCATTCTGAGGAGTTCAAATCCCGCCGAGGTTATCTTTGCCTTTCATCCTTACGGGGTCGATAAAATAAAGTACCAGTAATACACTGGGTAATTGCTGGCCTTGTGCCAAAAGTAGAACAATTATTAGTATAAGGCATGACTGTGTGATTAAGGATGTTCGCTCCACAACAATGTGTTTCTGGGTTCAGTCCCACTGCACGGCATATTAGGCTAGTATTTTCTACTATAACCGCGGATCGACTAATGCGGTGTGGTAGACGGAAACTGCAGAAATCTGTAGTACTTATATTTATATAATCTGTAGTACTTTATATATATATGTATATATATATATATATATATATGTGTAGATAAATCTACCAAAATACACGGTAGTGTCCAATCCGTATGAAGAACTCAATGTAATCCAAATATCATGAAAAGAGAAGATGCATTAAACATTTTTCGATGGAAATCATAGGAAAACAGAGTCAAGATAAATTAATAAAAACAATGACATAAAAACAAAGAACAAGTTCCTTATACTAAAAAATTCATCATTTTACGATCGTTTCTAGGATGTATATGTGTGTTGGTGTGTATATCATATAGATCTATGTAAAAATATTACAAATTATCAGAGGAAATATACATACCTTCACATATACATGCTGTCTTCAGCATTATTTATATCGAGCTATTTCTCTTACTGGTAATAAGGTAGTAGGAAATTACTGACCTTTCCTGTTTATAGTTGTTTATACTATATACATAACTATAAATAATATATATATATATATATATATATATAGTAATACTATTTATAGTTATGTATATAGTATAAACAACTACAAACAGGAAAGAGGAAAGGTCAGTAATTTCCTACTACCTTATTACCAGTAAGAGAAATAGCTCGATATAAGAACATCAGTTGTTTTACAGAGCAGGAAAATAAATAAATTAGACAATTATCAAAGTTGTGTTCAAATCATTAAATGATTTGAACACCTTTTGAAAAGCAGAAGAACTGCGAAACCGGTAAAGGAACCAAATAAATATATATATTTAAAAAAAAAATAAGACTCCAGTTGCATTTTCGATTTCATCTCTTTTTCTTTATACTTTCACTCGTGTAGGACACCTCGGTTATTTTTCATTTTGTAAAAAAAACCTCACTTTCTAATATATATACCATCATCATCATCATCATCAACGTTTAACGTCCGTGTTCCACGCTTGCATGGGTTTGGACATATATATATAAAAGGTAAACAGAAATAACCACACAATATATGGAAGGTTAACGCTTGATATAGCAGGAAGAGGGTCTTAACGTTTCGGACGCTAGTCCTTCACCGGAAGAAAGAATGAGAAATAAGATAGATTGAGGGGACGGGCGGGATGAAATTGGAAAAAATGTCTTTGGATAAAAATAAGAGGTCCATTCATGTTGACATCTCTTGCAAAATTCATATATATATATATATGTGTGTGTTTGTGTGTGTATGTGTGTGTTATGTGTGTGTGTTGTGTGTATCGTGTGTGTGTGTTTGTGTGTGTGTATGTGTGTGTGTGTGTGTGTGTGTATCTGCCCATATGTGTGTTTACTTTTACGACATAAACAAATTATTTTTTAGTTGTCTTTCAGCAAAATCATTCATCTGTGTTTATTCTATATAAGTATATATATGTATGTATATGTATGCCCCCCCCCCCACACATTTATATAACCATATGCATGTGTGTGAGTATGTGTGCGCGTACTCGCGAATAAGTATGTATATACCTGTATTTGTATATCGTCGGATAATGGTCCTGCTATATAGATACACTGTCCTGGACATGAATCATTCTTCTGGCGTTGATAGTCCAGCACTGTTCCAAGAATTCGCTTTATTCCATACGGAGACAGCCGCCAGTGGGTATTGAGAAGTCCGTGACCGGATTTTGTTTTGATTGCTGAAAACAGAATTATTAAAATAAATTTACTGAAATAGAATTACTAAAATAGAAAATAGAGAAATAGGGTTATCAAATGCATTTTGGTCGTGACCATTAGATATTTTTTCAGATATAATTTACCTAGGTAGTTTTTTCCCTGCCAAGGATATTGGGCAAATGTCTTTTAATAGTGTCTCACGTTGACCAATGCCTTGTGAGTGAAATTTGTTTTTTTCCAAAATGGCCAACTGAATACACACGCGCTTTTTCTAAAAAAAAAATTTATTTTTCGATCCTTCCTCTTCTCACTCTCTGTCTTTCTATTTCCTGTTCTATTTCTCATTCTGTTGAAAGACTAGGGTCCGAAACGTAAATGCCCTTTTCCAACTATATCGAGCATTAAGCTATTTCTTCATTGTACCTTGTTGTTTGATTTGTTGTTTCTGTTTACGTTTTGCACACACACATATATTTGTGTGTGTGTGTGTGTGTGTGTGTGTGTGTGTGTGTGTGTGTGTGTGTGTGTGTGTGTGTGTGTGTGTGTGTGTGTGTTTATAATTACTGGGGCCGATGCGATCGACTAAATCTCTTCATGGCGGGGCCCCAGTATGGCCGCAGTCTAAGGGTTGAAATCAGTAAAAGGATAAAAGAATAACCAATACAATAACACAAATAAACAAACACACATTTTTAATTCATTTCCGAAGGAAATCTTTGTGAAACAATGAAGTGGTATAATTGAAATATATTTTTTAATTAAGACGTTATCAGAATTCCAGCGTTGTTCAAAGAATTAGAGTAGATTTGCAGACTTTACCATTTTCTCATTAATTCCATCTAGATTTACTTTTACGACTTATAAACAAATTAGTTTTTTCAGTTGTCTTTCAGAAAAATCATTCATCTGTGTTTATTATATATAAGTATATGTATGTATGTATGTATGTATGTATGTATGTATGTATGTATGTATGTATGTATGTATGTATGTATGTATGTATGTATGTATGTATGGTCACCAGTTGGTGCTACTGGTAACATGTATCCCAGTACAACCTGTCTCATGGTCGGGTCGTTAGCGACTAAACTGGCAACCCCACCAAGGTTTCTTCGTGAGGAGGGTGGCTTTGGACATCCTGCAGGACTAAAAACAAAACCTGTCAAAAGGCAAAGGGGCTCTTAAGAGTCAATAGCCATCCAAAATCACAGGGAGAGATGACCCCTTAGCCTTTGTCAAGGCAGAATTCTAGGAGAAGGAAAACTCTGATATAACACCTGCAACCCTAATGGTATCCAATGATGTTGAATTGTTCTTCTTTTTGATAAATATCATCTTGGTTAAGAGAGTGGGACTGGCTTTGTGCAGTGCCTTTGCTCACTATAAAAGCTTCACAGCACAGGCATTGCTTTATATCTGGAGATCTCTCTGCACTTGTCGTCACAGGGTACCATGGGCCCAGCACTATGTGTCAATAATTGTCACAAGTGTAGTGTTTGTACCAGAGTTTTCAAGTCGCTGGCTGGACTAAAAAGTCACATTCGTTCAGCGCATTGGTAGGGGTTCTCCTACATGGATATAAAGTAGTGGCCGTACTCGAAAACGAGTTGGCAGCCACCATGTATGTATGTATGTGTGTATGTATGTATGTATGTATGTATGTATGTATGTATGTATGTATGTATGTATGTATGTATGTATGTATGTATGTATGTATGTATGTATGTATGTATGTATACACACATATATATAAATACATACCCCCTATATATATATATATGTGTGTGTGGGTACATACGTCTCTCTCCTCTCTCTCTCTTTCTATATATATATATATATATATATACACACACACACATACGTACATACCCGCCCCTATATATATATATATATATATATACATACATACATACCAGCCCCTATATATATATATATATACATACATACCAGCCCCTATATATATATATATATATATATATATATATATATATATATATATATATATATACATACATATATACCAGCCCCTATATATATATATATATATATATATATATATATATATATATCATTTCTCTGTTCCAAGAAATAGTAATGTTTATTTAATGGTAGTGTTGCATCCAAATATAAGTTTTGAACAGTTTTATAGTTTTATGCCAAAATCACTACAAAAACACAAACGAAAACCGTTACTTTGTAAGATCTAATAAATATTATCGGATTATAATTTGTTTCATATATTAGATTTATTCATTTGGTTATCATCTATGTAATTTAGACACGATATTTTGGTAATTAATGCGTATATCAATTATACAGATCTGTCGCTAATGAAAGCACGTGAGCAAAGAAGTGAGACTACATCAAATCTAGTGATCAAAGGAGTTATTTAGTCGAAGGCGAGCTACATAGTCACTTTGTAGATGAAACATTGATAAGACTTTTACTAGTAGTTTCCTTCTTTACCCATTAACTGTTCCAGAAACCTGTGAAAACTTTCAACTCTGCACTGAAAGCGCTTAAAAAAAAAACCACTCGTTAATTATATTGTGCTCAGAGCCCTTTTCAAAGATGAGCTATATCACCAATTCATCATCATCATCATTATCCTCATCATCATCATTGTCATAAAGTTTCGATGCTCAAGACATTCTGTATGTTACGATAGCCTCTCCCCCCACAACCCCAACATGAGTTGAGGGTCCAATAAAAGAGTGAAGGATCTAAAGTAAAAGAGTTTTATATAAATGTTGGTTTCAAGGATGTCAAACAGATGTATAAAGATTTAATTTTAATATTACCAAAGGCTATATTAAACTTTCAGCTCCACCAAACATAAATGACGCGCCGCCAATAGTTGCAATAATTATGTTTTGATCACATTTTACACACCCGCAACTTTATATATAGCTACAAGAGAAATCTTTAAAATAGTTATTTCGTCTAACAAAGCGAAGGAATATCATTCTTTTGTTATTCAGGGAAATCAAATTTTTGATAAGGCTGTTTCAGGCCTACAGGGTATTAGAGATATCGATATTGACACATTTGTGATTTTTGATAAAGCAAGATAATACAACCCCACGGCTGATGTTGGCACATCCAATTTTTGATAAGACTCAAGGTGTTAGAAACCCAAAGGAGACGTTAGTACAAAAATGATTTTGATAAGAGATAAAATAATACAAACCCACAGGAGGTGAGCTATACGGATGCTGTCACACCCATGGTTTTCTTGGTGGCATTAGTTGTGTAAGAATTGGCTTCTGTTGGGAATCAAAATGAAATCTATGACTTGGACCCCCCGGAAAGTATAAATATCAAGTTTCAATTGTTCTATCTACTGAACAACCTACTCAATACACCATCATATGGGTGATACACGTAAGACACTCATCCAAGATACCACGTATGGGGATCGAACCCAGTATCTCATGGCTGCGAAGCAAATTTGTTAACCTTTCAGCTATGTTCGCGTTAAATTAACATGAAAGTGGCCGAGCATTTCACTGAAACGTGTGCTCTTAGCGTAATTCTTATGTAGATTCAACGTGACACAATCTCTCACAATGCGGCCTTTTGAAATACAGATGCAATTCATTTACAAGGGGAGTGAACTGAAGCTGAGTCTAGCTGCAAAAAAAAATGAGTTGTACCTGTGATTTAAAGACTAGTCTGTCAGACTCTGTTTCATGCCGAATCTCCATGAAAACTAAACCAAGGGGTAAACATATCTGTTAATTACAGGCACAGCCTATCCAACAGGCTT
>OZ024742.1:58701489-58711489 GCA_964016885.1 Eledone cirrhosa
TAGTGTGTGTTTATGTGCCTGTTGTTATTGTGCTTGCGTATGTATTTATTTATCTTATTTTATTTACTTATTTATACTTCTCTTAGGTCAGTGTTGTTTGTTTGGGTGTTGTTATTCTATTCATTCTTTCTGTTTAGCTTTGATCTTCTAATTTCTATTTCACTGGCCTCTCTGATTTGCCTATCTGCTGGGTCATTTCTATGTTTAGATATTATTCTAATTTCTATGTTGTCTATGTTACCGTCATGTTGTTGTCTAGCATGTTCGTATAGTACTGACCCGTTTTTTCGTCCTTTTAGTTCCCCCCAGTGTTGGTCTATCCTTTCACCTATGCAACGAGCTGTCTCACCTATGTATGTTGTTGTCATGTTTCTGCAAGTACCCTCTGTACATATTATTCTATAGACTACGTTTCTAGTTTTACAGTTTATCCGGGGGTTCACCTTACATATAATACATTTCCTATTGGTACAGTGGGTTTTCTTAAAAGGGTAGGTTTTGCTGATCAGGGATTTCATGATGGTTCCTGGCTTTTCTACCACCTTTATTTTTAAGTGGGTCTTTCTCAGGGCCTTTCTACACTGGTTAGCTAATTTCCCTCCAGGGGTGGCGTCCACAAACATGACACTCTGGTATCTCTGGTTGTCGTACCATAATGTGGCTTTCCCTATCTTATGTCTAGCCCTATCTAAGCTATTCCATGATTTGCTCCTGTATAATGGGAAAATTCCTTTCATGTCCAGTTCTATGAGGGTCTTATACTTTTCCATGGCTCCTTCGTATACTCTGACTCTGTCTCTTTGGTTGTAGCTAGAGAACTGCATGCGGTTGATGAAGTGTTGGATGTGTCTTTCCATTTCTGTTGGGTCGCACATGCGGGACACATTCTTCATCACTCGTACCAAATCTGCGATCAGAATATTAAACTTAGCACTACTGGACATTGCTGAGTTTTTGAGTATCAGGTATTTGGAGGCCATGGGTTTAGCATAGTGTGAGTGGAGAATTTGGGCTCTCTCGTCTATAGTGTTAATCCAGAGTTCTGTGTCTAATACAGGTAGTCTATTGTTAGGGTGTTTGGAAGGGAAGTCGATAGTTACAGTTATACTCTGGTGTATGGAATTAGCTATCTGCTGGATGCTTTCCATCGTGCTACGTTCTAAATCAAACTTGTTAGTGCTCTCTAGTGGGGGTGTTCTTATAACTATATTGATATCGTCTACATAACGAGAGTACATGATGAGGTCTATGGAGTTTTCATTAAGGAGATCTTTAAGTCTCCTTTCCCACCATACCATGAAAAGGTTGGCAACATCACCAGCTATGCTGACGCCGATGGCTGCTCCCTCATTTTGGGTGTAGATTTTCTCATTGAACTTAAATATGTGGCCCTTTAGGGTAGTTTTGATACTAGCCCCTATTGCATGTGCGACCATTTTTCTTACCTGATCATTGTTTTGGGGGGTCCGTATAGCTTTGGTCCACCCAATCCACCTTCCCATGGGAGTCTTTTTTGCCATTGAGGTTATGGTGGGGGGTCTACCTCTTATAGGTCTACTAGGGCAGAAATATCTAAGGTCATGGCTGTCTAGGTAGTCAGTGTCGTAGGTAAGTCTAAGTAGGAGGCCCAGTTCGTCTGTGTCGACGTCGCAGAACTCCACCTCACTCTCAATAATCATCTCCACACATCTTTTCACAGCAAAATCAATGTTAATGGATGGGTACAGTGACACCACATCCATGCTGCCTATTATGCAGTTGGATAGGCTCCTGTTTTTGTTGCACTCACTGATTCTGCTGAGGAGGTCCTCTGTACTGTCACATACATCTGGGGACATCTTGATTATGGGGCGTATAACCATTGAGAGGAAGTAGGAGATCCTGTAGTTGCTAGCTATATTAGCTCCGCATACGGGTCTTGTTGGTGGTCCTGTTGTCGGGTCGTCGACTGTCTATATATATATATATATATATATATATATATATATATATATATATATATATATATATTCTTTATTGTGGCTAAGTGGTGAGTCTTATTACTCGGAGTTTCACCTGTGTACTTACAGGGTTATCAGACATTATTAAACAGAATAGATAGTTTGGAGAAGTTGATTCTTTGTGACAAGATCGCTGGAAAGAGGAGACAAGGAAGACAAAGAACAACATTTACAGACAGCCTGAAAAAATACGTCAACGAAACACTGACAACAGGAATGACTGGAGCACCATGATCACCGATGTCTGGAACAGAGGAATTCATATACTAAGCACATCTGACGACCTTTCGATTAGAGTCAGGTTCGATCTGTAATAGGTCTTGCCTCGAGCTGATCGATAGTGAAACATATGTAATATGTTATTAAATATGTTATGATGCAACACTGGATCCTTGTTCCTTATCCTTATAGTATTATACTCTGCTCTGCGCGAGCATCAAGTGCTAAACCGGCATACCGCCTACAGACGCATTTTTCATGTAACCACACACACACACACACACACACACACACACACACACACACACATATATATATATATATATATATATATATATATATATATATATACTATCTGTACAACTGCAGCTGCTGTAGATGAGTTTAGTTTCAAAGGATACATAGAAGGGTTAAGAGGTTTTCACCGCCGCATGTGTTTAGAACAAATACTGGTGCAAAGCTTGAAGTTGTCCTGAGGGATAATTACAAGAAGAAGAAGAAGAAGAAGAAGAAGAAGAAGAAGAAGAAGAAGAAGAAGGTAAAATGGCACCACATTGGGTATACAATGTTAAATAAGGTCATATGAAATATGTAAACACATTTAAAGATATTTTAGATTCTCAACAAAATAGATTCCGTGAGAGTGGGAGGCGCCCCTTTGTCTTTTTAGAACATAAGGGATCATTCCACAGCTAGGGTAAACTGTTGAAGTTGCTGTTTTTGTGGTTGATGGTAGTGGTGGGGGTATTGGTAGTGGTAGTGGTGTTGATAGTAGTGTTAGTACCAGTGATGGTAGTGGTGATGGTGGTGGTAATGGCAGTGGGGTTAGGGATGGCGGATAGGTGTTTTCTACTTACATGACATTTTCCGGCAAGGCAAACATGTCTGCCCGTCTTGTCACATGGTGTGCCATCTGGTACTGTTTTTCCGACTGGGATATAGAAGTTAGGACGTCTGGCATAGCACACAGCCTGGCAAACACTACGAGCTGTCAACAAAGAAACATACAAACACATATAATTCACATAATACACACACACATATATATATATATATATGGTATAAATAGTACTTAGAATACATATGATACTTATGATATATGCAATACGTATGATACATACAATACATACATTCACACACACACACACACACACACACACACACACACACACACACACACACACACACACACACACACACACACACACACACACTCTCACACACACATTTACATGTGTAAAAAGTAAAAGTATTTTTTCTGTAATTCGACAGAATAAATATTTTTATAATTGTTACATTAAATGGATTTAATTTTTTATCAAATATTACAGGTTTCGATTTGTATGTTAATCTTATCAAATATTAAAAATTCTGAAATGCATAGACGGTTGTCCCTCTTGCTTCTGCTGGACACCACCAGAGGGCGTTAGCTACGGCTTCCTAAAACCGTATTTCTTTAGAAATACAAAATTTCTATACAGTAAAAATTCTGCTCTTATATTCTCTAGGCAGGTAGAAGATATGTGATTTAAATCAACAGAATTTTCTAGTTAATCAATTGAATCCTGACCTGTTGTACCCCATTTCCGCCCTTAACTCTCCATCTATATAACGAATATATATAAGAGATATTTAGAGAAACTCCCCATATGTTCTAACTTCCCACAGAATATGAGAACAAACTTTTTAAATATTTGATGAGAGTGACATTCCTATCGAAACCGGTAATATTTGATAAAACTTAAATCTGTTTAATGTAACAGTTATAAAAATATATATTCTGTCAGATTAAAAAGTAAAGAATCTTTAAATATATGCCAGTGCTTTTCACGTTTACATTTCACCTATAATCTTCGATTTGTAAGGAACTTTACGAGATAGACATAATTAATTTACACTACAAAGAATTATATATATATCTCTCTCTCTCTATCTATCTATCTATATATATATATATCCCTTCCATATACTGTACCGATTGTGTTGTTATTTCTGTTTACCTTTTACAGACACACACATATATTTCTTTTTTACACACTTCTCACTGTGTAACACACTTCTCTCTGTGTAATATATTTGTATTTATATATATATATATATATGAATTTTGTATTACTAAAGAAATACGGTATGTTTATAAATAAACATTTAGAAAGCCATAGCTACGAATGACACTGGCAGCTGACGCCACCAACCCGGTGCTCGGCAGAAGCAAGGTGGTGTTAGCTGCCAGTGTGTTATTCATAGCTATGGCTTCCTAAATGTTTATTTATAAACATACCGTATTTCTTTAGAAATACGAAATTCAAATACATATTTGTATACAGCTATGTTCGTAGCTAAAATTTAATTCTCTCTCTCTCTGTATATATATATATATATATATATACAGAGAGAGAGAGAGAATTAAATTTTACATATATATATATGCGTGTGTGTGTGTGTGCGTGTGTATCAGCTGACTGAACACGCGGTATTTATTCATAAGTTTAAAAAAAACATTTTGGGTCACGTAATCTTTAACTGGTGCTTTGCCAAACAGTAAATGCCGTAATACTGTAATTGTCAAAGTGGCTTCACATATGCGAACTTCCTCAAGTCAAATGTTCTCTCCACTCAAATCTACGCTCTTTTATTGTTCAAGATCTTGAAAGACTACATTAAAATGCAATATATTTTGTGTGAAATAAAGGGTTCAATTTTACACATGTTCAATGCTACATTTCATCTTCTCCACGACTAGATCAAATTTCAGTTCAACACCTAAGTTACGTGAGTTTAAAACCCCCCAGTAAATGTAAACGCTTACACATGCGCGCGCGCGCGCGCACACACACACACACACACACACACACACACACACACACACACACATATATATATATATACGGCGGGTGTCAGCGAAGTCCCCGCCTATGAGATTTCACCCACACGACATTGGTCAACCCTGAACTATAGTAATTGAAATCATTCACTCAATATCCCGCAATATGACTGAACATGTGACCACAGGGTTACGAAGCAAACTCCGTAACCACATTGCCATGACTGTGTTTATATTACGTGAGGTTTGATTTTATATTATTACATCTTACAATGGTGGTGGATTGGCAGTCTCGGCAGAGCGTCGGACACCATGCTTCGTGACACAGAGTTACGGCTCTTTAAGTTCTGAGTTCAAATCCCGCCTAGTTGAGCTTTGCCTTTCATTCTTACGTGGTCGATAAATAAAGAACCAGTAATGCACTGAGGTCGATTTAATCGACTCCCCCCCCCCTCAAATTGATAGCCTTGTGCCTAAACAATTATTACATCTTACAAAAATCGGCGGATTGGCAGAATCGTTAGAGCGTCGGACAGAATGATTTGCGTCATTTAATTACGACCCTTTTCTTTCTGAGCTGAAATCCTGCTGAGGTTAGCTTTGCCTTTCAACTTTACAGGGTCGTTAAAATATAATACCAGTAACGATTTAATGAACTTTCTCATTCCTTCCAAATTGTGCCAAAAATAGAATAAATTATTACATCTCACTATCTATTAATAATCTTGACATGCATCATAAAGAATAAATGATTTGTAAGTTCAACTTGAAGGTTTCCAAACTGTGTCGCGGATATCTGTGTCAGTGTTGCTGGTACTCTAAGTGTGTCAGTGATAAACTCTGTGTATTGCTGGTACTCTAAGTGTGTCAGTGATAAACTCTGTGTGTTGCTGGTACTCTAAGTGTGTCAGTGATAAACTCTGTGTGTTGCTGGTACTCTAAGTGTGTCAGTGATAAACTCTGTGTGTTGCTGGTACTCTAAGTGTGTCAGTGATAAACTCTGTGTATTGCTGGTACTCTAAGTGTGTCAGTGATAAACTCTGTGTGTTGCTGGTACTCTAAGTGTGTCAGTGATAAACTCTGTGTATTGCTGGTACTCTAAGTGTGTCAGTGATAAACTCTGTGTGTTGCTGGTACTCTAAGTGTGTCAGTGATAAACTCTGTGTATTGCTGGTACTCTAAGTGTGTCAGTGATAAACTCTGTGTATTGCTGGTACTCTAAGTGTGTCAGTGATAAACTCTGTGTGTTGCTGGTACTCTAAGTGTGTCAGTGATAAACTCTGTGTATTGCTGGTACTCTAAGTGTGTCAGTGATAAACTCTGTGTGTTGCTGGTACTCTAAGTGTGTCAGTGATAAACTCTGTGTATTGCTGGTACTCTAAGTGTGTCAGTGATAAACTCTGTGTGTTGCTGGTACTCTAAGTGTGTTAGTGATAAACTCTGTGTGTTGCTGGTACTCTAAGTGTGTCAGTGATAAACTCTGTGTGTTGCTGGTACTCTAAGTGTGTCAGTGATAAACTCTGTGTGTTGCTGGTACTCTAAGTGTGTCAGTGATGAACTCTGTGTGTTGCTGGTACTCTAAGTGTATCAGTGATAAACTCTGTGTGTTGCTGGTACTCTAAGTGTGTCAGTGATAAACTCTGTGTGTTGCTGGTACTCTAAGTGTGTCAGTGATAAACTCTGTGTATTGCTGGTACTCCAAGTGTGTCAGTGATAAACTCTGTGTATTGCTGGTACTCTAAGTGTGTCAGTGATAAACTCTGTGTGTTGCTGGTACTCTAAGTGTGTCAGTGATAAACTCTGTGTGTTGCTGGTACTCTAAGTGTGTCAGTGATAAACTCTGTGTGTTGCTGGTACTCTAAGTGTGTCAGTGATAAACTCTGTGTGTTGCTGGTACTCCAACCGTGACGCTGATAATCTCTGTGTGTCGCTGATAATCTATAGGTTTGTTATGAAATTAACTAAAATCTGATAAATTATTACAAATATATAGTAGTGGAAGTATATTTGATTTCTGAGAAACTCAGATTAGACATATGACTGGCGACACGTGGTATGTTATTTAACTATTTCTTCTTCTTCTTCTTCTTCTTCATCTTGAGAGGGTCGTGGGGGAAAAGTCCTCAAAAACTCCTTCCAGCGAGTCCTCTCAGAAGCAAGCGTCTTCAACTAATTCGGCTGGATCCCCGTACAATCTGTCCAGACATTCTAACCATATTCCCATAGTATCGGAGTTGTGATCTCTCAATTTGAAGATGTAGCGGCTCTACCCGGAGTGACTCTCTGATCTCCGAACTACGCACTATATCGATTAACGTTACTCTAAAAACTCTCCCGAGGTACTCCATTTCGACCGCTTGTATTCGTGATCGTATTCTTTTGGTCATTACCCAAGGGTTGACACGAATATCGAATTGAAGATATCGAGTTTGGCCTTTACGCCTATAGGCGTGTGGTTGTGAATTCGATTCTTGGACCGGGCGATGCGTTATGTCCTTAGGCAAGACACTTTATTTCACGTTGCTCCTTCTAACTGGAGTTGCGATAGAGAGTATTAGCAATTGAAAGACCAACGGAAACATTGTTTCCTCGGTCCGAATTGATGAAAGTCTATCGACTTTATATATATGTATGTATGTATGTATGTATGTGTGTGTGTGTGTGTGTGTGCGTGCGTGTGTATATATATCTAAAGTATAGTAACTGTTTCTACTTTAGGCACAAAACCAGCAATTACCCAGTACATTACTGGTACTTTATTTTATCGACCCCGTAAGGATGAAAGGCAAAGTTAACCTCAGCGGGATTTGAACTCAAACCGTAAAGGGACGCAACTACTATAATAACGGAAGGTCTGCGGGATTGCGTACGTTTTATTTTTTTTATTCCGTTTGTAAAATAAGTTGGATTACTTTGAATAAATAATTGTTTCTACTTTTGGCACAAGGCCAGCAATTACCCAGTGCATTACTGGTACTTTATTTTATCGACCCCGTAAGGATGAAAGGCAAAGTTAACCTCGGCGGGATTTGAACTCAGAATGGCAAGGGCCGTAACTCTATACGTCAAAGCATGGCGTCCGACCCTCTGCCGATACTGCCAATCCACCGCCCTGGTTTACTTTGAATAAATAATGAATATTATTTAATTTATCTACTAAATTTCGTGGCTGTTCATTAAATATATTTTGTTTATTTAAAGATTCATTTCTTTAAAATTTCTGAAATGTCAACACTTCCGGTGGCAATCGCTTAAATAAACATACTAATTTTCCGTCACTAATTTTCTCCTAATGCAGTTTACCTATATATAATATCGTCTTTTTTAATGTATCATGGATTACGTTACTGATTACATAAGACAGTGTAACGCAGTCTTCGTTCAATTTCTATGTATTATATACTGTCAATTACGATTTTATTTGATGTATCATATCAACATGTATATATAACTGCGTATAATATCAATATACACACGACACATGCTAGCAGAAAACCACGCGAAGGGTGGTTTTTCTGCTAGTATATATAATTGTTTCTACTTTAGGCACAAGGCCAGCAATTACTGGTACTTTATTTTATCGACCCCGTAAAGATGAAAGGCAAAGTCAACCTCGGCGGGATTTGAACGCAGATTGTAAAGGGACGTAACTATGCTGGAAAGCATGGCGTCCGACCCTCTACTGATACTGCCAATCCAAGTGACCCTTATAGTATATATAATACTAGGAGTAAAGAGATAGAAGAAAGAAGTAGAATATAGATAGAATGATGTTTTCCGTTTTTGTTTATGAATTTCAGCGGTGTGGTGAAGTGAAACATGACTGTCAGAGGACTCAGCTTTGGCATCAAACAATTTACCCCGAGGGATAGGCTTTACTCCCAATGATGGTCTGATATACTCCACTATTATATAGTTCTGGGAATAGAGGATAGATGGTAAATATTTAGCCAGGGACGTTATGTTTTCAATTCAAAGTTCCTGGTGCAAAGATAGGGACATGTTTAACATATTAATAAACACGACGCCTGCTTATTGAAACATAGACATTCCAAATTCACACACACACACACATACACACACACACACACACACACACACACACACACACACACACACACACACACACATACACACACATACGTACGTACATAATAATAAGGATTTCTAATTTAGGCACAAGGCCAGCGATTTGTGGGGGAAAACAAAGTTGATGAAATCAAACCAGTACTTGACTGATTTCAAATGTCGCGGAGGTCAACTTTGCCTTTCATCCGTCCGGCGTAGATATTAACAAACTACCTGCCAAGTATTGGGGTCAATATCATCGACCCCCCACCCACCCCTACCAAAGGATCCCCAACAAAATTGCTGTCTTTGTGCCAAAATTAGAAACTATTATTACTATTAAGGCGGTGGACTGGCAGAATCGGTAGAGCGTCTGACACATGCTTACCGGCATAGATTTATGGCCCTTTACGTTCTGAGTTCTAATCCTGCCGAGGTTAGCTTTGCCTTTCATCCTTACGGGGTCGATAAATAAAGCACCAGTAATGTACTGGGGCCGATTTAATCGACTTTCCCCTCCCCTTCAAATTGCTGGCCTTGTGCCTAAAGTAGGAACCCTTATTACTATTAGATGAGATTAATATTTATGTTGTCTAACGTTCTTAAATTGTAAATAATCGGAAAGAGTTGACCGTTGGAATGAAGCAGATCAAACAATAAGGATCTCTTGACTCTACCGTACCCCAAATGTCAAAGGGTCAGTGAAACACAGGCTTATAAAGTCATCTTAAAACATATCAAGAGATGCTAGTGATGACCATGTTTTATTACAAGGAACAGAGAGTGAGAAAAAAAATTAAGAATTAAAAATAAAAATAGAAGTAAAAACAAAGAAATAAGGCCAACTGCTTTTTCAGATTCTCCCAGAATGAGAGGAAGAAGAATACAG
>OZ024742.1:58716489-58751489 GCA_964016885.1 Eledone cirrhosa
TCCATTGTCTGGTGATGCGGCAGCCCTTTATATTATTGTGCAACAATTCAAGGCTATAAGGTTTTTCTGTTGTTCTTAAGTTTCTCTTCAGCCGTCGAGGTCCAGACTCTTTTCCTATTACCCACTCTAAGTATCAAGTACTCTGGTGCGTTATGGTCCACTGGTCCACCTGGTATCTTACCACACCTTCTTTGTACATATATTTATATATATTCTTTATTATAGTTGAGCGGTAGTGAGTCTTATTTCTTTGGAGTTTCACTTGTGCACTCGCAGGATCAACTTGACTTAGCCATACTACTATAATAAACAATATCTAAATTCTACTTCGGTAATGAGTACTCATTCTCACGTCTGTCAATAGCACACAGATATATATATTAATTGTTTCTACTTTTGGCACAAGGCCAGCAATTATCCCAGTGCATTACTGGTACTTTATGTTATCGACCCCGTAAGGATGAAAGGCAAAGTTAGCCACGCCGGGATTTGAACTCAGAATGACAAGGGCTGTAACTCTATGCGTCAAAGCATGGCGTCCGACCCTCTACCGTTACTGCCAACCCCCCGCCCTTATCTTTCGAAAATAATGTTAGAATTTTAGGAGTAAAAAAACTTTTTCCAATAAATATGATGACATTTTAATATCTTTGAAAAAAACAAAACAAAAAAACTGCCGAAATAGTTGTTGCTTGTACAAAGAACGTACAGTGCCAATGATAAATATTACCGACTACGACGATATTGTTGTCGCTTTTGTTGTTGAGGTTGTTTTTGCTCAATTCCCAGCGGCATTTGTGGCCTTGAGTA
This sequence comes from Eledone cirrhosa, assembly GCA_964016885.1. NCBI lineage: Eukaryota > Metazoa > Mollusca > Cephalopoda > Octopoda > Eledonidae > Eledone > Eledone cirrhosa. Next base: position 58,717,300 of record OZ024742.1, read on the forward strand.
AGCTACTTTATTACAGACTGCTACTGTTATTGCTGGTGTTGCTTTTGGTATCTCTTCGTCTATCTCGTGTTATCTAAGTTCATGTGGTGTATATGTGTGTGTGTATTTTGTATTTTTCTTTTTTAGTGTGAAAAATTTATTCATAGTATAGAATAATTGTTTCTACATTTGGCATAAGGCCAGCAATTACTCAGTGCATTACTGGTACTTTATTTTATCGACCCCGTAAGGATGAAAGGCAAAGTTAACCTCGGCAGGATTTGAACTCTGAATGGCAAGGGCCGTAACTCTATGCATCAAAGCATGGCATCCGACCTTCTACCGATACTGCCAATCCAAGGAAAAAGGTAAGGGAAGGGGCAAACTATATACCCATGGATGGGTGGTATATCTCAGCTGTACCTTGTGGACAGAATGTCAAAGGTATTGGCGTTTGTGTTGAAAGGGTTTTCAGAATGTTTGTTTGACATTTGTCTAACAGTTGTTTGTCATGTTCACCTCTTTTAAGTCAAACCAGTGACTATGTATGTGTTTAGAGAAATCAATATATATCTATGTATGTATCTGTTTAGACAGATTTATGTGTATGTATGTACGTGTTTAGAGAGACCAGTGTGTATGTGTTTAAACATATAAGTGAATATGCATGTGTTTAGAGAAACCTGTATGTATGTTTAGAGAGGCCAGTGTGTATGCATGTGTTAAGAGAAACTAATGTGTATGTATTTAGAGAGACTGATGTAAATGTATGTGTTTAGAGAGAGACTAATGTGTATGTTTTGAGAGACCAATGTGTATGCGTTTAGATAGACTAATGTGAATGTATGTGTTTAGAGAGACTAAAGTGTATGTATGTGTTTAAGATGACTAATATGGATGCATGTGTTTAGAGGGACCAGTGTGTATATATATATGTTTAGAGAGACACTTATGTGAATGCGTGTTTAGAAAGACTATTGTGAGTGTATGTGTTTAAGGAGACTAATATATATATGTATGTGTTTAGGAGGACCAGTGTTTATGTATATGTTTAGAGAGAGAGACTAATGTGAATGTGTGTTTAGAGACAAATATATATCTGTTTGAGAGACGAAGGTGTTAAATATATTTCAATTCAAAATGTCTGAAAAAATGAATAGAAAGCTGTAAGACGTTGTAAAACACCCACTTACATTCTGGTTACAAACTTTTATTTCTGTTTTCTTTCCTTTACATTTTGCATTCGCCGTCTCTGACGACTCGCTGGAAGAGGAAGAAATGTTATGTTAAGTTATTTTATATTATCTCATTTTGAAATCTTATCTTACAGTGAAGTCATCTGAACATTTAAGACATACGGTATCAAGCTCATGGATCATACAGTTATGAGTTATTACAGTTAGAATAGAGTACTATTTCAGATTTTAAAGATGAAAAGAATTTCAATATTTATATCAGGTGTCGTTAGAGCGTAGAACAAAATGTCTTGCGATATTAGTTCCGCCACTCTGCGGTTTGAGTTCAAATCCCACTGAAACCAACTTTACCTTTCAACTTTTCGGAGCTTATGAAATATTATAGCTTATCAGTCCCAGGCACTGAATCTATTGAGTCGGTAGAGTGTCACACGATATGCACTGCAGTATTTGCCCCAGATCTTTACATTTTGTGTTTTAATTCCACCGAGGTACACTTGGGTCGGTTTCCTAATAGGTTGATGGTTTTTCTGGGCCGGCTGTTGGCCCTCCGCAGAATAGCGGGATGATGGGGCTGCCATCTTGCCGACACGCCGTGGGTCACTGTTGGTCTGGAACCTGGTCGGCTCTACGCACGACGATGCTTTGGGATCGCTGGCTTAGGATGACCCCCATCCTCGTTAAAGAAGAAGAAGAAGAAGAAGAAGAAGAAGAAGAAGAAGAAGAAGAAGAAGAAGAAGAAGAAGAAGAAGAAGAAGAAGAAGAAGAAGAAGAAGAAGAAGAAGAAGAGGTTCACTTGGGTGGTAGACTTAATTTATCGCCAGTTTAACACCACCACCTGGTATTTGGATGTCTTTAGTGTAGCCCACTACACTGCTAGCATTCGGACCTGGTCAGTGGATTGTGGATACTTTCTCTCTCCTTTTCATTTGTCGCACAAATAGATCCCAAAACATAGTCATCGATGTTGTGATAGTGTTAATAATAATAAAAAATATATATTTATGAATTTCAGTTTCAGAAGACAGTTATTGTTATTTCATCATGTGTAAACGCGTGACTGAGTGGTTAGAATGTTCGGTTCACGATCGTAAGGTCGTGAGTTGGATACCAAGTGATTTTGTCTTTTAGTAAGACATTTCATTCCCCACTGCTCCAGTTCATTCAGCTGAGTTTTACTGCAATTTAACCCTTTAGCATTTACATTACTCTATATATACAATTACATTTTCACGGTAAAGCTTTACCTCACATAATTATCTCACATAATATCGAATCTATGGGATTTTGATTTAATATATTTTGAGAACAATACCTAAATGTAAGTAGAAGCAGCCAGTTATGGCCGGTTTGAACAAATAGAGGTGAGAGAATTCTGGCTGGATAGGGCCAGTATAAATGCTAAAGCGTTAAAAAGCCAGCCTTGTCAAACGCTGTGTCATACTGGATGTTCCGTGAAATAAATTAAGTGTACAGGAGTTTGTAGAATTCTCAGCCACTTGCCCGTTAATTTCAATAGCAGGCTGTGCGATCAACTGGGACACTCGTGTCGGAACCGGGGAGATCGAACAATAATTGTTATTTCTTTACTTACATAGAACATGTAGGTGACTTACCCTATAAATTTGTGTATGCAGCTGCGGGTTCGATTCAAGAAACCTCCATTACACAACTGGCTACATTTTGTCCACTTTGACCAGTGTGTCCAGGCTCCTTCCACTTCACTCGTTGATCCTTCCAACTGTTGAGAGAGTTAAAAAAGATATGTCCAGTAGGTTCAGTAAACATACACATACATACATACCTACTTACCTACCTACATACATACCTACTTACCTACCTACATACATACATACATACATGGTGGCTGCCAACTCGTTTTCGAGTACGGCCACTACTTTATATCCATGTAGGAGAACCCCTACTGATGCACTGAACGAGTGTGACTTTTTAGTCCAGCCATCGACTTGAAAACTCTGGTACAAACACTAAACCTGTGACAATTACTGACACATAGTCCTGGGCCCATGATACCATGTGATGACAAGTGCAGAGAGATCTCCAGATATAAAGCAATGCCTGTGCCGTGAAGCTTTTATAGTGAGCAAAGGCACTGCACAAAGCCAGACCCACTCTCTTAACCAAGATGATATTTACCAAAAAGAAGAACAAGTCAACATCATTGGATACCATCAGGGTTGCAGGTGTTATATCAGAGTTTTCTTTCTCCTAGAATTCTGCCTTGACAAAGGCTAAGAGGTCATCTCTCCCGGTGATTTTGGATGGCCATTGACTCTTAAGAGCTCCTTTCCCCTTTGACAGGTTTTGTTTTTAGTCCTGCAGGATGTCCAAAGTCACCCTCCTCACCCAGAAACCTTGGTGGGGTTGCCAGTTTAGTCGCTAACGACCCGACCATGAGACAGGTTTTACCGGGATACATGTTACCAGTAGCACCAACTGGTGACCTTACATACATACATACATACATACATACATACATACATACATACATACATACATACACACATACATACATGATGGGAGCTATTTATGAATAGAAAATGAATTTTCTATTCAAACCAAGAGCATTTTCTAATGAATCAATTGAAACTTGATCAGTTGAACCCCACTTTCACCATTACCACCCTACCTTCACAAAGAACACACATATATATATATATATATATATATATATATATATATATATATATATATATATATATGAATACAGGTTAACAGAAAATTCACATATGTTCTAACTGCACACAAAATATGAGAACAAACTATAAAGCTCAGTGTGTGGTCATGCTCCTTCGTTATAGAAATCTACGATATAGAATTTCTTCAATTGAAATTTACAATTCAGTATTCGAAATAGCTTCGATTGCGTCTTGACGCAGATAATTTTTTCAATTTCACCCACAATTACGCAAAAAATAGATAAAACTCAATATTTTACGATTTTTCTCTCTCATTTAAACTGCTGAACTCTTTCTACTACCATTCAAAATCTATACAACTTCATACTTTCTGCTACTTTCTCTTTCCAAGCTTGATGGTGATACTGTCCGTTCACACCACTCCCTACTGTCTTAAATTTAGAAAACACACAGACAACCATGCAGAACAACTCCATCGCAGCTCTGTTGTTCGGCTGGCATCGTCTACGCGCGTGTTGCGCAAGTACTGTGAAACAATAAATTTCAACACTTTTTTGCACAGAGATAATATCCATAGGCGAAACTACAATTGTCACTGCTGGCGCAGCTCATGCTTCCAGGTCTGCAATTCATTCACCCAGTGACTGGCAGACAAAAAAGTGCTGCCATAAAATGGGTGGTGCAACCTAACTTTGGTAACTTAATGACCCGAGCAACGCCGGGCTTTAATGCTAGTATTTGATAAATTTGACATACCAATCGAACCGGTAATATTTGACAAAATTTCTATCCATTTGATGAAATAATTATAAAAGTATTCATTTTTGTCGGATTAAAGAAAAAAATAATCTTTAGATATATCCCTGTGCTTTTTCACTTATACCTTTTACCTATAATCTTTGATTTGCATGAAACTGCACCTCCTTTTACAACTACACACACACACACACACATACGCACACACATCTTTATTTAAGATGGAAATGACTTCTGCATAACTAGAACTGTTCAATTCGTGTGAAATTATCATTTTGATGATTTCACACAAATGAAACAGCCCTAGTCCTGCAATTTCTATATTAAGTAAAGATGCCTATATTCTACTACAGTATTGAGTACCTTTTTTAACTGTGGCTATTTCTTAGTCCCCATCGGGAATCCAGCCATAATTATATATGAACAAATCTCATTGTTAGAACATCCGTTAAAACAGCCAAATGCTGTCAAAGACAGCGATGGGCAAAAGTGCTCCAGAGGACAGAGACCAGCCGCCAGTGATCAACAGAGAAACAACCCACAAGGTGGGTGACAGGCAGATAAAATATAGAAAAGATTGAAAGTGGAGAAGGACAAGAAGAAATGTGCTGACGCACAGAAGTGACTGGAATAAGGAAATAAAGTTTACACACACACACACACACATCTTCGCCTACATCAGCTCTTAATCCAGCAAAATGGTTTCGCACATACTGTAAATCTTGCGATTTTTTATGTGAATATAAGAAGAGTACATGAGAGATATGTAGACTGAAGTGTATATATTGATATAGTCCTGAGATAACATAGAACATCGTGAATCTGAATTTCGTATCTGGACAACCTAGACAATCATAGGACGTTTCAAAATATCGACAGTATAGCAATCATTAAAATATCTTTTATCATAACTATTCTTTATCATAGCCGGTTTCTAACATAGGCACTTTAGTTTATCGACGCTGGAACGATGAAAGGCATAGTTGACCTCACGGAATTTGAACTCAGACTGGGCTACCGATTCTGTAGCCCAATAACAACAACAACAATAACAACGAGAACTGGATTTTCTAGAAATATCAGCTAAATTATCTCAAAATCTTACACTTCGGATATCCTCTATGTCTGAGAGAAACAAATAAAGACAGGATGTTATTGGCTGGGACTGTGAGGCCTTACAAAAGCAGTGCCAACAGCAGTAGCAGCAGCAACAGCAGCACCAACAACAACAACCAGAACAGCACCGACAACAGTAACAACAACAATTAGAACAACAATAGTAACAACAACAGTAATAACAACATCAATCAGATTAACAACAACAGTTCACCAGATATAAGTTACAGGCTATTACGTTACTATTCTTAATAAGTAGAACAACATCAATAACTACTACTACTACTACTACCACCACCACCACCACCACCACCACCACCACCACCACCACCACCACCACCACCACCGCTACTACTACTACTACTACTACTACTACTACTACTACTACTACTACTACTACTACTACTACTACTACTACTACTACTACTACTACCTTCGCCATGTCCACCAATTAGCACCAAGCCTCATTACTTTAATGAGATGTCTTCAATCTGTTTTGCTAATCAAGAGAAGACAACTTGTGTACTTAACAGTAAATCCCAAAGTATTTTTAACAGCAATGAAGGTGAATAAGTAAGCTAGTGGATTCTAAGATATCTAATATCTACTCAACTGTCGGAAATCATACATACACATACATACATGATCGCTTCCCCCTCGTTATCGAGTATGGCCATTGCACGATATACCATTATTAATAATTATTAATTAATTCTATTGTGCAATGTCTGTGCGTGAAGATATTTTTTAAAGTGAGGAAAGACATACATACATACATACATACATACACACACACACACACACACACACACACATATATATATATTTATTAAAAAATTATTACTATATATATATATATATATATATATATATATATATATATATATATATATATATAGTTGAAAAGAACAAACAAAACGCAGGAAGGAATTGTACACAGTTGCATTAGGTTCCCGCTTGGTAGAAGCGGAGGAGGTTTCAACGTTTCGAACTTAAGTCTTTCATCAGGAAAGTTAAGATAGGGGGAGAACAGGAACTCTGAGAGGGAGTAAGGTGGGTTGTAAGGAGGGAAGTTAACAAGTAAAGAACACAAAATGAAGGAAAAAATAAAAATAAATATAAAAGCAAAATAAAAAAAAAGTGAAAATAAAGGCGGTTGGAGAGGTGTATAGGTCCGAGGTAGGTGGTGGTGGGATGGCAAGGGTGTGGTAGTGTGTATAAGGGTGGGTGGAGTGTTAGAGGGGAAGAGAGAGTGGAGGGAGAAGCAAGATAATCAGAGTCCAGGCGGGGATGGCGGAAGGTAAGGTGTGTATGTATGTGTAGATGTGAGTGTGTATGTGTATGTGTGGCTGTAAGTATGAGTGTCTGAAAGGAAGCGAGTGTATGTGAATGTTTATTCTGAAAAGACATTGTGTGTGTGTGGAAGTGGTGTCTATGTCTGTGCGTGTATATGTTCCTGTATGCGTGTTGGTGTGTATGTATGTGGATGGAGGGGTCCGGATGGGATGAGAAAGTGTGTGTGTGTGTGTGGTTGAAAAGAAGTGAATGTGTGTGGGAGTGTAGTTGGATAGCGAGTACAGACACGTGTGTGGTATGTCTATGGGTGTTGTGGGTTAGTGTAAGGTTTGTAGTTTCGTGTGTGCGTAACTGGTGCACATGTGTGTGTGTGTGTGTGTCTATGTTTCTGTATGAGTGTTGGTGTGTGTGTGTGTGTGTGTGTGTGTGTGGATGGTAAAAATCCAGGGGTAGGCGGCGTAGATGGCATCGTGAGGTAAAGGTGGAAATGAGGAAGTGAAATGGCAGTGTGGCGCGCGCAACCGGAAGGAGTGGTCAAGTCGAAAGAGTGGGCGTTGAGGGTGGTGACCACAGAACAAGTGTATGAGAGGGAAAGGAGGAGGTAGTGTCAACAAAACAGAACAACGTGGGAGAGAGCGATTGTGGCTACTGTGTGTGCGTGAGGGAGTAGTTGGATGTGTATACAGGCAGGTGGTGGGTGGGGGATGAGGCCGAGAGTAGCGTGTGTGTATGTATGTGTGTATGGAGGTATGTGTTTGTGTGTGTATATAAAGCGTAGTGGTCCTGCGAGGAGATATTGTCGGTGTGTGTGGGACGGGCGCTGTCTAATACTGTTTTGATATGTACATATGCGTATGTAAGTGTATATACTGGTGTGTGTATTTCAGGGTGTAAGTGCGTGTGTATTTTTTGCGGTGTACGGGGGGAAAGGACTAAACCAAGGGTGGGATATGCATGTGTGTGTGTGTAGTATATATATACATTGTGTCCCCAAAAATGTATAAAACTTCACATTTTAATAAATCTAGCCTGTATAGGTAATAAAAATGTGTATATATATATATATATGATAAAACAAGTAATTTGTATGCCTAGAAAGTTAAATAGTTTTCACCCTTCTGAAAAAAAAAGAGTTCTCACCAGCACCACCAGCACCCCCACTACTATTACTACTACTACTACTACTACTACTACTACTACTACTACTACTACTACTACTACTACTACTACCACCACCACCATCACAAGAAAGTTGATTATTGATCAAGCATTTGTAAGACAATGGAATATGTGTAACAGATGGGTCGTATCAGTATCGGTAGAGGGTCGGGCGCCATGCTTTCCAGCATAGTTACGTCCCTTTACGGTCTGAGTTCAAATCCCGCCGAGGTTAACTTTGCCGTTCATCCTTACGGGGTTGATAAAATAAAGTACCAGTAATACACTGGGTAATTGATGGCCTTGTGCCAAATGTAGAAACAATTATTAGTAGGACTGACAATGATCCTGGTTTCAGTGGGGGTGATGGTAGTAGTAGTAGTAGCCGTTATAGTGGCTACAAACTGAAACCAAGATTTCTAAGATCAGTGGAATAGCTACCTCATGAAATTAGCGTGTAAGTCTTCCACAGACACGTGTAACCTTAACATAATTTTTGGAGGAATTCAGCGTGATACTGTGTGTGACAATTCTGTTCTTTTACATAACAAGTACAGTCCATTTGACGGGCTTCCGAACTGTTTCCGTCTATCAAATTTAACATATAAGGTATGTGTCAACTCGTCACGCCAGTCCACTCAACTAGCAAAAAATGAGTTATACCAGTAATTCAATGGGTCAGCTTTATCACACAGTGTCATGCTGAATCTCCTTGACAATTACGTAAAGGATGCACGTGTTTGTGAAATTCTCAGTCACTTAATTTCAGGAATAGGGTGTTCCGTTGTTCGAACAACTGGAACACTCGTCGTTCATCATCATCAACAACAACAACAACAACTTTAAGTTATGTAATCCAACTATTTACTGCTTTTATCATCTGTACCGCCCTCGACACCAGAAAAAATACCAATCTTAAGCACCGTCTGTATTCGGTTTAAAACATATACAAACATTTTAACAAAACTCTAAAGATTTATATACATACATACACACACATATATATATATATACATACATACGCCCACATACATACACACATGCAAACATGCATACATACATGTATACATACACACACACTCACGCGTACATACACACATACACACACATACATATATATATGTAAATTCATACACACATATACTGTATAGTAAATACATAGAAAAACGACCTCACATGTATAAAAAAAGGAAATAAACCATTCTCTGAAACAAAACCCCAAAATGAATATAACAAAAACAAACACATATAAAAACTCCACATATATAAAAATGTTTGAGTAAGTTTGTCATCTGCTCTTGAATGGCAGATGAAGTTGTGTCGTATAGAGCAGCTGAAATATATCAGAGTTAATGTCTCTTGTCATATTTGTCTTTGGAAAAAAAAACACCAAAAATATGGCTTTCATAGAGAATTATATAAAACACATAAAAAACAATAAAAACAAAAACAAATTATAATCTGCCTGGCGTTGATGTCAACCCATTCAAACATCTATATGTTGAGCGAACAACTGAACCTCAACGAGACTGCTCTACCTAATATAAATAGCAGTTAACTATATCTTAAATAACCATTCAAATCTGGTGATAGGCCTCGAAAATAGGTAAAATGTAGGATACCGGAGTTGGTAATAAGTTAAGAACATATGTAACTATAGGGCCCAAAGCTGGTAACAGGCCCAAGCTATATGTACATTATAGGAACCCAAAGGTAGTAATATGACCACGGCATATGTAAACTGCAGGACCTCGAAACTGGTAATAGGACCATGCCATATGTAAACTGTAGGACCTCGAAACTGGTAATAGGACCATGCCATATGTAAACTGCAGGACCTCGAAACTGGTAATAGGACCATGCCATATGTAAACTGTAGGACCTCGAAACTGGTAATAGGACCATGCCATATGTAAACTGCAGGACCTCGAAACTGGTAATAGGACCATGCCATATGTAAACTGTAGGACCTCGAAACTGGTAATAGGACCATGCCATATGTAAACTGTAGGACCTCGAAACTGGTAATAGGACCATGCCATATGTAAACTGTAGGACCTCGAAACTGGTAATAGGACCATGCCATATGTAAACTGCAGGACCTCGAAACTGGTAATAGGACCATGCCATATGTAAACTGTAGGACCACGAAACTGGTAATAGGACCATGCCATATGTAAACTGTAGGACCTCGAAACTGGTAATAGGACCATGCCATATGTAAACTGTAGGACCACGAAACTGGTAATAGGACCATGCCATATGTAAACTGCAGGACCTCGAAACTGGTAATAGGACCATGCCATATGTAAACTGTAGGACCACGAAACTGGTAATAGGACCATGCCATATGTAAACTGTAGGACCTCGAAACTGGTAATAGGACCATGCCATATGTAAACTGTAGGACCACGAAACTGGTAATAGGACCATGCCATATGTAAACTGTAGGACCACGAAACTGGTAATAGGACCATGCCATATGTAAACTGTAGGACCTCGAAACTGGTAATAGGACCATGCCATATGTAAACTGTAGGACCACGAAACTGGTAATAGGACCATGCCATATGTAAACTGTAGGACCTCGAAACTGGTAATAGGACCATGCCATATGTAAACTGTAGGACCACGAAACTGGTAATAGGACCATGCCATATGTAAACTGTAGGACCTCGAAACTGGTAATAGGACCATGCCATATGTAAACTGTAGGACCACGAAACTGGTAATAGGACCATGCCATATGTAAACTGTAGGACCTCGAAACTGGTAATAGGACCACGCCATAGTGGCCGCTAAATACTTTTTTCCATCCACTGTGGGTATTTTATCCGATTTTCTGTGCTATTATTTATAGCAGCCGATTGTGTTTACAACTATTTTCTACGTTTGAGTTTTCTACACACACACACACACACACACACACACACACACACACACACACACACGTATATATATATATATATATATATATATATATATATATATATATATATATATATATATATATATATATATATATATATATATATGTGTATATATATATATGTGTATATATATATGTATATATATGTATATATATATATATATATTTATATACATATATATATATATATGTATATACATATATATATATATGTATATATATATATATATATATATATATATAGCGAGAGAGAGATAGAGATAGAGAGAGAGATAGAGAGGGAGAGAGGAATGGGGGTACATATGTGTATACATCTACGTGTGTGCATATATGTATGTGTGAATGAAATGAAATTTATTCCGACGATTTTATTTTAAATATATTGTGATTGTGACATAAACCATGCCTCTAAAACCTGATCCTCTAATAATACAAGTACTCAAGAAGTAAAGTTTATGTCCTCCACCCAAAGAAACTTTAATTGCTTCTATGACGACAGAGCATTAAAGATAGGTATATATATATATATATATATATATATATATATATATATATATATATATATATATATTTATGAAAGTAGAGAATCGACTGCACGGTCAGCGGTTTCGGCTAGTTACCTCTTCATATATATATATATATATATATATATATATATATATATACAGAGAGAGAGAGAGAGAGAGAGAGAGAGAGAGAGAGAGAGAGAGAGAGAGAGAGAGAGAGAGAGAGAGAGTAGGGTAAAAATTGAATATACTAGATTAACGATGAGATCTGAGAGAGAAAGTCAATACATAACGTTTCGGGATACGTCCTTCATCCGATGGTAGAGAAGAGAAGAAAAAAGGTAGGAAAGTAAGCAATTTTGATTTACAGACTTTTAGTTATTTCTTGTAGAAAAAAAAAAACTACAATTTGAAATGCATCTTGACGTAATGCCTGAGTGCGTATATATATATATATACGTACTCAGGCATACACACACACATGCACACACACACACACACACACATATATATATGTATGTAAAAGCTAAACAGAAAAAACAACACAATCGGTAAAGTATATGGAAGGAATATATTAGGTTAAACGATAAAATTTCGTTTACATATAATCAGGATTTTATTGTGTAAACGAATCTTCATCGTTTTTCTTAGTATATACACTCTGCCTGTGCATCGAGTGCTTATATTGGTACGACCACCAGATATTCACTGAATCACACACACACACACACACACACACACACACATATATATACTACACACTCGCATGTACAGTAAGTGTATAAACATTTAGTTACAATTTACACGACAAAAGTACTCCTTTTTACCTTACAACTAACTTACATCCCTTTTCTCTAGCTTTCCTGTCACAACCACCAGGAGTTCGTAACGATATACACAATGTTTCATCTTTTTGAGGGCGATAAATGAAATACCAGTCGAGTACTGGCGTCGATTATCTTCCTTTCTCCTTCTCTCTGTAAGAAATCAGCTATGTTCAAATCTGGAGATGGAAGGACTCCACCAGATCTAAATTATCCAAGTCTTGCCTGTGTGTCCAGGACAGTACCTCTATAATTCCATCAGGAGTTAAGGTTTTTTTCTTTTTTCGATTATTGATAACAATTTCTAATTCAAAGCATAAGGACAGCAATTTGGTACTTGACTGGTACTTTATTTTATTGATCCCCGGGATGATGAAAGGCTAAATTGAACTCGGTTGGATTTGAGCTGAGAACGCAAAAAAGCGAATCAAATACCACAACACATATTACTCGTCTCTGAGGCGTCTGCCAATCCACTACTCTTAATAATTCATCAAGATTTGAATCCAGAATGTAAAGAGCCGAAACAAACCATCGTTCTCTGGTAATTCTGCCAAATCACAATAATATTAATAATATGAAACTACTTGGTAGTATTTAGTTTTATTGTATTTGAATATGAAATTAGGACAGGTTTAACCGCAATAATATATTTTTCTCGGAATGACATGTAATCAGATGTTAACCGCCTTGGGACAAATTTCTTGCTTAATCATCATGAAAATGTTGAAATTCCAGAAATATACTTTTAGGGGCAAGAAATTATGAAGTAATGCCAATTTAATATGGAAATTAAGACAGCATCATTTAATTGAAGAACGAACTTGAAAAACGTTTGAACAGTTGGAGTTATATTTCATGAAACGGAATGAAAGTAGGTCAGAGTTCTATTTTTATAGGAAATATTTTGAATATGTTGAAAAATACTAGTAACAATAACAACAACAAACTAGTGATTATGAAAACAAAAAATATACATGAAAAAAAATACGAAACAAAACAGATTAAAACAAACGCGGAACAAAACATCAACATTAGAAGTGACTAATAACACCCACTTAACTGACTTAAATATTAGATATGATTGTTATTGTGTAATTATGAAATTAAACATTGAATTTTTTTAATACGGAGAACTTTATATAACAAAACGGCTGAATGAGTTAGCTAATAGGCCGATACGTCGTTGTATAAGTGCAAATCTAGCCTCGTCCATTAGAACTCTACGCTCTCAGTTCAAATACCACCGCAATCAACTTTACCTTTTATTATATATGAAGGTAAGGGCGTTGGATTGGCAGTATCGGTAGAGGGTCGGACGCCATGCCTTGACACATAGAGTTACGGCCCTTTCCATTCTGAGTTCAAATCCCGCCAAGGTTAACGTTGCCTTTCGGGGTTGATAAAATGAAGTACCAGTAATGCACTGGGTAATTGCTGGCCTTGTGCCTAAAGTAGAAACAATTATATATGAAGGTAAGGGCGTTGGATTGGCAGTAACGGTAGAAGGTCAGATGCCATGCTTTGCAGCATAGAGTTACATCCCTTTACGTTCTGTGTTCAAATCCCGCCAAAGTTAGCTTTGCCTTTCATCCTTACGGGGTCGATAAAATAAAGTACCAGTAATACACTGGGGTAGATTTAATCGACTTTCCCCTCCCCTTCAAATTGCTGGCCTTGTGCCTATATAAGAAGCAATTATATATGAAGGTAGAGAGGGCGGTGGATTGGCAGTATAGGTAGAGCGTCGGACACCAAACTTTGGGACATAGAGTTACGACCCTTTACGTTCTGAGTTCAAATAACGCCTAGGTTAGCTTTGCCTTTCATCCTTACGGGGTCAATAAATAAAGCACCAGTAATGTACTGGGTCGATTTAATCGACTTTCACCTTCCCCCAAAATTGCTGGCCTTGTGCCTAAATCAGAAGCCATTACATATGAAGAGAGACCACTATTGTTTCCTAGAACTCAATGGATCGAAGGGCTTACACGACACTTGAGATGACTAGATTGTATCAATTTTAAAATATCTTCGATTGAAAAATAATTTAATTCTCTCTTTTTTTTCCTTATTCGGATTTTCTTTTTATTTCGTTACAGTTAAAATAAAAATCTGTTCATTTCTTGGAGATATGCGGCGAATTGACAGAGTCGTTAAGGTATACAAAACCCGCCGAGCCCAAATTTGCCTTTCATCCTTTCGACATCGATAAAAAACCATCGGTTCAGTACTCAGTGTTGACCCCCGCCCCCCCTCTCTCTCTGCTTATCTCTGTTAATGAGACTTGAAGAGGAGATGGGATCCACCAGGTTTAAAATTCCGAAGACATGTCGTGTGTCAGTACGGTACTCCTAGAACTCCATTAGGAGTTAAATCACTTTTAACTTTTTGTTTTATTTATTCGAGAGGAAATACTTGTCTTCGATAACAAAACATTAAAACAATGTAAAGAAAGGATGTCGTTTTTTATTCCAACATTTGTATTAGAGCTTCATTTTTATTTTATGTTTCTGTTTTTTTGTTGTTGTTGCGGTTGTTAAAATTAGATTTGGTTATATTTCAGTAACTTGTTATACAGATTTGATATCCGGAGATAGCAGCTGGCCTGGAGTAGACTGAATGTATGTAATTTACACGAAAAATGTTGGAGGAGTAGAAAAAGAGGGAAAAAGAAAAGATAAACGACGAAGGAAAAGAACAAAATAAGGAGGAGAGGAAAAAGTAGACGGTCAAGAAAAGGAGGAAAAAGAACAAGATTGAAAAGAGAAAGACGGAAAAGGAGGAGGAGTAGAGTTGATGAAATGAAAGTATTTGTTTAGGGCGGTGGTTTGGTCGTATTTATTCCAGCTCCTTGAGTTCTGAGTTCAAATTTCGCTGTGACCCTCGTGGGTGGTAAACGTAATCCATGGACCACTTGAACCCATCACCCCCGCACACCTTGATTTTAGTGGTATCTACCCTGTTGCAAGCATTCGGAGCAGATTTCTGGTTTGGGGATACCTTCCTCTCGCCTGCTAGAAAAAGGACATGGGCACTGTCATTCCTTCTCTGACTTTCTTTCGATTAACCCGTAACTCCTGGCGGAATCGCAGGGGCACCGTAGTTATATACAGCATTTCTTGGGCATTTTAAAAACCTGGTGGACCCCATCATCTTTCCAATTTTAAACAAAACCAATTTCTGTCAGAGGTGAGAGAGTTACGGCCCTTTTCGGTCTGAGTTCAAATCCCGCCGAGGTTAACTTTGCCTTTCATCCTTACGGTGTCAATAAAATAAAGTACCAGTCACGCACTGGGGTCGAGTTAATCGACTTACCCCCCCCCCCCCCCAAAAAAAAAAATTTGATGGCCTTGTGCCTATATAAGAAACCATTATTATAAGCTGTGTTGTACTCTTACACCATGTCCTTATCACCTCTATAGCGTGTGGTGAACAAACAATGTTCTCCACTGAGCACCAATATATTATATGATAGCGGTTTTATGGTTCAACTTTAAATTCTTCCGTCATTGACGTTAAAGTCCGCTGTAGCTATTTAAAACACCCCCAATTATACCCCACTTTCAGTTATATCCCCAAATGATATCCCATATTCAAAATGATATTCAAAAATATGCAACCCGTTTATTATTTAATCAATATACAGAATCTCTCAATGTCATGAAAAGCCATTGACATTATATAAAAATAATTGAACAGTATCTAATAAAAACAAAACACACTATGAAAAGGAACAGGAAAGGAAGGAATATAAAAAAGAGAAAAAGAAAGAAGGATCAAGCAACGAAAGAAAGGGAGAGGGAGAGGGACAGTTACGACACCCCGGTCTGAGCGGTGTCTCAGCCGCAGCCCCGCGAACAAAGCAGCAAAAACGTTACCGTGGAGAATGGCCAGAGACACCCGCTGCAAAAACAACTCCACCCCATGAGGCTCCATCCTCAAGCGAGGAAATCAGCCGCGCGGGGACCAAGGACGAAAAATAAGAATAATTCAGGGAGCAACTCAAAAAGAGAGGGAGAGAAAGGGAGTGATAGAGAGGCGAGAGAGGGAGAGATATGCACATAGATAGATAGAAAATAAAAAGATTGATAGATATATAGAGAAAACACGCGCGTGCACACAGAGAGAGAGAGAGAGAGATAGAGAGAGAGAGAGAGAGATAGAGAGAGAGGGAGAGAGGGGGCTAGGGAGAGAGAGAGGGGATAGGGAGAGAGAGAGAGAGAGGTAGATAAATAGGTAGATAGACTAAGACACACACATATACAGACAGAAATAGATGGATAAATAGACTGAGAAGGAATGACGCAAACACACACACACACACACACGCGCACACACACGCACACACACACACGCACACACACACACGCACACACACACATACCCACACACACACAGATAAGTAGATAGTAGAAAAAATATATATACACACACACACGCATATATATATAATAATATATATATATATATATATATATATATATAGAGAGAGAGAGAGAGAGAGAGATAGAGAGGAGTAGAGAAAAGGGGGAAGAGAGAGAGAGAGAGAGTGTGGAGAGGGAGAAGAGAAAATTAGAAACCCCATGAAAATAAGGGATTACAGTAGGGTATATTAAATTGTCTCTAGGGAGAGATTGCTTGGGCAAATATATGGCCGAGGGATCAAATTCTATTAGCACACGTCCCAGATAGAAAAACAACGTGCTCTTTACATAACTGTCTCTTGTTTCATCATATTTGTCGGTCATTTGATATATTTCGTGTTTCACACTGCTTTTAGTGGGTTGAGCATTTGGAACTTGTATATATATATATATATATATATATATATATATATATATATACACATACATAGCTACCTACTTACATACATATATACATAGCTACCTACTTACATACATACATACATACATACATACACATACATACATACTTACATACATATAAACATATATTCACGCACACACACACACATATATATATACATATATACATACATATATAAACATATATATATACAATATATATATATATATAAACATACACACACACACACATATATATATATATATACATATAAACATACATGCACACGTACATACATATATATGTAGAGGTGGGGATAGTAACGGTGGTAGTAGTGGTATTGGTTGAAGTAGTTATGGTAGTGATGGTGGCAGTGATGGTAGTATTAGTTGATGTGTTGATAGTAATGGTAGTGGTGTTGATGGTGGTGATGGGGGCGATCGTGGTAATGATGGTGGCATTGGTGTTGTTTTTAGTGGTAGTGGTAGTCGTCGTTGTCATCAATCGATGTTGATGTTGGCGATGATGATGATGATGATGATGATGATGATGTTAATGGCGATGATGATGATGATGATGATGATGAATAAGTAGATAAATAAATCCTTGTAATGAATGAAAATATAAATAAATAAAAGCCTCCTTTTATCAACTGAAAGTGAGATCAAATTTGAAGTTATTTAAAAACGCCAAGAAAAAAAATCCGCTCCATAATTCAGACTGACATACACATTCTCAATTTCCACTCCTATATCATATAATTTAGTATGACACATAAATATATATTACATATATTTATGTCATTATATATATATATATATGTATAAATATATTATGTAAATAAGATCTCAACACTAATACATGCTAGCAAAGGTTTCAAACTTCAGCCAGCATAGGACATACACTTATAGGTTTCTAATTTCTAATTTTCTAATTTATTTATTGGTTTCTAATTTTATACATATATATTAATTTATTTGTATTTACACACACACACGCGCGCGCGCGCTCACGCACAGACACATGCGCGCGCACACCCACAGACACACGCATGCATGCATGCACACACTCACACCCCACGCACATATAAATATATATATATATATATATATATATATGTATAAATATATATGCTGTGCCACTGCCAGAAAGGAATTTAGTCATCCATATCAGCTCTTAGTGTCTTTTTAAGTCTAGTCCTTATTTTATCGATCTCTATTTGTCGATCCACTACTTCATTTATTTATATAAATTAATATATGTATATAACGGGAACAACTTTTCCTTTAAAGTTTGTTGTGTTGAAAACACAACTGGGCTCTACTTTTTTCTTCGTCTCCATAGTCTAGTATGAAGAGTTCTCAGCAGTTTGTTTGGAAAAGTGAAGTTATCAAATCTATCATCGACGCTTTTAGACTTTCACCGTCTCAACTTCTAGATGAAGTGATTATATGTGTTATTGTCACTTTAGAGTAGGCAGGTTTAATGTGATGGTTGGAAATATCTATCTTTGGGTATATATATATCATTAGGTGGTGAATTGGAAGAATCGTTAGAGTGTCGAATTAAATGCCTCCGTATTTATTCTTGTTAAGGCGCGTGGCCTAGTGGTTAGGTTGTTAGACTTACGATCATAATGTCATGTTGTTCGATTCCTCGATCGGATTGTGTGTTGTGTTCTTGAGCAAAATACTTAATTTCTCAATTGAAAATGTGTACCAGCAGTAATTGGAGGTTAACCCTTCGATGAACTAGCGTCGTGTCCAGGGAGGTGGGGAAAGTCGTGTACTCTCAGTCGTTTAACGCCAACGAAACAAGGATAAACACCGGCCGAATGAGCCTCCGGGTTTGAGACAGTATCTATTCCTGCTCACTGTGCTCTGAGTTCAAATTCCGCCGAAGTCAACTTTGTCTCTCATCATTTCGATGTCGACAAATAAAATACCAAATCAAAACTGGGTTGGTTCTTCATTTATCTCTCTTTACCACTTTCTCTTGCTCTCTAGTTCTAGAAAGGATAGATGTATTGTTTACTAATGTTTCTAGTCTAGTTTTCTTTCGTGTTGTATAATGTAACATGTAACATTGCAATAGCTACATGTTATAAGTGTATGGTGATCCGACGAGAAAGTGTCGTAATTTTATGACCAATGTAACAGATGGAGTCGTGAAGTTTACGCTTGCTGTACAATTTATAAGCCACATTAATCATTAGTAGATTGTACGTGGGCTTCCAGACTTGTAGTTTGTTTCTGATAAGAATCTTTTAAATCTTTCTTATACCAAACTATTTGAAAACACATATGATTCTATGATACAAAGCATTTTGTTTTAAAGTGTTCATATATAAAATTACAAACCTACCATAATAATTTTATGGAAAAAAATATTTTAATATCTTTCAAGCACCAGTTTATCGAAAAAGTAATTTAGTAAACCTCTAAACATTCTTGGTTTTTCTAAATTAATTGAAAACCAATGTATTTCATTAGAAATATGGTAACAAAAGGGTTAATTTTACTGATTTTTGTAGTTATGTTTTGCATTCTGTTTTATGACATTTTTTTTATAATGTGTTCGTCTATAGTTAATATGCATTTGATTAATGTAATAGGCAGTATATATAGTTTATTTAATTTCATCAGGTTTATTGTGTGACGCAAATACAATGCAATCATAACAGCAGACACAGCACCTATTAAAAACACATAAAATAGACATAAACTGTGTTACATACATCAGCTACACACTACCTATAGAATAGCGGAAGACTTAAAAAAAATCTCACACCTTAACACTGAACATATATAGAAGGCTCTAAATTTGAAACCTCATCTTTAAAACCACTAAACTAGAGTGTCTTAGTTCAAAGGCTTGCCAAAGATACTGGTGTCAAACTCGGCGACGGATTAAGTTGTTATCGAACTTTAAGTTCTGAGTTCAAATCTCACCGAGGTATACTTTATTTTTCATCCTTCCGGGTCGTTTGGCATAGATTTAATTAATTAATCGGCCATGTGTCTATTTTAGTCTTATATTTATGTTAGCCTAAAGTCTGTTAGCTTTATGTCTCTGTTAACCATGCGTCTATGTTAACCTTGTATCTATGTTAGCCTTGTGTCTATGTTAGCCTTATGTCTATATTAGCCTTACGTCTCTGTTAGCCTTATGTCTCTGTTAGTCTTATGTCTATGTTAGCCTTATATCTATGTTAGCCTTATATCTATATTAGCCTTATATCTGTGTTAGCTTATGTCTATGTTAGCCTTATGTCTGTATTAGCCTTATGTTTATGTTAACCTTATGTCTATGTTAGCCTATGTATGTGCTAGCCTTGTGTCTCTGTTAGCCTTATGTCTATGTTAGCTTTGTGTCTACGTTAGCATTGTGTCTATGTTAGTCTTGTGTCTATGTTAGCCTTGTGTCCCTGTTAGCCGTATGTTTCTGTTAGCATTGTGTCTCTGTTAGCCTTATGTCTATGATAGTCGTGTGACTGTTAACCTTGTATCTATGTTAATCTTGTGTCTACGTTAGCCTTGTGTCTATGTTAACCTTGTGTCTATGTTAGTTTTGTGTCTATGATAGCCTTATGCTTATGTGAGCCTTATGTTTATGTTAGCCTTATATCTATGATAGCCTTATGTTTATGTTAGCCTTGTGATATGTTAGTCTTGTGTCTATGTTAGCCTTGTACCTATATTAGCCTTGTGTCTATGTTAGCCTTGTGCCTGTGTTAGTTTTGTGTCTATATTAGCCTTGTGTCTATGTTAGTTTTGTGTCTATGTTAGCCTTGTACCTGTGTTAGTTTTGTGTCTATGTTAGCCTTGTGCCTGTGTTAGTTTTGTGTCTATGATAGCCTTGTGCCTGTGTTATTTTTGTGTCTATGTTAGCCTTGTGTCTATGTTAGTTTTGTGTCTATGTTAGTTTTGTGTCTATGTTAGCTTTGTGCCTATGTTAGTTTTGTGTCTATGTTAGCCTTGTGCCTGTGTTAGCCTTGTGTCTATGTTAGCCTTGTGCCTGTGTTAGTTTTGTGTCTATGTTAGCTTTGTGCCTATGTTAGTCTTGTGTCTATGATAGCCTTGTGCCTATGTTAGTTTTGTGTCTATACTAGGAACAATTGTTTCTGTTGTAATTACAACTATATGTAGTCTAAAGGTTATCTAGTTTCCAAACACAGATACACAGACACATTGTCACACACATATTTCCGCCTAACACGCACATACATAGACTTCAACACACACATAAACACACACAAACACACATATATATTTCAACACACATAGACATCAACACATTCACTCACACACAGACTGTAGTACACATAGACTTCGACATGCACACATATACATATATACACATATGGTTGTACGTATTAAAAAAATCCTCATTTCGTATGTCAAAATTACAAAGCCGTTGTCTTATTTACGGTTCTGTCAAACTCCTAAGAAATAAATAAAACATTTCTTTTATCTTTTGTTCGTCTAACTTCTGTGGTATGTCAAGAATTAAGTCACATGTTGATAATAGGATCTTAGAAAATTCCCTTTTTGACCCTTCACCAACCCTTTTACCTCCACCTATGGACGGCAACTGTCCAGGAGATGTCACTTTAGAGGAATTTTCACTTCCGAAAGAATTTTCTTTTTCATCTCGGCGGACATTTTAAGTGGCCATTACGTTGGTTCTGAAAATGTTTCATCTGCCATAATATCTAAATAATTTATCTTTCTGTATTTCCATTTTCGCCATCTTATTTATTCATTTTATTTATATATTATTGTGAAGACAAATATAAACATGAGGATTTGATTAAGTGGATCGGGAATCTAGATAAAACGTTTTCAGTTCATGCAAACTTATATAAACTATAAATATTTACAAGAATTTAAAGAATTAACAGAGAGAAATCAGAAATTTATTTTGAATTTAAAACATCATATAAACGTCTCTATTGTGCATTCATATTAATGCTTTGAATTAACGGAACAACACCCAGTCGTATATTTATTCCATATGTGCCAATTTGGAATTATTTCGGTGTCTGAAAATAATTTATGGTTCATCAAGGAATGTATTTGTTTATTCAACCAACTAAGAAAATGTGTTTGAAACACTTTCCTTCTTTTTCAATATTCTATAGCGTTCTTTAATTATTCAGACAAGGGCAGTCGATTGGCAGTATCGGTAGAGGGTCGGACGCCATGCTTAGAGTTGCGGCCCTTTACGGTCTGAGTTCAAATCCCGCCGAGGTTAACTTTACCTTTCATCCTTACGGGGTCGATAAAATAAAGTACCAGTAATACACTAGGATAATTGGTGGTCTTGTGCCAAAAGTAGAAACAATTATTATCACACTTGAAAAGAACCAAAAGTACAATTCTTAATAATTACGTGTAAAAACTCGAAACACATCTATTATTTCGGTACATATGCGGACGACAATATATACTGCACTCTTCGTTATTATTTTTGTTGTTTGTTTTAACTTATATATATATGATGGTTTTACCCTCGTTATCGAGTATGGCCATTGCACGATATACCATTATTAATGATTATTAATTAATTCTATCGTGCAATGCCTGTGCGTGAAGATATTTTTTAAAGTGAGGAAAGACTGTGCACTGAGCCAATCCCACTCTCTGAGCGACAGTAGCTATAACCCGAAAAGAAGAACAGATCAACATCATCGGTAACTACTGAGCCGCAGGTTTTATTGAGTTGCCTTCTCCTAGAATATTGCCCTAACAAAGGCTAGGAGTTCTTCACTCCCAGTGATTTAACCGCACGATCGGGTGTCCAGCTCGACTATTTCTATGTCCCCGCGCATATACATATGTACATGTACATGTGTATATACATATTTACACACTCATGGATGGCCGTTGACTTTCATAAGTTTTTCCGCCCTTTGTCAGATTTTGTTTTTTGTCCTGCAGGGTGTCCAAAATCACCCTCCTCACCAAGTAAACTTGGTGGGGTTGCCGACGACCCGACCATGCGACAGGTTGTACTGGGTTACATGTTACCAGTAGCACTCAAGAGTGACCCGACACACACACATATATATATATATATATATATATATATATATATATATATATATATATATATATATATAGTGCTTGTAAATAACACTTATTGTTTATATATTCACACATACAACTCCCAAACTCCCCACACATATATATACTCCATATTTGATGACGTACAAGCCACCACAATCTCATTTCAGCAGGGAATATTAAGAAAAAAAATCAATTAAGGGATGCCTGTAAATACCACAAAGTTAACCACACCTAACCATCACCCAAAAGTATATCTACCCCACCACCAGATTTGAACTAAGCCGTAATTAATCAAAACTAAAGGACTCCTTTTGATAATATGTAGCCTTCAATTCCTGATGGAGTTGTATGGGTACCGTCGTGACATTTTCAATCTATCGGAGCTCCCTCCTCTCCGGATCTGACCACGTCCAATGTCTTTCGGAAAGAAAAACAGAAAGAGAGATGGAAGAAGAATCGACCTCAGTATTCGCATTGATACTTTAGTATATCAATCCCGAAAAAAGAGAAAGCCCGAAATGCCTCGGTATTTATTCCTATGAAGGCGCGTGGCCTGAACATTTGACGTAAACTAAGAGCTAAAGAACATTAACGAACACCGCAAATTTTGCTAATTTGATCACCTTATGAATATTCTGTACCCAAGTCTAATCCCAAACCTGTCAACTCTCCCCGTCCGACGGGGAGATCTCCCACCCACTTTGGGGTGGGTGGGAAATGTCTTCTCTTGTGAAAATGGGTATAGCTTTAATTATGTAAAATCTCCCCATTTTGCCTCATTTCTCCCCGTTTTGGGGCACGTTTTTCATGGTACTCCCGTTTAGGTTTGCTGGTCTGTAATCCCCATTTATTATACAATACACACCTTCACTAATGTTCACTCACATTTTGATTTATTTCATTTCGCGTATATGTACGTCATTATATTACATGATATATTGTGTTCAGTTATGTTAAGCAGTGTCTAATAGACTTTAGTAGTGTTTATATATACAGTAGTGTTTATATTGAGTATATCAACGAAGTCACCAAGTTAATGTAATCAGAGGTTTCTTGTGATAATATCTCACACGGTATATCAATATCAGTGTTTCTGAATTCTGAATTTAATGTATTTCTTCTCCTTATCACTTCACCACTCTAAGTTGATGGATGTTTGAGAGGTGAGGCTGAAACAGTAGATATCGGAAAAGATGATGCAGTCGGCCAGTAGTATTGTATAGTATATAATGGTATGAAATGGAATGGACTTTCGCCGGTTTCGACGATGTGTGTTCTAGTTCCATCAACGGAATAGTTTGATCATGAAATGAACGTGTAAGTGGCGAGGCATTCTACAGATACGTGTACCCTTAACGTAATTTCAAGGAAGATTCAACATGACACAATCACCAGTGACAAGACTTGTTCTTTGAATTACAATGACAATCCCTTCGACAGGCTTCCAAACAGTTTCTGTCTAACAAATTTCGCTCACAAGGCATGGATTGACCCAGAGCTATAGTAAATAACATTTGTTCAGGATACGACACAATATGATCGAACCGGAGGCCTAATGATTGCGAAGAGAACTTCTTAACTATTCGGCTACGCTGCATCCATAGCGTAGCATTGTATAATACATTAGTAGATTGTATTGACAGCATCGTTAGAGCGTTGGGCAAAATGCTTTTTAGCCTTTGTTTCTGCTCTTTACATTCTGAGTTCAAATTGTACTGAATATAATATTACATTAGGAGGTGGAGCACGGCCTATTACGGAATGAGGTCGTAGTCACTGCAGATAATAATAGCGTTTTGGGTTTTATTATATAGAAGCTACGTAATATGACAGCTGTAGCTTGATAAAATCTGTCTTCTCCATTTTGTGGTTGTTGCTGTCCGGTTACATATTTATTATCCGAATTTGGAGGGTGAGTACGGTTTGTTTTGGCAGGAGTCATGAGTGCAGGCTGGCATTCGGTTCAGGGTGTTTACTGGGTGTCTGTGGACTGATTGGAACAATAACGGTCTTATCTAATTATATAGTATAATAATTGTTTCTACTTTAGGCACAAGGCCAGCAATTACCCAGTGCATTACTGGTACTTTTATTTTATCGACCCCGTAAGGATGAAAGCAAAGTCAACCTCGGCGGGATTTGAACTCAGATCGTAAAGGGACGTAACTATGCTGCAAGCATGGCGTCCGACCCTCTACCGATACTGCCAATCCACCGCCCTTATATATAGTATAATAATCTTGGGGTATAATATCGTATAGTGTTGTATCACTACTGAACCCAAAGAAATCCACATGCTATTGTTTAAATCTTGTTTAACATTATGTTATAGAATAGGTTTCGTTTAAAACTAGTTATGATAATAGACCAACATTTAAAACTTGTTACCTAGTATACAATGATTTAAACCTGTTGTTATAATGTATCAAACTTGTTATCATAGCACACACATATATACACACAAATACACACACACACACACACACACACACACACACACACACACACACACACACACACACACACACACACACACACACACACACACACACACACACACATATATATAAATGTAAGTATGTATACGTACATACATATATGTATACAGACGTACAGTAGTATGTATATATATACATACATGAACATATATTTTTTTAGGTACGTATGGGTTTACCTAACATTTATTATAATGTTCGGTTTGTTTGTAAACAAACAGCCCGAATTACGCCGTACAGTGTTCGGCAACCATCGTCGCCCCTTTGTTCAACACTGACAAAGGAATGATGAACTAGTTTCAAGCTTATTAGCTATCGTCAGCATCGTATACCTTCCTGTCAGATGATTGAACGCCCGACCGACTAACCCACTCGATATGCAAATTAGGCTGCTCAGCCGTTAATATGCATAAGGAAAGTATATACTTTCAAACGTTCAATCATTTGACAGGAAGGGTATACGATGCTGACGATAGCTAATAAGCTTGAAACTAGTTAATCGTTCCTTTGTCAGTGTTGAACAAAAAGGTGACGATGGTTGCCGAGCACTGTACGGCTTAATTCGGGCTGTTTGTTTACACACAAACTGAACATTATAATAAATGTTCGGTAAACCGATACGTACATATATATATGTGTACATGTATGTATATATATACATACTACTGTACGTCTGTATACATATATGTATGTACGTATACATACTTATATTTAGGTATCAGTCGTACTAAGATTGAGAAATGAAATTTCATTTAATTCTTTTCCATTTATATATATATATATGTACGGGGCATGTTATAGTATCCATACATACATACATAGATTCACACAGACGCACACAGACGCTCGCGCACACATCCAAACATACACACACAACCACACACACACACACACACACACACACACATATATATATATATATATATATATATATATATATATATATATAATGCTTGTCTTGCTATCATAGTAAATATGTATATATTTGTGGTTTAATTTAAATAAATGATTTCAATATATAAAAAAAATATATTTATATATATTTATATGGAAAGAGAGAAATGGCAGAGAGAATGTGAGATAGAGGGAGGGGGAGAGCAATATGGGTAAATAAATAAAGAAAGAATTGTCGAAGGCGATTACGAGTCTATATCTTTTGTAAATAATTTTAGAAATTTCTGAAGTAGGGAAATGTGTAATCCCTCACTCACAGGGGAAATTCCATCTTCATTGAAATTTGAAGCTGTTCACTGATGATCTATCTAAAAAAAAAACACAAACCATGTGGAAAAATATAATATAAAACTGTTTTAAGCCTTAAGACTAAAACTAATTTAATATAAGTTGTATAATTATTATTTTTCATAAAATTAAAGATTCATTAATTATTTCAACGCAGATGCAAGTTGACGGGGTCATATGTACTTGAAATTCACCCCTGGTGATGAAATGAATCCAATTCGCCACCATATTAAAGTGAACATTTATTAGAGAGTAAAGATAGTTGAATCTATAGAAGAGATCCTGTTTCATATGAAAAGGTATCCAGAATATTTTGATGTTCATGCCTTTCCCTATGATATATATATATATATATATATATATATATATATATATATATATATATATATATATATATATATATATACATGCATACATACATACATGGTGGCTGCCAACTCGTCTTCGAGTACGGCCACTACTTTATATCCATGTAGGAGAACCCCTACCGATACGCTGAACGAGTGTGACTTTTTAGTCCAGCCAGCGACTTGAAAACTCTGGTACAAACACTACACTTGTGACAATTATTGACACATTGTGCTGGGCCCATGGTACCATGTGAGGACAAGTGCAGAGAGATCTCCGGATATAAAGCAATGCCTGTGCCGTGAAGCTTTTATAGTGACCAAAGGCACTGCGCAAAGCCAGTCCCACTCTCTTAACCAAGATGATATTTACCAAAAAGAAGAACAAGTCAACATCATTGGATACCATCAAGGTTGCAGGTGTTATATCAGAGTTTTCCTTCTCCTAGAATTCTTCCTTGACAAAGGCTAAGGGGTCATCTCTCCCTGTGATTTTGGATGGCCATTGACTCTTAAGAGCTCCTTTGCCCTTTGACAGGTTTTGTTTTTAGTCCTGCAGGATGTCCAAAGTCACCCTCATCACCAAGAAACCTTGGTGGGGTTGCCAGTTTAGTTGCCAACGACCCGACCATGGGACAGGTTGCACTGGGATACATGTTACCAGTAGCACCAACTGGTGACCTGACATACCAATTAGAGTTCCCATGCCGGGAATACATACATACATACATACATACATACATACATACATACATACATACATACATACATTCATATATATATATACACACACACACATATATATATATCTATATATATCTATCATATATTGTATTATTTTTCTATGTTCATACACGGAATAAAACCGCTACCTAATGTGTATATATAATATATATATATATATATATATATATATATATATATATATATATATATACAACCATGCTAGAAGCTAAATTCTAATTCTATTCTATACAGTCAACTTATACAGCTTCATATGCAAATGAGATTAACCACCTCATTTGCATAGACGTGAAAACTAAACATTCTTGCCTGTTTTCAAAGTCCAGCAGTTGCAAGAGCAGGAGGGATCGTTCTGACGAGAACCAGCTCAGTTCGAAATGCCCATCAACGATTGTCCCCCTTGCTTCTGCTGGACACCGCCAGGTGGCGATAACCACTGGGACTTTTGCATAGGCATTCTAAATGTTTATTTATAAACATACCACATTTCTTTAGAAATACGAAATTCCAATATATATATATAAGAAATATAAATCTGAGTTTTCGAATATTAATAATTGTTTCTACTTTTGGCACAAGGCCAGCAATTACCCAGTACTTACTGGTACTTTATTTTATCGACCCCGTAAGGATGAAAGGCAAAGTTAACCGCGGCGGGATTTGAACTCAGAATGGAAAGGACCGAAACTCTATGCGTCAAAACATGGCGTCCGACCCTCTACCGATACTGCCAATCCACATATTAATAACAATATTCGATTCGTTTGCAATTATGCAAACTGTCTCTTAAGCCTTGTCATTCTTGCTCTTGTGTTGGCATATAAACTATTTGTTATATATATATATATATATATATATATATATATATATATATATATATATATATATATATATGTATGTATATATATGTACACACACACACACATATATATATATATATATATATATAGGAAAATCCGCTTCGTAGAATCGAGACGTATCCGAGGACCGCGCGATTTCAGAGTCAGGTTCGATCACCACATCGATCGTGCCTCGAGCTGGTCGCCCGAGAAACAATTGTAATATGTCCAATAAATTCCTTTCGTCGCAACACTGATTCTCTTTTTTCTGTGACATCATACTCTGCTCAATGAGGGCATCGAGTGCTCATACGGCCTACCGCATACGGACGCTTTAAGCATCCAACACCAATTATATATATAGATAGATAATATATTGATTATAAATGTGTATGTAGTAGATATATCATTCCATTACTGATAATATCTGTCAGTCACAACCTATAGCAGAAGAAAAGAACCGATCATCAGATCGGACCAAGAAAACAATGCTTTCATTGGTGTTTTCATTGCTGATACTATATGGTCATAAATCTTGGTAGAAGGAACAGCGTGTAAGGAAGTATCTTGCTTAAGAACACAACAAGATGCCCGGGCCAGGAATCATAGCCAGGACCTTATGATAATGAATTCCTCTACCTCCACGCATGTTCACATAATATATATAATCCAAGACATGATAAAATGATGGAAGTGAGGTGAACTCGATGTTCCAAGTGAAAACTAAAACGATGATGCTGTACCCACGTGTCACGAGATTTACATTTGCCGTATGGCGATCAACAATTCAGTAATTTCAGGATTGCTCGTGGAAAAATAAATAAAAGCTTTAAATTTCATGATTGGAGACCACCCCGAAAGTTGAAAAACAAACTTCATAGAAAATATACCTTATCGTGGGGACAGCTACTACTATTTATTGCATATATAGTAAAAGTTAAAAAAAACAAAAAAAACCTTAAATACACAGACAGGCAGACAGACACACATATACATACCGAGGAGGCATGTGACTACATTAAATGACATTTTAACTGAAATAGAGAATTAAACCATGTATTCATACAAACACGCTCTCGTACACTAACAAACACTCACATTCCCTCACACACACACTTACACACACACACACACACGCACACACAAATAATTGAAGACAGAAGAGAAATTGTTGCATACCAGAGTCTATGAAATGATTAATACAAAAGGATAACCCACATACCTATACATCTACTCACACGCATACACACACATACGTGCGGGCATGTGAGGTGGAATTTAACAATACTAAATAAAAAAAAACAAATATCTATCTATCTACCTCTTTGTATATATATATATATATATATACACGCACACACGCGCGCAAACACACATTATATCGCCCGCCACTTTGGTGGCCCTGGACATTCCGCACGCCATCTCACAGTCTGTGGCCTACTCCAGTGCCACGGAACACCCACCAATCGCCTTAGGGTCGAACAACGAACTATCTTCATCTTACAGACCCACACTCCCCCCGGCCTGAACTCCCCACCCTTATTCCTTTAGCCTTCGACCGCCCCCCTCCCCCCACACTTATCCCCCACTAACACCACTAACACACCCCTCCTTTTCACCGCCCACCCCACAACTAACAATACTAACACCTCCACTCCACCCCTCATCTGACCACCCTTCCCCAACTAACATACTAACATCCTTTCCCTCCCCTCTTCTCCTCCTCCCCCCTCCTTATCACACGCACACACCCACCGGCACATATATACACGCGCTCACACTAAACACACACCCTACTACCACCACTAACCCTCACCCCCACACCTCTCACCCCCACACCTCCATCCTACCACCTCGCAACTAACCCCACTAACACCCCCTAACCCCAAGCACACGAACACACGCACCCACTTACACCACCCACCCCACACGCAACTAACATCACTAACACCCCCAACCCCACGCACACGTACCCACACACCCTCGTACACCACCAACTCTACACACCCTACCACCACTAACCCCCACTCACACCTGCATTCAACCCCTCCCCACCTCCCGTATACTAACACCCACTAACACCCCTTCATCAAACTACACACACACCAGTACACCACACTCCCTCCATAGAACCACACACACCCTTCTCTCCCCGCTCCACCCACACCCTCGTCCCACACTCACTCATCCCACTCACACCTCTACTAATACACACACACACACCCTCCTCACTCCAACTTTCACACCTACCCATCCTCGCCCCTTTACCATTCCACCGACTGCTGCTATGCCCTCTGACCACCTCCCAGCACAAACAGACACACAGCACTCCCACTGCTTGACCACTTCCTGTTGCGCGCGCACCCCACATCTCTCCTCTTCCGACCATCGCTTCATGGAATACTCGCACGTAGAAATTGACCACCACAGAATCCACTAAACACCTTTGGATTTTACCAACTTTTCAACCATCCTCTTACGTAATCACCTATATAACTCACCCACACACACACCCCACACATTTTTTTCTCCACACGCCACCTACACCCACAACACGCTTAAACCCCACACACACGTGCTTTCCACCACATATTTACACCCCCCCACACACCTCTTCCTGAACATGCAACCCCGTTCTTCCCCCAACCCTTACTTTCACATACACACACACACACACACACACGTACACCTACACACACACACCACCTTCAGCGCTCCCCGCTCGGACACCCCGTCTCCCTCTCCCCACTCCACCCGCCACCACCCCTACACACCCACACCCTTCCACTACCTGTTTTACCCCCCTTTTAATTTCAGTTTATTTTGATCATGCTTTTATATTTAAATTTATTTCATTCCTTGTATTTTGATCATGCTTTATTTTTATTTTTATTTTTTTCATTCGCACCGTCTCCTTTCGCTATATGTCTCTCCACCACTCCCCTACACACCCTTTGAACTCTGTTCCCACACACTTCTCACCTGAGGAAGGGCTTATGCCCGAAACGTCGTCCCCCACCAACACCCCACTCTCCAGAGCGTGAAATTAATAAACATTCGTTGTACTGCCTCTCTGATTTGTCCCTGTTCAAATTTTTCCATTATATATATATATATATATATATATATATATATATAAATAATCTGTTGTCTGATTATAGTTATAATTTGCTGGTCAGAATTTCTATCTGCTGCGAGCCCCACATCGTGGGAGTCATGAGATGCCGTTGCTGATGATGCACAGGCATTCACTGAGGCTGACCTTAACTGACCTCAGCTGACGCAGAAGAAGTGTAGTCAGCGTTCATTTCTCATTTCATTTGCTGTCGTGGATTATATGTCGGCCTAGAGTGGACGTTTGGCATCTGGAATTCTGTGAATCGTTCACTGCACTTTTCTAGATGGGCGAAGCGATCGGTAGATTCTACAGAGGGTTGCTAGAAATTATGAGTGGAGCAAGACAGCGAATTAGTAGATTCAGTAGAATGTTGGATAGAATACTTTGTGGTATTGTTTCCGGCTCTCAGCGCCCTGAGTTCAAATCCGGCTTAGGTAAACTTTAACTTTCATTTATTGAGGTTGATAAATAGAGTGCTAGTTCACTACTGGGGTTGGTTCTTCTATCTCCCTATCACGTTTAAAATGCTCAAGACGCGCAATGTATCAGGATGGTGCCCCATAACTTTACACTTTTTGCGTGGCCATATCCCGGGAACATCATTTGGGCAATGGTGATGGAATATATATATATATTATTATATTAGGTATGAATCGAAGTTGTAGCTGCTATATAGCAGGTACTAATCGTGTTGTTTGAGGCAATATATATGTATATATATATATATATATATATATATATAAACTGCTGTAAACTTAAGAAAATTAACAAAGAGAGGACACGGAAACAAGGTAACACGAAAAACAAGTTTTTAATGAGGAAACCTTAAAAAAAAAAAAAAATACAAACGAAAGACACAGAACTCCAGGGTCATCGACCATATATATATATATATATATATATATATATATATATATATATATATATATATATATATATATATATATATATATATATATATATATATATATTTTAGAAATTTCTAATAATTTCAAACTCACTCGCTGGTTCGAAAATATTCTTACTATATATA
The DNA here is from genome assembly GCA_964016885.1 of Eledone cirrhosa. Lineage (NCBI taxonomy): Eukaryota > Metazoa > Mollusca > Cephalopoda > Octopoda > Eledonidae > Eledone > Eledone cirrhosa. The sequence continues at coordinate 58,750,418 of OZ024742.1, forward strand.
TATATATATATATATATATATATATATATATATATATATATATAGAGAGAGAGAGAGAGAGAGGAGAGAGCGTGAGAAAGGTAGAAGTGGATAGAAAGGCAAAAATAGTAGTATATAGAAGTAGGAATAGAAAAGCGAACTTTGAGAAAATAGAAAAAATGGTGAGGTTTTCTTACCTCTTCGGCAACATCGTCTTCAGTTCGAGTTAATGCTAAGACGGAACTAAAACAGCACACAAACAACAGAAGGAACCTAAATAAAAGAAAACAGAAGACAAAAATTAGTATATATAACAACTATTATATACAGAAAGTATTATATATGCCAGACAGTATTATATATGTAAGACAGAAATGATATATTTCAAAAATAGTAACGTATATAGAAGTGTATAAAGGTAGCCATTTAGGAGAGTTGTCAGGGTGCTGGATTAAAAATGCCCCGGTATTTGCTCTGGCTCATTGCACTCTGAATTCAAATCCCAACAAGTTTAATTTTGCCTTATATCCTTTCGAGTTCGATTAATAAAGTTCTAGTTAAAACACTGGGGTCAATTTTCTGTCTTTCTGTCTCTCTATCTCTTTTTCTCTCACCCACCCACTCTCTTTCTGGCTCTCACTCTTCCTTCTCCTCTTTGTCCTCATCCTTCCTCTCTCTATGGAAGATATCGGTTGTGTTCCGATCTTTATCTTTATGTATTAGTTCACTGCATCCCTGCATGTCGTAAAAGGTGACTAAAACGGTTGGCGCCGAGTAGTACATCCAATAGTAAGACATTGCCTCAAAAATGACCTCATGATGAGTATGAAGCTTATGTTAGGGTCCACAAAGTCTAATCCCTGCTTTAGCAGGGAAATTAGCCTTAGAACGCTTGTAGTATAAGATGGATTGCGGTAGGTAATTATAATTAATTCATCATAACATTGGCACACAGCCAGAATTTTTGGGGGTAAGAGGAAAGTCGATTATATCGACCCAATATTTTACTGGTATTTTATTTTATCGATCCCGGAAAGGATGAAATGTAAAGTTGACCGCGGTGGGATTTGAACTCAGAACGCAAAGGGCCATA
>OZ024742.1:58758989-58768989 GCA_964016885.1 Eledone cirrhosa
AGATAAAATAAAAACCCAGTCACTAAGGAGGTCACAGAATGTGTGACGAAAGAGCTTTGACAATATATAAACAACCATCCGGTTATCGAACCAACCAAACAATCGAAAATTTATAATAGACTGAATTGAAAATCAACAGGTGCGTGTGTTTTTATTGGCAACCTGTCCCTCCCAAAGTATAACAATATCTGTTTCAACACACGTTTTCAGGTAAGAAATCTTGCAAAATAAATTCAAAATATATATATAGTGAGAAAATATATATATAGTGAGAAATATATATATATATATATATATGTATTTGAAGTGTTATGTTAAAAACATGTTACACGAATAAACTGCCAAAGATTTTGGCTATCCGTTCATTCAGTTTGCTGTAATTAGAATTCGACCAAATTTTCTCGTATTAATTAATTTCTCTAGAATCGTGTTGACAGAGATATTCCTCGATATAAGAAATAAGTAACTGTGTTATTAATTAATATTTTTTAGTAATATTTTAAATTTCTTATATTCTATTTCTAATTCACATGAAAGATGTGCATCTAGAAGTTTGTCTCGCTATCATACGATCTTGGATTCAACTCCATAATGATTTCTTATTTCATGTCTGTGGGTATGAATGCATGTGTACGTGAGTGTGTGTGTACGTGAGTGCGCTCGAATGTTGTGAGGTGGGGTGCATGTTACAAAAGTTGTGAATATATCCTGGTAAACTTTCTCATTAATTATAAATAATTGTTTCTACTTTTGGCACAAGGCCAGCAATTACCCAGTGCATTACTGGTACTTTATTTTATCGACTCCGTAAGGATGAAAGACAAAGTTAACCTCGGCGGAATTTGAACTCAGAATGGCAAGGGCCTATAAATAATGGTAAGGTGTGAGGACTGGGAGAATCTTTAGAGGGTCAGACAAAAAATGTTGTAGCATTTAGTTACGGTCCTTTACGTTCTGAGTTCAAATCCCGCCGCGGTCAAATTTGCATTTCACCCTTTCCGGGATCGATAAAATAAAATACCAGTAAAATATTGGGTCGGTATAATTGACGTTCCTCTTACTCCCAAAATGCTGGCTGTGTGCCAATGTTATGATGAATTAATTATAATTACCTACCGCAATCCATCTTATATTACAAGCGTTCTAAGGCTAATTTCCCTGCTAAAGCAGGGATTGGACTTTGTGGACCCTAACATAAGCTTCATACTCATCATAAAGTCCTTGTTGAGGCAATGTCTTACTATGCTGAGGTGTGGGGATTGGCAGAATCTTTAGAGGGTCGGACAAAAAGCGTTGCAGTATTTAATTACGGGCCTTTATGTTCTGAGTTCAAATCCCGCCGCGGTCAACTTCGTATCCTTTTTCCGGGATCAATAAAATAAAGTAGCAGTAAAGTATTGGAGTCGGTATAATAGACTCGGATAGACCCAAGCCTTGTGAATGAAATTGGGTCAACGTAAACTGTGTAGCAGCCCGTCAGATGAACTATACTTGCAATTCAAAGGTCCAACCTCGTCACACATTGTATCATGCTGAATCTCCCCAAGAATTACGTTAAGGGTAGACGTGTCTGTGGAATACTTTGGAATCCATTTACGCGTGGAATCCATTTACGCATTAATTCACGCGCTGGACGTCCATGTCCTGTCATATTAAATATACGATAAATACATCTCCGTCGGTTTCGATGATCAGTTCGACCAAAGGAACGTTCTATTCATTCAATTAAAATCTAAATTGTTTAGTATTCCGAATACACATTCGTCATAACGTAAATATTCAGGAGATTCAATGCAACACAGCATGTGATAAGATTGGCCCTTTGAATTTCTAGTATATTCCATCCGATAGGGTTCCAATCTACCTGATTTCACTCACATTTATATTATATTTTATTTGTTTTAAAATTTATTAAAAAAATATATTTTTACTGTTTTAATCACATCCTATCAGTCTTATTTATTGTTTATTTCGGTTTTATAATTTTTAATATCTTTTTTTTAAATATATTTTAATTGTTTTTCATGATATTTTGGGCATACAATTTGACTTACCACAAATGTAGATGATAACATACAATACCAGATCTGCCTTCACCCCTTTGTTAGAAATAATTTTAATTAATATATATTAATATAAGTTTATGAGCAGTAGATTGGCAGAATCGTTAGAGCGTCGGACAAAATACTTTGTGGTATCTCTGAGTTCAAATCCACCGAGGTTTTTTTTTTTTTTGTTTTTTTCATCTTTACGGGGTCAATAAAATAAAGTACCAGTAAAAAGCACTGGAATAGATTTAATCGTCTTGCACTTCTCTACTTGTGCCAAAAGCAGAAACAATTATTATTATTGACCTCGTGCCTAAATTAGAAACCATTGTTGTTGTTGTTGTACTGGGGTTGATTTAATCGACTTTACCCTCCCACAAAATTGTTGTCCTTGTGCCTAAATCAGAAACCATTACTACGTTTTTTTTTTACATTTAGTTATGACCCCTGAGTTCAAACCCCACCGAAGTTAACTTTGCCTTTCATCCGTCCAGAATCGTTAAAATATGCTATCAATTAAGTACTGGGGGGGGGGGGGGATTTAATCAACTTTCCCTATCTCTTCAAATTGCTGGCCTTGTACCAAAAATTAGAAACAATTATTATTACGTTTTTTAGCAATTACGTGAATTTCATCAAATAATCAATTTCTTGTTTTTCCTTCTCTTCCCCTCCCATTCTTTCTCTTCTTCACCCCCCCTCTACACCTTGCTTCCTCTCATAAATTAAAACTGTCAACAAAACTGCGTCCATCTTGTTGAAATATATCGCGGATATTGAGATTCATCTTTTGTAGGAAAAACACGTGCGGTATACATATTACTCGTACATATACACATGTACATATATATACTACACACACACACACACACACACACACACACATATATATATATATATATATATATATATATATATATATATATTTGTGAGTGTGTGTATGTGCACGTGTGTGCACGTCTGAATACAGAAAAACGAAACATGTGGGATGGACAAACAAAGGCATCTATCTTCCTCTTCCCCTACTCCCCCCACTCTTCTCACTCCTCCGCCTCCCTGGGCATAAATGTGGTTGCACGACTGCTTGAACAAGCCGCCGGAAAGATGCATAAGAGACCACACAACAACATAGAGATAGAACAACGGGGTGTATTTCGACTAGAATAGCAAAGTGAGTACAAAAATGCACGCACGACCCCCCCCCCCCCCGCACACACACAAACGCACACCCACTCACACAAACACAAACGAACACACACATACATGCATCCCCCCCTACACACAAACACACACACACACACACACACACACACACACACACACACACACACACACACACACACACACACACACACACACACACACACACTCTCTCTCTCTCTCTCTCTCACACATATATATCCGTGTATATGTGTTTAATTTAGAGAATTTAAGCGTTTGCTGTGGTGATCAGCAACTTAAAAGACCTTGATGGTAAATACAAAGTATACAAGATATATTTAATTTTTTCATACAATATACAAACTATTTCAGCTGCCTAGAGAATATATATATATCTAAAGAGACTACATTTCTGGAAACAACTCTTAAACTTTTGCAGTAAAACCAAGGAAACACAAAATTACGTTATTTACAGAGCATCAGTGTAGTTAGGAAGAGAAAAACACACATTCATGTTCTCTCTCTCTCTCTCTCTCTCTCTCTCTCTCACACACACACATACACCCACACGCATTTATATTCCGAAAATATTTATGCTCAGCTCAAAATGTAATGGTGGTTCATTCAATTAATGTTTGAATGTTCTATCTACACTTGTAAATAGAACACACACACACACACACACACACACACATACACACACACACACACACACACACACACACACACACAGACATACAAACACATGCTAAAGGGGCTAATTTATATACATGTGTGGATAGAACTATATATATATACTTGTAATATATATATATATATATATATATATATAGTAATAATAATAAATTTGAAGACTAAAATCCAAAGAGGGCTCAATAAGGATAAATATATATCAAATATATAAGAACCGTAGAGCAAATATTTATTAAAATAACAGATTAAAGTTTCAGCAAAGAATCGCTGCTTTCACCCTTAACGGGATCTTCTGAAACTATCTCAGAAGATCCCGTTAAGGATGAAAGCAGCGATTCTTTGCTTAAACTTTAATCTGTTATTTTAATAAATATATATATATATATAAGTATGTATACGTACATACATATATGTATACAGACGTACAGTAGTATGTATATATATATATATATATACATACATGCACACATATATATATGTACGTATGGGTTTACTGAACATTTATTATAATATTCAGTTTGTTTGTAAACAAACAGCCCGAATTAAGCCGTACAGTGTTTAGCAACCATCGTTGACAAAGGAACGATGTACTAGTTTCAAGCTTATTAGCTATCGTCAGCACCGTATACCTTCCTGTCAGATGATCGAACGTCTGAAATTATATACTTTCCTTATGCATATTAATGGCTGAGCAGCCTAATTTGCATATCGAGTGAATTAATCGGCCGGGCGCACCGAAAACGGTAAATGGAAAAAAATGAAACGAAATTTCATTTCTCACTCTTAGTACGGCTGTTACTTAAATATAAGTATGTATACGTACACACATATATGTATACAGACGTACAGTAGTATGTATATATATACATACATGCACACATATATATATATGTACGTATGGATTCACCGAACATTTATTATAATGCTCGGTTTGTTTGTAAACAAACATCCCGAATTAAGCCGTACAGTGTTTAGCAACCATCGTTGCCCTTTTGTTCAACACTGACAAAGGAACGATGTACTAGTTTCAAGCTTATTAGCTATTGTCAGCACCGTATACTTTCCTGCCAGATGATTGAACGTCTGAAAGTATATACTTTCCTTATGCATATTAACGGCTGAGCAGCCTAATTTGCATATCGAGTGAGTTAATCGGCCGGGCGCACCGAAAACGATAAATGGAAAAAATGAAACGAAATTTCATTTCTCACTGTTAGTACGAGAAGGGTGAGAAATGAAATTTCGTTTCATTTTTTCCATATATATGTATATATATATATATATATATATATATATATATATATATATATATATATATATATATATATACACGAAAGGAGGTGTGTGGTTACTAAAAACAAGGTTTAGGATGGTGGTTTGGACGGAACAAAAGGAGAAAAGAAGAAAGAATCCTTCGTCAGCTGTAATCCGCGATCCAGATGTTTCGGCGCTTATATATATATATACACACATATATATATAGTGTATGTGATTCAGTGAACTACTGTGGTGGTACCAATATCACCATTCGATGCACAGGCAGAGTTTATACATTAAGAAACAAAAACGCGCGTAACAGGTTGATAAACAATAAACACCCCCCTCTCTCCTATATATATATATATATATATATATATATATATATATATATATATATATATATATATATATATATATATATATATATATATGGGATAACAAGTTATCGTTATAGGTAATCCAGTTAGAGGTTGTGAGTACTCTGTATTGTGGATAGTTTTAACGTACGGCGTTGTTTGACTCAACAAGGGGTTTCCGTCGTTAGGTAGTGAGTTCGCTAGAATTCCTATACAGGTTATTCTTGGAGTAATAATAGTGAAAGATTGAAGAATAACATGGTCGGCTGTACAAAAAGGTTTTATTTCTAGCATTAACAATTGTTTCATTGATCAGGTGAATCTAAAGGCCGCTAATCACTCGAAGTTGCGTCACTCGACCTTAAATACAGTGTTAACCTCTGATCAAATCATCGGAATACTGGAGGTTTTACATATGGCATTGGTATATATAGATACAGCGGAGAGTCATAACAATAACATCAATAATAAAAGATAATAATAAAGAAGTAAAGAAGTTAGAATGAAGATGATACAAACGAAAAATAAGTAAAATAATAATAAGTACAGAATACGATAGCTGAAAATAGTGGTGTTGGTGGTGGTGATTAAAGTTACAGTGCTGAGTAAGTGTATGTTTAAAGACGTGGTGAGGGTGGAGATAATACTAACATGAAAAGCAACATTAAATACATACATACGTGGTGGTCAAATCTCAGAGGGTTAGAGTAGAAAATGAAAAATAGTAACACATGACAGATAAAAGATAATAAATTAAAAATTATATAGTGTAGGTACCACTGTGAAATATTGGTGTTGGTACCAAATCAAGCACTCTATGCACAGACAGAGTGTATATAAATACATACACGAATCCTTAATTGCTCGCGCCCTCACACAAACACGCACACGAATATCGGTAAATACACACATACGTCCACACACACAAAAATTAGGGCCGATGCCTATATATACCTTCTCGGCCCACATACCACAACAAAAATCTTTTGTTGCAGCACCAGTCCGAGGAGCAGATCAATACTGGAGTAATTTCTATGGGTCACCTTGAGCTAATCCTCTGCGAAACGCGCGTAACAGGTCGATACGCAGTAAGTATTTTTCATATGTAAACGAAACTTCCTCGTTTTTTCTAATATATATATATATATATATATATATATATTAGAAAAAACGAGGAAGTTTCGTTATATATATATATTCATTTAGGTTTGTTTGTTCACCACTGGATAGAACTGGTCATTCCGTATAGTCAACCTATATATATACAGTATATGTATATAAATATATATATATATATATATATATATATATATATATATATATATATATATATATGTATGTATATATACATATACATTACGGAAATGTCATTTAGACAAAGAAATGGAATAGCTGAGAATAAGGATTTTATACACAATCATAAGACCATAGATTAGCTGGTGTGTGTGTGTGTGTGTGTGTTGGGGGGGGGGGGGGGGGGGGAGGAGGGAGGGAGGGCACAGTCAATTATCATTTTTACATCAATTCTTAAATAATGATTTCTAGTATAGGCACGAGGCCAGTAATTTTTTTTGGGGGGAGGGGAAAGTCGATTAAACCGACCCCAGTGCGTTACTGGTGCTTTATTTTATCGACCCCGTAAGGATGAAAGGTAAAGTTAATCTCGGCAGGATTTGAACTCAGACCGTAAAGGGCCGTAACTCTATGCTGCAAAGCATGGCATCCCCCCTCTACTGATACTGCCAATCCACCATAATAATAATAGCTGTTATGTCTTAAATACCAATACAGAGTAATAGAGAATTGGTATGAACATGTGCCTCGCAAAGTAATGCAGAAGGATGGGAATGCAACGATATTCTGGAATAATTATTTCCTGACTGATAAAGTAATTGAGTATTGCCGATCGAACATTGTCGTATTGAAAAAGAACGACAAATACTGTCAGATTATAGACGTGGCCATTCCAAATGACATGAATATTGCGAGTAAAGAGGTTGAAGAAATCACCAGGTACTCCGAATTGAAAGTGGAGATGATTAAGACTATTTGGAATGCGAGAAGGTAATGTGAAAGTGATACAAGTTGTGATCGGAGCATTCTGAAAGCGTTTGGGAATATCATGCAAGATTGGTGTCATAAAAAAGCAGCCTTGCTAGGCACTGCACACGTTTTAAGGAAAGTATTATCTGTCTGAGATCCTTTTTTGTGACTTGACAGAAATAATATTAATCAACATTCTGAACTGGACGTTAAAAGAACTCGGAGAACTTGAAAAACAAGAAAAATAATGACTGTATTTAGAATACACCACCCCGAATCAGATATAGAAAGATTATATCTATCACGAACACAGGGCGGAAGAGGCCTTATGCAACTAGAAAAATAATGGAATGTTAATACAAGTAGTCATAGTTTATGATATGAGGATATCTCCCTCCCAACGGCCAAGGATGTACTAAAGAAAGCTATGAGCACAACCCTTCCTTTCATGACAAAACAATTTTAAAAAATCCTCACTACGCCCAATTTATGTCAATAAGCTATGCCAGTATTACTATAGCAATTAGATTTATTTAAAAGTAATATTTAATTTAAATATATTGCTTCTGAACAATGTCAGTTAATATTACTAGATATTAGTAAACTATTACTCCAACGGGGATTGAACCACAATGGTTTAATACAACAATAAGACAGCTAAAAGAACAGCTCAGCACTGCCCTTTTGGGACATTGTTTTAATCTATTTCGTTGGCCAGTACCATACATACGTGCTGTTATATATAATGACTGTTCCTGACTAAACCAAAGAATGCCACAGACTTTCCAGTTTGTAACTGAGACAGTTTCATAATATGGAAAAGATATTTTCCCAAGAAATCTAATGTTTAAGTATATACAAACTAGTTGGTTTTCTGGTTTTCAAGTACTTAGCTCGTAAAATTCACTCTCAAGAGGAGACAAAGCACATTTATGAATTCTCCGGACACTTTGATTTATTGAACAGAATTCTAATATGGTAAATGGGAAGAGACAGAAATTTAAAAATAAATGAAGATAGATAAGAAAAAAGTGAACCCCAAGAGGAAATCTGATATACATATCATAGCATATGCTCTACATATTTTCTTTTTATATCTTAATTAGTGAACAATGGCATCATTGATTACATGTTTACAGCAGTCTAATCACAAAACCAATGAATATTTGAAGATGAGGATGACAAAGCAAAGGAGTGTCTGTGTAACACAATATAAAGCAATCATTACAAGGTATTTCGTTCAAAAAGAACAATTTTTCTGGTTTTTTTTTACCATCGAACCCCCCCCCCCACACAAACACACACACAAACAGACACACACACACATGTGTGGTGGTCCTAGTGGTATTTAAAGGCAGAATCGTTAGAGCAGCCATGTCAAAATGCAGCCGGCGGGCCGTATGCAGCCCTTTACACGCACACTTGCGGCCCGCACAAAGGTTTTTACAGTGCCAGCATGTTTTATCTTCGTAATATAAAATCTAAAAAAGTTAGTTGTCGTGTGTGGCCCCCAGACAACACATATGTGGCCCATGTGGCCCTCGGAGACACTCAGTTTGACATGTATTTATTCCAGTTCTTTAAGTTCAAACAGCAACACTGTTGACAAACTGTATCGTTCTTTGCCTTTGTCATTATCAACAATAGTGACATAGTGACAAGGAGGGGAGTAAACTTGTTACATGGTCAAATAATTATATATATATATATATAAATATAATATAATATAAAAATATATAATATATATAAATATAATATAATATAAAAATATATAATATATATAAATATAATATAAACAAGTATTGCACCAAGAAAAATAAAACGTCGACGCATATATATATATATATATATATATGCATCGACGTTTTATTTTTCTTGGTGCAATACTTGTTTATATTATATTTATATATATTATATATTTTTATATTATATTATATTTATATATATATATATATATATATATATATAGTACCAGTAATGTACTGGGTAATTTTCTGACCTTGTGCCAAAATTAGAAACAATTATTGTGTGTGTGTATATATATATATATATATATATATATACACAATAATTGTTTCTAATTTTGGCACAAGGTCAGAAAATTACCCAGTACATTACTGGTACTTTATTTTATCGACCTCGTAAGGATGAAAGGCAAAGTTAACCTCGGCGGGATTTGAACTCAGACCGTAAAGGGACGTAACTATGCTGGAAAGCATGGCGTCCGACTCTCTACCGATACTGCCAATCCATGTATACACAATAATGATAATTCTGAAGGCCAGATGTGGGTATTCATAATTCATTTTATTCAGAATCTGCCCGTAATACACATTTCTGTGGCATTCATGATTACACAATGAAGTCATCACGCAACCACTAACACGATTTCATCAGGCAGTATTTTAAGTGATAAAATTGTTATGTAACATTCATAAT
>OZ024742.1:58773989-58778989 GCA_964016885.1 Eledone cirrhosa
TATTGTATTGTATAGTATGTATGGACTCGTAACTTTCGTGATAGACTTAGGGACGCCGCATTGACATACGGCGTTTCTGGGGCACTTTCCTCTCCACGTCTGAAATCAGCAGATTTCTTCTAGAGAAGGATAGAGAGTGAGAGAATGGAAGTGAGAAAGAGGTATTGCGGGAGAAACGACCACAATACTAGACTGGTTCTTTTTTTTTTAAACAACATTGAGCGGGTGAAAGACAAAGTTAACCTCGGCAAGATTTGAACTCAGAGAGCAGAAAGCCGAAACGAACACCGCCATTACGGTTATAATACAAAAATGAGATCGCTTTTTCTTCCTGTTAACTGTAATATAATATTTTCTATTATATTTTAAATACCATAAATACCTTTGGAAAACATAGAAAGCAAAACAAATATGTATTTGTTTCCAATTATCTCATAGAATTTGCAGACGTTCTCTGTCTGTTGACATAATGGAATAGAAATAGAATTTAGCAAACAGTCGCTTTCTGCACACATCCTTCCTGTACACATGCTTCTACCCACTGCTTCTTCTACACCACTTCTACTTAGCACTTGTTGTAATCATCACTTGTTGGCATTCATTGTGCAGTAGAGTGCAACGCGTGGGTTAAGTAAAAACAGTGTTAATTGAATGTCTGGAAGTCTGAGATGATATCCTGCGAGATTATATATTTTTACAACAATGTTCCCAGGAATAGCTGCTGTGTAGTTGAAAAGTTCGCATCGCAAACATATTGTTTGGTGATCTGTCTCATTGCGGGGCAACTTGAGCATGAATCTTCTATACATATATCGAATAGATATAAATATTCTATATATACACACGAGAAGTTTTGTAGGTTAAAATATTTACTTTGTTTGGAGATATCGCTTGTTTCTCCACCGCCACCTTCGTGTTAAATCCACGTTTTACCTTTCTACCTCCCACTTTCACTCTTTCTCTTATACTATTACCGTCTGTCACTTTTACTCACGAACCTTTCTCTCTTTTTTTATTCTATCTTTCCTTTCCCCCATCATCACCACTACAAGTGGCTGAGGATTTCAGACACGTACACCCTAACGTTATTCTCAGGGAGCTTCAGTGGGACTCAGTGTGGGACAAGGCTGGCTGGTCCTTTGACTTATAGGTACAGTAGTTCACCCTTTCAAACAGTTTCTGTCCACCCAATTTCAGTCACAAGGCATGGGTCAACTCTATGGTAAATGACACTTATCCAAGAAATCACGCAGTGGGATTACATCCGCGATCTAATGATTGCGAAGCGAAATCCCTACCCATTCGGCCATGCTGCGTCCGCCATTCATGCCAGTTTAACCAATTAAACCTAAATACAAACAGTTTAAATCAAACAAGCTTCTCTAAATACTCCCCCTTGCTTTCACCTTTGCTTATCAAGATTATCTTAATGGAACTAACTGATTTGTCTGGACTCATCCATCCTACACATAACTTCCGCTTCTTAACGACTTCCGGTCCCATATAACGACAACAATCTATATAATATTTTTTCCATCTCTTGTTTTGTTTTTCCATTGTGTATTTTCTTTCATTGCAATTACTTGAATTTACAACGAATGAAAGAAACTATCATGACACCATGTCAGCCACGCTAAATACCACTACTACCACACCCCCCACTACTACCCATCACTACTACCACCACCATGACTACTACACTATCACTACTACTACTGCTACAACTACCACTTTTACCATCAACACCACAACAACTACTACTACCATTACTACCATTATTATTATGGCGGTGAATTGGCAGAATCGTTAGTGCGTCGGATAAAATGTCACTGCGGTATTTATTCTGGCTTTCTACATTCAGAGTTCAAATTACATTCAGAGTTCAATTCATAGATCGATAAAATAAAGTACCAGTTACGACCATATGATCGATATGATCGACGTTTCTGTTCTTCCAAATTGCTGGTCTTGTTCCTACGTTAGAAAGAATTACTATTATTAAGGCGCTGATTGGCAGAATCGTTAGTGCATCGGATGAATTGCATTGCAGTGTTTCGTAACGACCATCTACGTTCTGGTTTCAAATCTAGCCTCAATCAAGTTTGCCTTACTACTACCACTGAGGTCGAAGTGCCAGTAACGCACTAGGGTCGATTTAATCGACTCCCCCGTCCCTCCATAATTGGTGGTTTTGAGCTTAAATCAGAAGCCATTATTATTATCATTGACTGCCGACCTGTTAGATGTGTATTTCATATTGTTCTTCGAGGCTGAATTGTAGCAGATTTAAACTGCAAAATAGATTAGTTTTTTGAGAGTGGCATTTTCATACAGAGTATTTCAACAGTTGAAAGTTAGTCTATACAATATTATGACTCCACCCCGCCAAAAATCTTTGTTAGACAAATTTTACCTTTTTTAACCTGTTTATATATAAAATTGTTACGCGTAACCCCCCCCCCCCCCCGAAGGTGAACGCTTTTCTTTGCGTTTAAAATAAAAAAAAAAAATAGAAAGAAAACTAGCATTTTGCAGCTAAGTACATGCACTTTGGAAAAGGAAAATATTGACATTCCAGTGGAAAATAATACTGGATAATAATACTGAGTGGTTATAGCAATGCGCTTGGGATAAATAACAACAGCTAGAAAAAAACAACAATATTCATAGGCACACACACATAAACTTTACCAAAACGAAAGTAACTATTTTTTAATTGTAACAAATTTGAACGGAAAAATTAATGCATTTTGGATAAGAGACATTTTGGATAAGAGATGTTGGATAACAGACATTTACACGGAAGAAAATCCGCATGATAGCATTAAGTTACAAAAACAATTGCTTTTCTACCTGAAGCTGTCATACAAGAGAAAAGAAAGGCACCCTAACTGTGCATTGATAAGGCCACATGGATTTTCATTGTGCCCGCGAAAGAGTTAAGGGTAGATTTCTCTCTGTGCAGTATTCGCTCCAGCTCTCTGTGTTCTGAATTCAATGCAAACGATGGTGAACTTCACTTTTCATCCATTAGGGACTGATAAAAAACCAGATCAGTGTTGAGCTTGATTCTTCTTTCTCTTTCCCTCTTTCTCATTCTCTCTCTGTATTCTACCTCTAATTCAATGGCCTGAATTATGTAACATTGATTCTGCTTGAGAACTGTGTTAAATGTACATGTCTGTGGAATACTTAGCCGATTACACGTTGATCGAGAGTGACGAAGAATCCACCTATAAATGAAGGTTGATTTGTTTGAAATATATAACTATCTCTGACACTCCACTACCAAAATTGGCGTTGGACCTAAAGAATTAGAATTAACCATCGTCTGATTACAGAAAGATAGCCACAGGGCCGATGAGGCTCCCTGGTGAGATGAGCTCATCAGAGAACCTTTATGTGGCAACTAAATATCACTAAAAACACACACTAGACAACATAAAAATAAATAGACCTTCATCAGTTTTGATGGTGAATCTACTAATTGTTAGGTTAACGAAACAGCCTACTTGTAAAATGAACGTGTAAGAGGCCAAATATTCTGCAGGCATGTGTATCGTTTATGTATTTCTTAGGAAGATTCAGCTTCACTCGGTATGTGAAAATCTACGACCCGCCTTGTATTATTGTATAAGTGGCTGAATACTCTACAAACACGACAGACTTTGAAACAGCTTTCGTCTATCTAATTTGATTCCACTCACAAGTATTAGGTGGCTCAACACTACGGTAAAAGACTTGTCCAATATGTCACGCCGTGGGACCTAATACGAAATATCCAGACTGAAGCAAATTTGTAACGATACATGTGTCGATCGTTGGACGATGCAAGACGGGATAGTACGTATAGTGATAATTTTGACTTCACTGCTGCTTATATTGGGTGTTGTTGTAGTTGGTAGGGTTGTTGGTTGTTGTTGTTGGTGGTGGTTGTTATTAGTGATTTATTTTTATTGCTGAATACAGCTGCAAATTCTTGCAAAATCGTAATTACATCTCACTTCCGAGTCCCACATACCATTTAAAGTTATTTAATTAATGGACTTAAAGCTTCAAAACTTACATTTAATCTGTATCCAAAATTTTATAACCAACCTGTTTTGCAACAGAGAGAACAAATATCTTGAAAAATATATGATAAAGAGATTTGTATTTCCGCCTTAAAAGCCTTTTACTGTTTTTTAAATCTTTTCAAAGTCTCGCTTATTTGGTTATCTATAGTATTAACAGAATGACACAATCTCTGCTCTCCGACTTAAGAATACATAAAAAAAAAGTACAATTTTTTTTTATTAAGCTGCATTTAAAAGCAGATTAAGCTATCGTAGAAATTGATATATATATATATATGTATGTATGTGTGAAAGTACGCGTGAGCATGAGAAAGGAAAGAAAATGTTCAATGAAGAGATGTAATGTATTGAAACTTGGCAAATCGTCGCTTGGAGTCTCACGACGTCGATTTTCGGGCGATTATTTAAAACAAAACATGACAATTAGAAAAATAAAGAGTGACTAAAAAATACAAACTTTCTTATTAGGGTGGATTTAAAGCCCGATTAAGCTATCATAGAAATTGAATATATATATATATATATATATATATATATATATATATATATATATATATATATATATATTGGCAATACTGGAATTGAACCATCAAGACAGTTGAGGTATGTCATACATCAATTCATGTATTTTATCTGACGAGGACGTACTGAAAAAACAGCACAGTACCTTCGAAATATATATAAAACATATATTTTGATTATGTCAATGTCTTCATTTATTAATATTTTGAATAATATTAATAACTCCAGAAAACCTTTTTGTAGAGTGCTTTTAATCTATTGTAAAAGTATATTCATTGAGTAATCAATGAGCCATATTAATCTTTGGTTATATATATATATATGTAGGCATGTATATAAGTGTGTATATGTGTGTATATACATATAAATGTGTGTATGTGTCTATATATATATATATATATA
>OZ024742.1:58786489-58791489 GCA_964016885.1 Eledone cirrhosa
TAAAATTAGATCACAAAGTAGCGGAAACAAAAGAAAGTAAGAAAGAGTTGTAGAGGAAAAATCAACTCCTGCACTGAACTGATACTTTTTTTTATCGACCTCAAAAAGACGAAAGGTAAAGTTGACCTCGGCAGGATTTAAAATTAGAGAACAGAAAGCCGGAACGAATACTGCAAAGCTTTTAATCCGACGATCTAACGACTCTACCAATCCGCTGCCTCCTCGAATGTCAACACTCTGAAATGACTTCTTCTAGCCATGATCTTTTCTTACACATATCAGCTTACAACAGCTGTTCATGCTGAGCATGAAATTCATCGATGTTAAAACCATGGCCACATCTTCCTCTAGAATAAGCCAATACAAAAAATAAAAATCTTATAAAAACGATATCTAGTTTCGATCCCTGATTGTAGAATCTACAATTTACGTGGTTAAAAGCAGGAATTTTACAACTTTGCAGGAAACATTATTCCTTACTAGACCACCTGTGACCCGTTGGGTCACGTTCACTTAAGAATATTAAAAAAAATCATATTCACTTAAAAATAATTTTTAAATAATTAAAATATACACAGACATGTATATAATGTGAAATGAAACTGGAAGGCCCATATATATACGTATGTGTATGTATATATATAAATGTGTGTGTTTTTATACATATATATATGTATGTGTGTGTGTATATATATATGTGGGGGTCTGTGATCTACATACGCTGGTCATAGACACACACACACACACACACACACACACACACACACACACACATATATATACACACAACAACACCACCAGCTCTCTCTCTTCCATGCTCCTTTGTCTCCGCTCCCTCTTTCTATGTCTCTCTTTCAATCTACTCTCTCACAACCACTATCTCTTTCTCCATATCCTTCTCTCTCTCTGTTTATGAAGGTCCCCATATCTCGGGGACCCGTGCTTCGATTTACGCGAAACTTGTTTTATTCCATTTGTATTCCCATTTCAGGCGCACTTTCCTTTCAAAGTATTTTCCCATTAATCGCCCTTTTGGCTATATTACATTACAGACAAGCAAGCAAACAATCATAGACTTTTAGTAATATATAGATGTCTGGCGCTATGCTGTCTGCTAACTCAATGATCTTGTATTGGATAAAATATTGATTGGTGACGTCATGTGTCTGAATCAGACATAGGTGACGCCATACTTCAGCCATTTCGGATATATTCATCGTGTGCACACACATGCACACACACGCGCGTACATCGGTATGAATTTTATTTATAAATACATAAATTCACTCACACACATACCTGCATAAACAGACACACGCACAGACGCACATACACACTCCCCACTTGAGTATCAAGTGGAGCATAAAATCACTTACGCTTATGAGAGAAGCGAGTTCTTCCTAAATGAAGGTGACCTTTTTAACTTTAACCGCCCATATAGGGTTTCCTTACCATGTTCCACATACACTCTATACAGTCCTTCTCTTCTAAATCTAGACAAAAATATTTTTCCTGCCAAGATATATTTTAATCAACTGACAACTTCTAGTACTTGGAATTAAATTATAGGACTCAATAGCCCCTTAAAAATCATTCAACAGAACCTATTAAAGCCTATAGGCACATCCCAATTTTTGTTTTGTTTTTTTACGGTTCTTTTATTTTAACCCCGTCTAGACAGACTGCTAACACTCTGTAGGAAACATTGACAGAAAGAGTGGCCCCTAATTTCCTTAGGCCACGGATGAGCTGAGATGTCGCAGCATTAGACAAAGTGTCTTGCAGTGTTTGTTTCAGCTTTTTGCGCTCTGAGTTCAACTTCCACTGAGGTCATTTTGTCCTTTTATTCTTACGAGGTCAGTAAAAGTGCTAGTCCAGGGTGGTGGATTGGTGGAATCGTTAGAACTTCGGGATGAGATGCCTAGCACCATTTCTTCCAGAACTGTGTTCAAATACCACTATGGCTTACTTGGATTGGAAGAATCGCATAAGCGATCAATTTGCAAAGACATTTGACCATTAGATATTTCTTTCGGGGACCCTTCGTTGGGAGTTCAAATCCCACCGCTGTCAATTTCGCCTTTCATCCTTTCTGAATGCAGCTCTCTTTCCTCCCATTGTCAAATCCTAGATGTTCTGAAGAATAAAGGAACGGAGGGAGAGTGGGACATGCTGTCTGTGTTTGCTCGCGACTGCATGGGTACCTAAAATCCTTAGCGAAAGCATAACACAACTACCAAGTTATACACGATTGCGAGTGACGGCTGTAGTTCATTTTTCATTTTAACATCAATTCTTGGCTCTTAGGTGTATTTAGTAGAGTTGCAACTGTTGGAGCCATGTTTCTGGTTTGAGAATACTTCCCACCCTCTTACCTTCTTCCTTTCACCCTCCAACCACCTTCCTACCACCTTTCATTTCATCATCTTACCACATCCCCCCATTCTTCCACTGTTCAAACTCCTACCACCCTCCTACCACTATCCACCCTCCTACCACCTTCCAACCTCCTACCACCTTCCAACCTCCTACCGCCTTCCAACCTCCTACCGCCTTCCAACCTCCTACCACCTTCCAATCTCCTAACAACCCCCCTACAATTTTTCGAGTTCCTGAAAGAGGTAACCAGAAACTCTTCTTCCCTCATTGACTAAACAGTAAAAACAATTCCCGCTCAACCCACTGTTAAATTATACTTTAATCAGGACAGGAATCTCTTCGTTCCAAGTTGGCTATGAAGGAGATGGGCTCTGCCAGATTTTAAAATGTCCAAGAGACGCAGTACTTCACTGCGGTACCCTTACTACTCCACCAAGAGTTACGGATTTAAATCCAGCAAAGTTTTCAGGGAAACGTTCTTGGACATATCACATTATTAGTAATGTCAAAAAGAAAGCTACACACACACACGCACGCACACAGACACGCCCCCCGCCCCCCACGCACACATATAAGTGTTTAGATGAGGTGATAATACAACCATATAAAGGCAAAGAATATTTCAAAGCCCAAATGAGGATAATATAGCTGGAAGAAATATTCTTGTTATGTTAATCGAAACGTTCGTCAATCAATAAAATGATTTAATTTAATTTAATCTTCGTTATTTTTTTATTGATATATATATATATATACACACATATATATAAGTGTGTCAGTAGAATCGTTTTTTACTGAGGAAGGTACGAAAATCAGCACTCTATGCTATGACAGTGCATATATTAAAAACAAAATGAGGTTTCACATTAGGTCTTACTTGATTCGGGCTGGAGTCGGGTCTATAGCATTTACATGGATTTTGAACCACCCATCTGTGAAACAGTCGTAACTGTGTGTAATCAATCAAGACCTTAATGTGAAATCTCGTTTTGTTTTTAGTATATATATATATATGAAATTCCAAGAAAACTAGAAACTAGTTATACAATCACACCTTTTTTACTCATGAAGTAGAAAAACGGTTACCTGTTACCTAAAGATGTAATATATATATATATATATATATATATATATATATATATATATATATATATATATATATATATATATATATATATATATATATATATATATATATATATGTGTGTGTGTGTGTGTGTGTGTGTGTGTTTGTGTGTGTGTGTGTATATAAAACGCCGTGTAGTGAACTATAAGCGAATTAATTAAAACACGTTTTCAGCGCATTCTCTGTTATGCAAATTAGGATCACCAATTTAGTTGATGCCTTATATGCACTATGAATAGCTGTTATCGGCGACCCTAGTAATATTTCTCTGATGACGGTCTAAAGTTATTTGAAACTAATCAAATCAACCCGACTGTGCCCCCCCCCCCCCCGAAATATGAAACATGTGATGTATCCAGTTTTCTTTTTACTTTTCACAGCAAGTCTAAAATGTATGTTTAAAAAAAAAAAAGGTATACCATATATTTCACTTGTGAGGTGTACTATAAAGCTGTGCATTATGAAGGGTAGAATTAATTAATACACACACATATTCACACAAGGCAATATATGTAAATCTATGTGCGTGTTTGTATATGTGAATGTGTATATGTGATAAATAAATATTTATCCAATATTTAATTAGTCGCTAGCACGATGATATTCAATTCCCAACATCGAAAACTTTCACATCAAACATATTTCTCAAGTATATTCTATTCTATGAATAGCAACCACTAAAATTTATCCTGAAAAGTAGGACGAATTTTAAAGATGTTGATATCAAAATATGACAATTCCAAAAATGTACACCAAATATGCTGATGAAATAGTCTTCCAAAGTACATTATTTCCTTTTCAATATTTTTGTTTTCATAGTGATTATATTTTTGCGTTTTAAGGGGCGGATTGAAAGAATCGCATGAGCGGTCAATTTGTTCTCGCACCGTGTATACTGAGTTCAAATCCACTATGGTTTACTTGGATTGGAAGAAATGCATGAGCGATCAATTTGGCAAAGTCATTAGAGCATTAGATATCTCTTCCGGGGGCTCCTCGTTGGGAGTTCAAATCTCACCGATGTCCATTTCGCCTTTCATCCTTTTCTGGATGCAGGTCTCT
Organism: Eledone cirrhosa; assembly: GCA_964016885.1. NCBI lineage: Eukaryota > Metazoa > Mollusca > Cephalopoda > Octopoda > Eledonidae > Eledone > Eledone cirrhosa. The sequence continues at coordinate 58,791,057 of OZ024742.1, forward strand.
CTCCTCCCATCTGTTAAATCCTAGATTTAACACATGTTCCATTGGATTAAGAAAGTCGAGATACTGTCTGCTCGCGATTGCATGGACACCTAAAACCTTTGGAGAAAGCATGGCCCCCTACTACCAAGTTATACTGGATTGCGAGTGATGGTTGTAATTATTTTCGTAACAGGAATTCCAGATCTTTTAGTAAAAACCCTACTGTGGTTACTGCTGTTTTTAGGGGTTGGTAAAATAAAGCACCAGTGAACAATGTACGGGATTTTTACAGTAGTACCACTACCGAAGCTTCTTCATTTTCTTCTATCCCATTTTCCATCTCCTTCTGTTGAGGAAGAACTACAGTCCCAAATCCTCGATTATCTTCTTCTTAATTACTTTTTACTCATTTTCGTTTTACTGTTATATCATTCGATCCTGAACTGTTTTTTTA
>OZ024742.1:58798989-58803989 GCA_964016885.1 Eledone cirrhosa
ATATGTATATATATATATATATATATATGTATATATATATATATATATATATATATGTATATATATATATATATATATATATGTATATATATATATATATATATGTATATATATATATATGTATATATATATATATATATATATATATATATATATATATATATATATATATATATATATATATATATATATATATATATAGTTGCTTACCCGTAAGAGTTGGGTTGCGACATCTCGTTACTAAACTAGTGTAAGCAGGTAAGAGCCCTACATGTAAGACGAATATATCCAGCATTACTGAGGGTGTTACTCTTAGTTAAATTTAACTTTTTAACTTATGCAAATTATTAAAACGAGCATCCCTACCCCCTAAAATCACCCCAAAGGGACCAGAATATCTTTCGTTTAAGTATGTAAATTAACTGAGTGATTAATTCTTAATTTCTTGAAATTATCTCCCCCTGTTCTTTTGGAGTTGCTAGCAATCACCGCCCAGTTAGGTTCTTGTTTTTCTTTTCCTTAAACAGAAAGGGAAATTTTAATTAATTAAGAATTTCTTGCCTACGGCATTCAGTATAACACCCCTAACATAATTACACCCCCTCACATACACAGATTCACTCTCTTACACGAACAAGCACTTACAGGATGTCAAAGTTATAATTGTAGAATTGGCGGTCACGTTCCAAGAGGAATTCTCAAGTAGACACCTCCCCACACAAAGACACACACATTTACACTCACAAAGAGACAGACGCATACACACACATTTGCAAACACACACAAACACATTTGCAAACACACACACACACACACACACACATACTTACAAATACACTCATTCATACGTACATGGTATTATATGGAGAAAGCATTAATGAAGATGGGGAGGATGGGGAGGATATTGTTGATGATAATGGTGATGATGGTGGTGCTGATGATGATGATGAAGATAATTGTTGTGGTATGTGTAATTGTGTTATGTGTAGTGGAGTAGTGTATGGAATTATGTAGTATATACACTACACCAACTATCATCGAAATTTCGTCATTTGAATGCAATCTCGGTTACTTGCTAATATATCTTTAGGAGACATAAATGATACAATATATATATATATATATATATATATATATATATATATATATATATATATATATATATATATTTATGATTATTATTACATTCAAATCCCGCCGAGGTTGACTTTGCCTTTCATCCTTACGGGGTCGATAAAATTAAGTACCAGTAATGCACTGGTAATTGCTGGTCTTGTGCCTAAAGTAGAAACAATTATTACATTTAAAGTAAAGGATATGATGAATGATACAAAATCAAACATATGTCTTGTCTCTAAAAAACAGATCAAGATAGAATTCAGAGAATAAAATTGACCCTATATATATATATATATATATATATATATATATATATATATACATATATATACGTGTTTTGAACAATGAAAATGACACAAAAAGCGAAGACAGGTTCTTAATTAGTTCGTTGTTTTGCGATCGTTTCAGAGGGTTGATTGATCATGATAAATCGGGACATTGACAAATTAATAGTGCTTATGCCACCACATTTTACTAATCTAGATAATCCAGATCAATCTCACCGTCTTCCTCATAAAAAAAAATATATGTATATATATATATATATATATATATATATATATATATATATATATATATATATATATAAGTTAATAAAAACAATGAAATAAAAACAAAGAACAAGTTCCTTATATAAAAAAAAAAATCATCATTTTACGATCGTTTCTGGGATGTATATGTGTGTTGGTATGTATATCATATAGATCTATGTAAAAATATTACAAATTATCAGAGGAAATATACATCACATATACATGCCGTCTTCAGAAATGATGAGATGTGTTTATTGAAAAAAACTAACAAAGATTTAATATAAAAGGTCTGTTTGGGAACATGTTTTGAATTGACCAATAGAAAAGTAGTTAGAGGTCAAGTTGATAGAATAGTAGTAGTAGAAATTTAATTTAGGGGTAGAGGAGTGCAGACTTATGTTTTGAATGAAAAGAATACTTTGAATGAAAAGAATACTTTGGGGATGAAAAGAGGTCCAAGCCAGTGAAGGGTACACGAAGATTTGATGTTATTAAAGAATAATGTTAAAAACGAAGGAAAATAAAATTTTAGGGTAAGGGTATTAGTGAAAAATACCAATCTTATTTAAACCACAAGGAATCTAGATCTATAACAAGAAATTAAATTAATTGATAGGTATACTTATAGGGAGAAAGTTATATTAATTCATATGAATGTGATAAATAAGAATTAGATGTTATTAAAGGGTGTTGTTAAAAATGAAGGAAAGTAAAATTTTGGGATAGGAGTAGTAGTGAGAAATACCAATCTTATTTAAACTACAAGGAATCTAGATACATAACAGGAAATTAAATTAATTTATAGGTATACTTTTAGGTATTAATTTTAGGAAAAGAGAGCTGTAAGAGGGAAATAAAATTAGGAAGGTCTCTGTAGTAAAATACTAATTATAGGTTAACTAAATAAAAAAAAACCTAATTATAATAATATGTAAAATATAAGAGTAAGATGTATATTAATTAGGTTTATAATATTTGAAGGTTCTTCTAATTCTATGATTGCAAGATATATGGACACTACCGTATATTTTGGTAGATTTATCTACACATATATATATATATATATATATATATATATATATATATATATATATATATAAATGAAAGGTATAGAAATTGTTTTAGCGAGAAGCTAACAGTATTCTATAATATAATATATATATATATATATATAGGAACGAGTAGGACCCCGACGGCTGAGCATTTTTTTTTAGTCCAGAATTAGCCGTCGAAACGGCTTGAGCTCAGCCGTCGGGGTCCTACTCGTTCCTATTACCCACTCTACTACCCTAAGTATTGAGTACTTTGGTGCGTTATGGTCCACCTGGTTCCTTACCACATTTCCTTCGTTATATATATATATATATATATATATATATATATAAATATTCTATAGCGGTTGATCGCCAATAAATTGCTGTCGTTTATTTATCTAGTATTTCTTCATAGGTGCCTTTTAATCTTATAGCCTGGTTTAATTGTTTTTTTTGTGTGGTTGATTATGCTAATTGGGAGAGGAAATGGTGTATATATATTATCAAATGATTCCATGGACATACTTTATAGTATATTGCTCTGATTATTTAATTTATTAATTCATCATTGAGCCACATCGTGAATGGTTGCCAAAACATACATATCTGTGACTTTGTCTAGTTTGTGTATATGTAAATCCTTATATTTGATAATCTCCCATGAGGTTGAGATGCAATTTGGGCAATATTGGGCTGCGCTTTCTAGCAACCAGCCCACTCGCCGTAAGCCACCAATCACATTCTTTCTGACTTGACCACTGCCACGTCACAGTTCTTAGCCATTTTGAATTCGTTTCTGGCGGGGATCACTTAAGAAAATTCTTTGTCCAAGTGAGTTTGTTTCCTGATGAGTTCGAAGCTCGAGAATTTATCCTTGATAGAATATATCCGAAAGCGAACGAAACCCTAAGGGTAGAAACGTAATCCTGGTATGTGTATATGCATTTTTTCTTCTAACTTTAATTTTATACCTAATTGTGTATGGTTGACGGTATATTTAATCGATTTCCACGTGCTATTGAAATGTTCTATAGCGGTTGATCGCGAATAAATTGCTGTCGTTTATTTATCTAGTATTTCTTCATAGGTGCCTTTTAATCTTATAGCCTGGTTTAATTGTTTTTTTTTTGTGTGATTGATTATGCTAATTGGGAGAGGAAATGGTGTATATATATTATCAAATTATTCTATGGACATACTTTATAGTATATTGCTCTGATTATTTAATTTATTAATTCATCATTGAGCCACATCGTGAATGGTTGCCAAAACATATATATCTGTGACTTTGTCTAGTTTGTGTATATGTAAATCTTTATATATATATATATATATGATATATATATATATATATATATATATATATATATATATATATATATATATAATTATATATATATAATATGCGCGCGTGTGTATTCACACACAACACACACACCCACCACATACACCACATACCACACACACACACATACCACACACACACACACACACACACACACACACACACACACACACACACACATACACACACACACACACACACACACACACACACACACACACACACACACACACACACACACACACATCACTATTATTTAAACTGTATTAAAGCTGTGTGGAAAAATTCCCATCCTTTGTTGTTAATTATGGAATCTAATTGACACAGAATGTATTTACTAAAGAAACAACTTATATCCTATTATTCTTTTATTCACACATGTATTTAGTTCAGTCAACCGTACTTGTATTACGTATTGTCTATTTAACTACTTTCTGGGTTTGATTGAATTAAAGGAAAAATAGGTTAAAAATAGAGAAAATATCAGTAGAACATTTCAATAATAGGGTGTTGCTATTGCGAGATTTTATGCTGCTCTTGGGAAGATTTTATGTTGCTATTGAAAAGAATTTATGTTGCTATTGGAAAGATTTTGTGTTGCTATTGCAAAAATTTATGTTGCTATTGCGAGAATTTATGTTGCTACTGTGAATATTTTATGTTGCTATTGCGAAGAATTTATATTGCTATTGCGAGAAATTATGTTGATATTGCGAATAATTCATGTGGCTATTGCGAAGGAATTATGTTGTTATTGCGAGAATTTGTTGCTACTGCGAGAATTTATGTTGCTATTGCGAGAATTTATGTTGTAATTCCGAGAATTTATGTTGCTATTGCGAAAATTTTGTGTTGACCTTGCGAGGAATTTATGTTGCAATTGCGAGGAATTTATGTTGCTTTTGCAAGAATTTATAGGGAGTGGAGAATACCAGAACCCTAGAATATTATTAGCTAATCACTGCGATG
>OZ024742.1:58816489-58846489 GCA_964016885.1 Eledone cirrhosa
TGTCTATCACTGCGATTACTACTGCCAACTTTCCATGGACATCTACTGCATACGTAGTTTTCCTTACCTATTAGTTTGCCTGCTATCCCACTACATCTCTTGTGTACCCAAGATCTGCATTGCGTACATTTTATGAAATTTATGCCAGTTCCTTTCCTACATATCGAACATGGCCATTTCCCTGTTGGAATCGGAGTATTGTCCTCTCTTCTACTTATCAACACTTTTGTCTTAGCTATGTTTACTCTTAGTCCTCTTGATTCCAACGCTGTTTCCATAGCCAGAATTTATTCTCTAGCTCCTCTACTGATTCTGCTATAAGAACCAGATCATAAGCATAGAGAAGTTCTCATGGGCATCCAGTCTTAAACTCCTCTGTTATGGCTTGGAGGACTATAATGAACAAGAGCGGACTGAGGACCGAACCTTGATGTACATCTAAACTCCATACCTACTCTCACTTTACTGACAGCACCCCTGTACATAGCTTGCACTGTCCTCACAAGCCATTCCTCTACACCTAGTTTCCTTAGTGACGACCAGATGACAGATCGGGGTACCCTATCAAAGGCCTTATCTAGGTCAACAAAAGCTAAGTATAGTGGTTTATTCTTCTCTAAGAACTTCTCTTGTAGTTGCCTCACTAAGAAGAGGGAATCTGTTGTACTTTTCCGAGGCACAAAACCAAACTGCATCTCATCTAATTTGTTGCGCTAATATTCTCTCTGCCACTTTCTAATCAGTTGCGCTAATATTCTCTCTGCCACTTTCATAACCTAATCCATCAGCTTTATGCCCCTATAATTGCTCCTCTTCAGAGCATTCCCTTTACCTTTGTAGCAATTTTTGAGAATACTGCTGCACCAGTCTTTGGGTATGACACCACCATATATAACTTGATTGATGATGCGTGCAACCAGTTTAATGCCTACTTCACCTCATGCCTTCAGCATCTCAGCAACTATCCTCGACGGTCCAGCAGCCTTACCATTTTTCATTTCATTAATTGCTTCTTGTACCCTATATTCGTTAATCTCAATAGCTGGTCCCTCTGTTGGGTCTACTGGGGGTAATTTCTCTCTGTCCCATTCGTTCACCACAGTGTGACATTTCCAGGCCTCCTTTTGATCATTCGTGACACTAAGTACACCGACATCATTCCGGACACACTTATCTCCAGCAACATCCTGATTTGCACTGACACACTGCCTTGCAATGCGGGACACCGCACGTCTTTGATCTTCCCGTCGCAGAACATTGGCAAACCTCCTACTCTCAGCCTCCCTGCGTGCTAAGTACACCTGACGTCTAGCTTCTCTCTTAGCGGCTGTGTATTCTTCCCTACTCCCACCATTTTTCCAAGCCTTCCATGCCAGTCTTTTGTCTCTAATGGCTCTATCTACAGTGCTGTTCCACCACCAGGTCACTCTCTGTCTGGTTGAAGCTCTGCCCCAACCATAAGTTTCTTCAGTAGTCTGCAGTAAGTTGTCACGTAAGAAATTACAGTAATCATCTATGTCATACGTCTCTAAATCGTCTTCTTTTTCGTCATACACGTCTTGAAGGGCTTTGCCAAATTTATATTTTAATGAAAGGTCTTTTAGCTTCCAGACTTTTCTTTTCTACGCCTTCCTGTATGTCTCATTCTTTCTCATGTTTACTGAGATGTCACTAACAACTAACCTATGCTGTGGGGGTACATTCTTCCCCAGGGTATGCCTTAGTATTTGACACCATCTGTCTGTCTCGCTGTCTAACTAGCAGAAAGTCAATCTGGCTTATGTGCTCGCCTGATTTGTAGGTTATTAGGTGGTTGGTAGGCTTCTGGAAGTTAGTGTTGCAAATGGTTAGTGCATTTGCATCACAAAATTCAAGAAGCGACACTCCTTCTTCATTTCTTGAGCCTGACCGTGCCCACCATGTACCCCAGTGTATCCAACCTGGAGCTGTCGAACATGTCCATTGAAGTCTCCTGCTAGCATAACGATGTCTCTGTCCTCTGTCATTGAGGCTGTTTGTAAACGTTGCTCGTAAAAGCAGTCTTTCTCTTCTTTACCTAGGCCTGCCTGGGGAGCATATGCAGAGACGATTGTCAGTAGTCTCTTGCCTACAACTAATCTAAGTTTAATTATTCTATGACTAACTCTAACTACCTCTATTGTCTTATTGATCCATCTCTCAGCCAGTAATATGCCCACCTCACCTAACTAATCATCATTACCCACCCAGAAAAGCTTATAACTACGATGTTTGCCTGCGGTTAGTCTTGCAGAGTCACCTCTCCATCTCACCTCTTGCACACATCCACATGCCTTCTCTCCAGCATTTCTGCTATCTCACCAGATCTACCTGTTAGAGTGCCAACATTAAGTGTGGCAACTCGTAGATGCGAAGTCTCGTTCTTTTTCTTGCGAGTATTCAGTATTGGGTGATCAAGCAATCGACCGACTCTGGTGTAAATGCATGTTTTCGAAATTTGCATAATGGGATGATGTATTAAACTGAAGATGTATACGTGATACCGTCTTCCTTCTTTTCTTTCCTTTTATTATAACACACACACACACACACACACACACACACACACACACACACACACACACACACACACACACACACACACACATACACACACATACACATACATACATACATACACACACACACACGCACACGAACGCACACACACACACACACACATATATACATATATCAAAATAGCTGACTAAACACGCACTCCAAAAAAAACCCTTTCTGTTTCTTACCCTCTTCACTCTCCTCTGTCTGTCTATTTCTTTTTTTATTTTTATTCTATTTTCTGATGAAGGACTAGCGTCCGAAATGTTAACATCCTTTTCTTCAATAGGTTATTGTGCTCTGTTTTTTTTTATTAAGTATTTTTGTCACTTCAAATTCATACTTGTACACACACATACCTATACACACATATTTCTCTTTCTCTCTCTCTCTCATATATATATTTACACACATATATACATACGCACACACACACACATATATATACATACACACGCACACACACACACACACACACACACACACACACACACACACACACACACACACACACACACACACACACACACACACACACACACACACACACACACACACACACACACACACACACACACACACACACACACACACACATATATCGGAATAATTAGACATGGAAAGTTACACGTATACATGCCTCAGACGTATGTGGACGGAGATACATAGACGCTCTCACTTCCTGCATATTCCCACGGATATGTTAAGCAACCCTTTAACACCCAAGCACATACTCTCACACACACACACGCACACACACGCACACGCACACGTACACACACACACATACACATATACACACATACATGCATACATACATACATACAAACCAACACAGACACATGTGAATGTATATTTCTGTACTTATAGAATAACATTAAAGGCAGTAGTTACAGGAAAATGCTCCTAAGATGAGAAACGAGAGAAGTATAATTAATGAAATAATCTAATACATTACACAGTGTCTACATTTCTAAATTTAAACCTTAAAGTTCCGCATATATATTTCAGCAGATATCTTACATTCTTACACCTAATCTTGAATTTCTACAGTGCAATTTGACAGAATGACCCAACTGGAGAGTAAAATGTTATATATTTTATGATATTGATATACCAGAAGGTTGTTGAAGGCATGTGATTTAGTGGTTAGGGTGTTTAGCTTATGATCATAAGGCCATCTGTTAGATTCCTGAATCAGGTGACGCGTTGGGTCATTGAGCAAGACGCTTTATTTCACGTTGCTCCAGTCTACTCAATTGGAAGAAAATGAGTTATGTCTGTAATTCAAGGACACAACCTTGTCACATATTATGTCCAGTTGAATCTCCCCGAGAACTATTATAAAAGTGCACATGAACTACGATAAAAGTGCTCAGTCAATTACACGTTAATTTCATGGACAAACAGTTCCGTTGATTGAATAAATTGTCGTCGTCGGAAAAACAGCCGAGGCCTAAAAACAACAATAACAACAACAAATAACAAGGTCACATATTGCGACAGTGGGTTACAAATTTTGACAAAGCATAAAATATTTTTGTTACATATTGTGACACAATATTAGACATCTGGACATTATGTCACACATTTTGATCCAAGGTTACACATTGTGGTAGAGCACCAGTCATTTTAACATTGTGTAACATATTTTGATATAAAGGAGCCTACTGTGAAATAAAGGAGTACGCATTTTGTCACAAGGTCACACATTATCACATTAGGTCACACATTTTGACATGAAGTCAAATATTTTGACAACGATATTTGAAACAAGGTCTTATATTTTGATCAAAATCGCACATTTTGACACAGTCAAATATTTTGGTATAAGGTCAAATATTTTGACACAGGGTCAAATAATATCACCGTATCATTGTGTGTGACACTAGACTAACTAACTGGATCACATTTTATCGATTCGAAGAATCATTAGAACGTCGGACGAAACTCTTTTCCGGCATTTGTTTCGGCTCATTTTGTGTTCAAATCTTGCCGAGGTCAAAATGCAGTTCATCCCTTCCAAGGTGGAGAAAATTAAGTGCGAGTTAAATTCTAAGGTTGATGTAATCGACTTTCTCTTCGTTTCACATTTCCGGTCTTCTACCTAAATTAGAAACCATGTTATCGACCCAAACACTAACCCTAACTTTTATCACTTTTTTATACATAAAAAGTCAAAAACATGTTGTTTTTGATGATTCACAGATTGTAGATTTAACAGAAGAATATTTGAAGGAATATATCATAAAGAAAGTCTTATCTTTTTATCGTATTTAAAACCGTCAGATAAGAAACTTTAATGAAAGGAATGGTTAAAAATAGTGAACTAAACATTTACATTTTGAAACAGCAAAACAAGAACCGGAACGAGTGCAGACTAAAATTGTTAGTTGTTAGTTTGAAAGAATTTTAATTCGACCAACGCGGAAGAAATGCAGCCTCTTCATATATATATATATATATATAGAGAGAGAGAGAGAAAGAGGGAGAGAGAAATGAGTGTGCGTGTGCCTGTAGGTGTGTATTTTTGTGTTCCAGTATATATATATGTATATGTATATATACATGTATAAATATATATATGAATATATGATATGTATATATATGTATACATATATATAAGTGTGTACATGCTTGTTAGTGTGAATGTGTGTTTATGTGCATGTGTGGGGGATGTGGTTGTGCATCTGTGTGTTTGTGTGTGTGTGTGTGTGTGTTTGTGTCTGTGTGTGTGTAAATTCAACTAAAAATGATGTGGAAACATTCGTAACTCTCACAAGAATATGATATGACAAACGTTAACATATTTTTATATCTACAATTGCGATAAAAAGACATATTTTCGGAGACAAGTACCGTTTTGAGTGAAATTTGGCTGTTATTTTTAGAAGTGTGGACATTCAGAGGGAAACTCCACCTCTGTTGACTCGTTTAAATACATTTCAGATGATATATGTGTCGACTTAGATATGAACGGTTTTTCTAACTCTTCTAACTAAACCACACAAAAAACCCCCAACTAGTGGCTTGTTGTATTACGTCGTGAAGTAGCGGAGTTATTAGTGCGTCAAACGAGATTCCTGGCGGTGTATGTACCGGGTTTCAAATTCCGCTAATAGGGAGAGACTCAAATCTTCCCGAAACCAGCTTTGCTTTTCACCCTTTCGAGATATTCTCCTTGTTTTGGGGAGAAATAGTCTGTGTTTAGACATAGGAAACAAATTACTTACCAGGCTGAAATGTAAAAGGCATATTGTATATCATAGCGACTCTAATCTCCCTGAAGTCAGCTTTACTTTTTATCCTTTAAAGATATTCTCTTTCTCTTTGGAAGAAATATTCTGTGTTGAGTTATAGGAAAGGAATGACTCCCCAGGTTGAAATGTAAAAGACACGCTGTATATCATGACGGTAACCCTATGACTCCCACCAGGAGTTCAGGACCAAAAGGAGAAAGAAACATAACACATAGCCATATAAAAATAACATAACACAACGGCATATAAAATAATATATAGGCATATAAAAGAAACAAACTACTTTCGTAGATATACAAAAATCTCATGCATGGAGGCAGCTTGGAACATGTTTAACCACACTTCTAACAACAGACATAACTGATATAATATTAATAGGAACCATGTTTTTCCGCCATAAATAGTGTTACGTCAACCAATCTAACAAATATAATTATCCATGATGAAACAAAACAAAAAACAAAAAAAAACAAAACAAAACAAAAAAAACAAACAAAACAAAGTGATCTGTGATTCCATGAAATATTGCGACCCGGAAATATGGTCAATAAAGTAAGAATACCGCCATTGATGGTTGGAAGCATGAGTACAAACAGAACCACTTAGACACCCACATAAAGCATAAAGGAAAACAAATGTAATACACAAACAAAAGAAAAATATAATCGACTAAAGCCAAGAATAAGTATATTCATTTCTAAATCTGGGGACACTGGGTAATGTTCAACCGGAAACCAACAATATATACTTGAGTCCATTCAGAAGTGGCAAAGAAATAAAACAAACAAACAAATAAATGAATAAATAATAATAATAATAATAGTAGTAGTAGTAGTAGTAGTAGTAGTTATAGTAGTAGTAGTAGTAACACTAATAATAATAATAATAATAATAATAATAAGAAGAAGAAGAAGAAGAAGAGGAAGCAGAAATGGCAAGGCAGCTGCCGGTGAAAGTAATAATATATTTCCGTTTTCAATTCATATTTCAGTGATGTTGCTTTGGTAGTAAGATGTATTAGTTCCTATTAATAAGGCGAGGAAAACCACAGACTCAGAGCTCGAGCTCGTATACGTATGAGTATAGAATTGTACACATATATATGTATGTATATGTATATGTGCACACACACACACATATATATATATACACACACACATACAAGGGTAGGTTGAAAAGTTCATAGGTTGAATATGAAGGAGTGATGCTAGAGCTGTGAAATCCTGCATTAATTTCAACTCTTCTAATTAATAACTTCATTGTTTCTTTCCAGGGACTATGTTGAAAAAGTAAACCTCATTTTGTCATTGCTTATATATATATATATATATCCGTATGTGGTTGACGGCTGAGAGAAAAGAGTACTCAATACCGAAGTAGAGTTTTAATATTCATTTTATTAAGGCTAAATGGTGAGTCTTGTTACTCTGGAGTTTCGCCTGTTTATCACAGTGTCATCAGACAGGCTAAACTCCATAGTAACACGACTCAGGATTGGCAGTATCAGTAGAGGGTCGGACGCCATGCTTTCCAGCATAGTTACGTCCCTTTACGATCTGAGTTCAAATCCCGCCGAGGTTGATTTTGCCTTTCATCCTTACGGGGTCGATAAAATAAAGTACCAGTAATGCACTGGGTAATTGCTGGCCTTGTGCCTAAAGTAGAAACAACTATTTAACTTTAATAAAATGAACACACACACACACACACACACACATATATATATATATATATTTGTTTTGCAAGATATGAAATCGTGTGTCGAAACAAATATTATTATACTTGGGGAGGGTCATATTGTTGTAATAATATTGCCAGAAATAATAACAGAACACACTCACTGTTTGGTGGTTTTCGCTTATGTATCTTTTATATCCCCATAGTTAATTATTTGGCAATCAATGTTTATCATTGATTGACCAACGGTTAAAAATGCAGATGTAAATATATATATATATATATACTCTATCAAAGTTATTTCGTTGCACATCTGCAACATCATCAGTGGTACTAGTATGTTCCCTTCTATTGTATATATGTATATCTGTATTTTTAACCGTTGGTCAATCAATGATAAACATTAATTACTAAATAAATTAACTATGGAGATATAAAAGATACAGAAGCGAAAACCAGCCAAACAGTGAGTGTGTTCTGTTATTATTTCTGGCACAATATTATTACAACAATATGACCCTCCCCGAGTATAACAATATATATATATATATATATATATATATATATATATATATATATATATATATATATATATATATATTAGGTTATGCAAGAAATGCTTAGGATTATCCTGAATGCAGTAATGGTTAATTACTACACTAGATAGAGTTGACGTACGGTAAGGGGTTACTCAACGAGTTGTGGAAGAATAGTTGAAGAAACTCAGTTTCTGATCCTTCTGTATTCCGGAGTGTAGATAAAGATTGAATAATAACAGGTAGACATCATAAAAAAGGTAATTTATTCCGAGTGCTTACAAATGTTTCAACAGTAGTTATACAGCCTAGTCATGCTATGTGCAAATTGGTAATTATTTGCTTCTACCGTTTCCTCAGAGCAGAATGATTCTGTTCTGAGGAAACGGTAGAAGCATCATTTGAAAATTATGTTTCTGCAAATAATTACAAATAATTACCAATTTGCACATAGCATGACTAGGCTGTATAACTACTGTTGAAACAATTGTAAGCACTCGGAATAAATTACCTTTTTTATGATGTCTACCTGTTATTATTCATTCTTTATATATATATATATATATATATATATATATATATATATATATATGTATGTGTGTGTGTGCGTGTGCGTGTGCGTATATATATATATATATATATATATATATATATATATATATATATATATATGTATGTGTGTGTGTGCGTGTGCGTGTGCGTATATATATATATATATATATATATATATATATGTATGTGTGTGTGTGCGTGTGCGTATATATATATATATATATATATATATATATATATATATATATACTAATGCGAACACACTATCTTGTGTATGTTTTTGCATTGATATCATTGTATACCTATAGTATATATGTAGATGGAAATAGTAATGAAAACTGCAGAGTTTTATGGTTCCTGATTAGTTTAGCAATTCAATATGATAGTAATCGATGGAAGACCTCCCCAACATCTATGGTATGTCTATACACTCTAATAGAGTAGGATTTATTTATTTAGTATTTGTCATCTCTGAGGATGAGAAAGCTAAAGCATGTATTATAAGCCATAATATTAGATCTTATTTTAAAATCTTTATCAGAAGTTTAGTCGTTCTTTAGTCACAGGAGGTGAATATGGAATGTGTGGTAGTAGCACCTTCCAATTACCATAACAGAAATCGAACAGAGGAATTCTCTGGGAGCTTCCAAAATAATCTATTTTCCAACCACCTGAATGCACCATATTTAGAACATTTCCTGTTTATCTTACGCACGTACTTTATTTTAATTCTATTTTTTTTTTAAGTTGTCAATTGTTTGATGTTTGGAAAGTGACTGGACAAACTTGTTTAGTGTGTTTGAAGTAGTTATTGATATTTGCCAAGCAATCGGATATGAGAATTAAAGGCCTTGCGTTAGTGGCAGAAAGCAGCAGAAAGCAGCACAAAGCATTAATAACTTTCTCCATTTTTCCGAATGATATTTGGTTTGTTGGTGGTCAAGAATAGGAAATCCCTTGCCGGAATTTCACCACAGTGAATGGAACAAATAGACTAGTCACTGAAAACAACAACAAAACAAAAAAAAAAACAACAAAAAAAAAAACAACAAAAAAACAAACAAGAGGAACAGGCAAACAAACAAATAAATAAACAGGCGACACAACAAAAACAAAAACAGCGTTTCATATTTCCGTGGAAAATAATTCTAAAACAGATATTTGTCATATCTGGGATCTGAACGCTTTTCCTTTATTGGCAAATTGCAGTGGATTGGCAGTATCAGTAGAGAGTCGGACACCAAGCGTTGCAGCATAGAGTTACGGCCCTTTATGGCCTGAGTTCAAATCCCGCGAGGTTAACTTTGCCTTTCATCCCTACGGGGTCGATAAAATAAAGCACCACTGGGGGTCGATTTAATCGACTTTCCCCTCCCCCCAACTTAGTGGCCTTGTGCCTATAATAGAAATCATTTATTGGCAATGCTGAAACGTAATGCCTTCTTAAGGATTCCCAAAATATAGCAGCGGACTCTAGACAACGAAAAAGCACAACAGGTGATTGACATGAAGTGTAGATAATATTCTAATTTGAAGATTTAAATTTTGACCTCATGCCTTAACAGGAAACAGTTGATATTTTGTGTTTACTTCCTAACATGTTCCATCCCTTCTCTCTGCCTCTGATTAATGGACATTTCAAAAGAGGGACCTCTGAGATTGAAAATTTGAAAGGAAATAATAAAACTCTGTCCTATTAAAACCATATTGTTATAGCTTTCAAATCTATTCAACACACACACACACATACACACGCGCGCGCGCGCAATGTCTTTATGAATAAGGATTTATAGAAATATATATATATATATATATGCATATATACTTAGGCGAACACATATATGTATAATATACACACATAATATATTTGTGCTTACGTGATAAAGTGTACACGAGAATGAGAAAGAAAGTGAGAGAGAGCGAGTGAGAGAGAGAGAGAGAGAGAGTGCGTAAGTGTGTGTGTGTATATATATATATGAGTGCGTGTGTGTGTATACGATAGTGTGTATGTGTTAATATTTTATTAGCTGTCCTCATAATGAAAGCCTCAGCGGATGTAGCAATAAATCAGAAGAAACGCAAGTTATGCAACTGAAAAAATAAATGAAAATGCATGTTCAGGCTTCCCTAATAAAACGACTAAATATAATTTATATTTCTAAATTACTGAGCTAACATATATATGAAAAAAAACATAAAATAACGTTTTAATTACATGTTTCTTGAATATATTGAAACAACAAATTTTCTTAATGAAACATGGAGAATATATTTTTCTATGTAGAATTGTAAATAATCCTAATTTGTAAATATAGATCCGGTTAGTTTGTAGGCCACGAATTTGGTAGAATTGTTTGAGGGTAGGAACAAAGCAACTTGCACCGGCCTATTTGGGGCGGTAGATTTCATCAGTCACTCAGTTTGACACGTCCACCTGGTCCTTGGGTGCCTTTAGCACACACACACACACACACACACACACACACACACATATATATATATATATACCTGTATATATATGCACACACACACGTACATATATATACACACTGTGTATATATACACACACATACATATGTAGTATATATATATATATATATATATATATATATATATATATATATATATATATGTGTGTAGATATATGCATACATATGTGTTTATAATAATATGTGCATACACACACGCATATATATATATATATGTATATATATATATATATATATATACAGGTGTACATACATAAATAAATAGATATAAGACTATGTACAGGTAATTACGTACGCAGACACCCATCCGCACCCATGTATACACGTACACATGCAGCATTAAATTCATAATATATATGTAGGTGTTGGCCCAGATTAACCATTCACCAATATCAGCATGTGTCTAAGGAAGAGGAATCACAGAGGTGTTTCCATCGCTAGATCGACCTTAGTACAAATAACAAAGTAAGTCATTTTTTTTTTTATTAATGAATAAGCAAATGCTGAAATTTGCATTTTTGTGTGACTCTAGTTATAAGAAAAAAAAACCGTGTGTGACGTTCGAACTCCCGAGCGTACGAAGTGCCGAGGAAATAAATCTATAAAGGATGTAGGCTGCTCAAGCGCAGAAAATGATTGCAATTACAATCAGTTGCTATAAAATAGGCCATACAAATCGGGTACGCTACGAGGAATCGAACTTCTTATCATTCAGAGACTGATTGAGAGCTCTCTGAATTGAGCTAAGGAACCTATGACAACATTCCTACTGACTAAATTAAAGAGCTGAATCAAACAGCACTCAACAGTGCATTGTGGAAACAATAGCAATAACCCGCCAGTGGCATAGCACTAAATGGAAACTGCATAATTAATTTTTGTTCATTTCAATTTTTTTCATATTATTCTATTCATGTAATCTTTATTCGTGTTATTTTCTGTTCACGTAATAGCTGTCTGATGAGGTCGTAACTGTTACATGACAGTTACCATAGAAATATGTATAAAATGATGTAAATTCTACTTCATTGTTATACGAATAATCCGGAGTACACAAACATACGCATATGCATCGTTGAGGGACCGATTCAGCGTTCACTAGTGTTGGTTGATTAATTAACACAAAATATATCACTGACTGCTGAGGTCCAAGTATATATATATATATATATATATATATATATATATATATATATAGTAATACTATTGATACTCTGCTCCCCAAGGGGATCGAGTATATGCTCATTCGGCATACCGCCTATGGACGCAATTAATTTGTACCTTAATACCTGAGTGTGTGTATATATATATATATATATATATATATATATATATATATATATATATATATATATATATATATATAAATATATATATATATACATACATACATATATATACACATACATATATACATACATATACACATACAGACACGTATAACATACAGTTATAAATACGATCCGTTTTCCCCATTCCCTTGCTTCCCATAGAATTTCTGCAAGATGGCTGGACACCGAGGGAAGATTTATTACAGTTCGTGACGTACCACTAGAAGTTTTAGACAAAAAGTCACATACATATAATCATGCACACACACACACACACGCGCGCGCGCAGACACACTCCCATATGTAGAAGTAAGAGTGGGCGGTGCTCCAGCAATAACTTTACTGTCTTTGATTAAAACAATATATATATGTATATATATATATATATATACACACACATTATATATATATATGGTGGCTGCCAACTCGTTTTCGAGTACGGCCACTACTTTATATCCATGTAGGAGAACCCCTACTGATGCGCTGAACGAGTGTGACATTTTAGTCCAGCCAGCGACTTGAAAACTCTGGTACAAACACTACACTTGTGACAATTATTGACACATAATGCTGGGCCCATGGTACCCTGTGATGACAAGTGCAGAGAGATCTCCAGATATAAAGCAATGCCTGTGCCGTGAAGCTTTTATAGTGAGCAAAGGCACTGCACAAAGCCAGTCCCACTCTCTTAACCAAGATGATATTTACCAAAAAGAAGAACAAGTCAACATCATTGGATACCATCAGGGTTGCAGGTGTTATATCAGAGTTTTCCTTCTCCTAGAATTCTGCCTTGACAAAGGCTAAGGGGTCATCTCTCCCGGTGATTTTGGATGGCCATTGACTCTTAAGAGCTCCTTTGCCTTTTGACAGGTTTTGTTTTTAGTCCTGCAGGATGTCCAAAGTTACCCTCCTCACCAAGAAACCTTAGTGGGGTTGCACATACATACATACCTACATATATACATACATACCTACATATATACATATATACCTACATACCTACATACACACATACATACCTACATATATACATACATACACACATACATACCTACATATATACATACATACACACATACACACCTACATGGTGGCTGCCAACTCAATTTCTAGTACGGCCACTACTTTATATCCATGTAGGAGAACCCCTACCGATGCGCTGAACGAGTATGACTTTTTAGTCCAGCCAGCGACTTGAAAACTCTGGTACAAACACTACACTTGTGACAATTATTGACACATAGTGCTGGGCCCATGGTACCATATGACGACAAGTGCAGAGAGATCTCCAGATATAAAGCAATGCCTGTGCCGTGAGCTTTTATAGTGAGCAAAGGCACTGCACAAAGCCAGTTCCACTCTCTTAACCAAGATGATATTTACCAAAAAGAAGAACAAGTCAACATCATTGGATACCATCAGAGTTGCAGGTGTTATATGAGAGTTTTCCTTCTCCTAGAATTCTGGCTTGACAAAGGCTAAGGGGTCATCTCTCCCGGTGATTTTGGATGGCCATTGACTCTTAAGAGCTCGTTTGCCCTTTGACAGGTTTTGTTTTTAGTCCTGCAGGATGTCCAAAGTCACCCTCCTCACCAAGAAACCTTGGTGGGGTTGCCAGTTTAGTCGCCAACGACCCGACCATGAGACATGTTGTACTGGGATACATGTTACCTGGGATACATACCTACATACACACATACATACATACCTACATACCTACATACACACATACATACCTACATATATACATACATACACGCATACATACCTACATATATACCTACATACCTACACATACCTACATACATACATACACATAACTACATATATACATACATACCTACATACACACCTACATATATACATACCTACCTACACACATACATACACAGACAAAAAGGTGCAAACTGTTTAAATTCCAGTTCACCCACACCACCTCAACCCACCCCTATCGCCCCTATTCACCCCTATTCCAGACCTCCAATAACATTTCAATATTTCAACTTCTCTTTGGAGGTGGACGGTTGCTCCAGCTCGGTCTCATACTCTATTGTCACTTTTGGACGTCTTTTTGACATTTTCTTTGTTTTTCCTTTGTGATGTTCTGCTGATAACGATGATGGTGCTTGCTTCCGTTTCTTATCTTTCCCGCCCGTCGTTGCTAACGTCAACACTAGTACCTTGTTGTCATTGACGACATCTCCTTCATCATTGCTAGAGTTGTAATCACTCAACCGAAGATCCTCAAGATCTTCAATGTCACTATGTATGTATATATATATATATATATATATATATATATATATGTCACAATATGTCACAATGAGTGACAATGAGTGACAATGAGTGACGTATATATATATATATATATATATATATATATATATATATATATATATATATATATATATATATATATATATATATATATGGTGGTTGCCAACTCGTTTTCGAGTACGGCCACTACTTTATATCCATGTAGGAGAACTCCTACCGATGCGCTGAACGAGTGTGACTTTTTAGTCCAGCCAGTGACTTGAAAACTCTGGTACAAACACTACACTTGTGACAACTATTGACACATAGTGCTGGGCCCATGGTACCATGTGACGACAAGTGCAGAGAGATCTCCAGATATAAAGCAATGCCTGTGCCGTGAAGCTTTTATAGTGAGCAAAGGCACTGCACAAAGCCAGTCCCACTCTCTTAACCAAGATGATATTTACCAAAAAGAACAAGTCAACATCATTGGTAACCACCAGGGTTGCAGGTGTTATATCAGAGTTTTCCTTCTCCTAGAATTCTGCCTTAACAAAGGCTAAGGGGTCATCTCTAAGGGGTCATCTCTCCTATATACATACATACATACATACATACATACATACACACACATATGCATATATATGTATGTATATATATACATACACACCATCACACATATATATATGTGTATATATATATATACATACTTACATACACAAATGTATACACACACAAACACACACACATATATATATACACACACACCTAAGGAATAAAATAAATGAATAAAAAGATTAACAAAACAAAAAAAGCATGGAAATAGCAGAATAGCAAATAATAGTAAATATCATCGGAATAACGGAATAAATAAAACGTAACAATGGAAAACAAAAACAAGGAATAAAACAATCTAATAAAATAACAGATTAAAGAACATTGGAATAAAAGAATAATAAAAATTCAATGCACGACCTTTCAACTTGGAGTACAATTTATCGTAGAAAAGAGGCAACATTTGGTAACCAAATGTGTGACTATTTCTTTTATATTTATTCCGTCATTGGGTCAGTTCAGTTCAGTTTTCTCTTGTATTATCCCACCACTCCATACTAAGCATTGTTATCAATATAGTTGACATTTTCCTGCATTTTTTAAAATATACATTTTTGAACAATTTTTCTTTTGATTTTTTCTCTCTCTATCCTCCTCTATTTTCGTTCTCTATGCTCTTGTCCTACAAAGTTGATATTCTTTGATCTGTTGACACATTGATATATATGTACCTAACTATATTAGATTATATTACACAGCTTCGTATGTTATCTTTGGCAAATAAAAAAAATCATTAAGGTGGCCTCCCTCACCCAGAAATGGACCGAGAGGAAGCTGTCCCTGAAAGGCCGGGCGGAGGTGGCGAATGCGTACATCGCATCCGTCATCTGCTACCGCCTCACCGTCGTCCCTTGCCCCGGCCCAACTCTCACCAAAATGGAGCGCCTGCTCTTCCGCTTTTTGTGGAAGGGATGCGCTCCCATGGTCAGACGATCCATCTGCTGTCAACACCCGTTGCGTGGAGGACTGGGCATGCTATGGCTGATGATGCGCAAACATGCGCTGAGGCTGCGACATCTCTGGTGCTTCCTTGACGGTGAACAGGTGTGGTCGCCGTTCGCCAGGCACGTTTTCCCACAGCTCGTTTCCTTGACGGAGTTGCAGTCCTGGGTCAGGAAAAGACCGAGGGATAGCGCTTGGAAACTGGAATGTCTCCAGGCGCTTACTGCCCTCTGCCAGCTGGGCACCAGTATCGGTGGAACATCTACCTCGGGGTTCTATGGAGAACTAGTGGAGGGGAAGAGCGACGACGTTCTCGGAGAGATCCTGGGCGTCGAAGAAGATCAGCTGTTTGCTCTCTTCCGGAGAACTTTCAGCCCAGGGCCTATGGATAACTTCCAAAAATCCCTGGCCTGGCAGTGATACCGGGGAGCGTTGCCGGTTCGAGATAAGCTCTACAGGCACGGAAGTGCTGTCAGCCGAGCTTGTCCGAGATGCGCGCAGAGCGACGAAACCGTCGTGCACGCACTCGTTCAGTGCCCGAGCATTGCTAACTTGTGGAGCTATGTCGAACAGTTGCTGTCGCGTGTAGGACCGATCCGGTTATCGACTGAGTCCATTGTGCAGATGGTCTCGCCGTTTTCCTTCGAGGAGGAAGGGCAGGCGGTTTTCATCTGCCTGGTGGCCATGGCGAAAGAGATTGTGTGGTGGACAAGGTTGAAAGGGTTAAAGACAGACACTTTCCTCTTCGGTGAATCCCTAATTTTTCAAGTTTCACTTGAAGAGGAAAATCAGGGTGGAGAGGGACGTGCTGACTTCTAGCAAGTTTGTTGAAAGGTGGGTGAATGTAGCGAGAATGGTCCGAATGAACGGGACTGCTCTGAATATACGCCTGTAGTTTGAGAAATGGAAAAATTGAGAGAGGGCGCTTGCCCTGGTGGTCAGGGTGGCCGTGGTCTTTTGTGTGGTTTTCGCCACGAGTAACCCTCGGAGGTTTCCTCCCTGTTGGGAATTTTTCATTGTTTCAATTTTCATTTATATTGTTTATATATATATATGTTTCTATGTCTTTTTTTTTCTTTTCTTATATAAAAAATAAAAATCTTTACACGAACAAAACCCACATCGTACCGTCCTGTACCGTTCTGTGCCGTCTGTAATGTTTTTCTTGATGTCAGCTCTTGTGGCCAATAAATAAATCATTATTATTATTATTGTTATTATTCTTATTATTCTTTGAGTCTCAGTCATTGATGTTATTTAACTGGAAAGTTTGTTGAAATGAATATCAAGCCACTACCTGCAGCCTCAGATATTCAGGACGTACCGGAGGGTTCTTGCTGTTCCCAGCAAGCATGCCCTTTGAAGTGTTCCAAAAAGCGGGGCTGGACTAATTTTCTTTTACCATCCTTGGAAACTATTTGAGATAGTACCTAGTGCGCCTATGACAATCGGGACGACTCTGACTTCATGGCAGTTCCAAATCCTTTTTACCTCCCACTTTAAGTCCTGGTATCGGTTAATTTTCTCCCTCTCCTTCTCTTGCACTCTCGTGTCGAATGGGCAGGCTACATCCACAATGAGGCATGATCTTTTTTCCTTGTCCAAAACCACCAGGTCAGGCCTATTGTGTTCCAGTTTCTTGTCCGTCTGTATCCTAAAATCCCATAGCACCTTCACCTGATCGTTTTCTATCACCGACTCTGGCTTATGCTCATACCACTTCTCAGAATGTAGTAAATTGTTTACTTTGCATAGGTGCCAGTGGATCACCCTGCCTATCACATCATGTCTCCAGCCTTTATAGTGAGTCTGAGCTAGGTATTTACACTCGGATACAATGTGAGCCACAGTCTCCTCTCTCTCTCCACAGATCCTACACAGTTATTATTATTATTATTATTATTATTATTATTATTATTATTATTATTATTATTATTATTATTATTATTGTTCTTTGAGTCTCAGTCATTGATAGTTAACTGGAAAGTTTGTTGAAATGAATATCTAGCCACTACCTACAGCCTCAGATATTCAGGACGTATCGGAGGGTTCTTGCTGTTCCCAGCAAGCATGCATTTTGAAGCGTTCCAAAAAGCGTGGCGTGGCGGGGATTTTTTATTATTATTATTGTTCTTTGAGTCTCAGTCATTGATGTTAGTTAACTGGAAAGTTTGTTAAAATGAATATCAAGCCACTACCTGCAGCCTCAGATATTCAGGACGTATCGGAGGGTTCTTGCTGTTGCCAGCAAGCATGCCTTTTGAAGCGTTCCAAAAAGCGTGGCGGGGTGGGGCTTTTATTATTATTATTATTTGCATTTATCTTGCTTTATGTTTATACGAGTTATCACCAAGTCACAACCAGTGACCTCAAGAGACAACAAGGTCCGCCATGTTCAAGAAAGAACACACATATTCACACATGCATCCTTAGTGTTTAGACTTGTGATGTACTTATATTGACAGGATCTTCCTTAGTATATGGGCAGTTCCCATTAGTACTATCTTTTGTATTTCTCCTATACGCGGGTTTCCTGGGATTTGCGATAAGTAGTCGTTAGACCCCTTAGGTATCATTCCCAGAGCGCCTACAACCACTGGTATTGTTTTAGTTCTCAATTTCCACATTTTTCCAATTTCTATCTCCAGGTCCTTATACTTGCTCAATTTTTCAAATGTTTTTATAGATACATTCTTGTCTATTGGAACAGACATATCAATTAGCAGGCATACCCTCCTTTGAAAGTCCTTCAATATTATATCAGGTCTATTTGCATCTATTTTTCGGTCTGTTTGGATGCTAAAGTTCCACAAGATTGAGATGTGATCTTTTTCAAGTATGGGAGGTGGTTGATGCTCCCACCAATTCTTTTGATGGGGCAGGTCAAAATGCTTACACATTATCCAATGTATGTATTGTGCAGCTCTGTCATGCCTGTTTAGGTATTCGGTTGGAGCTATAGGACTGCACATTGAAATTATATGGTCAATGGTCTCTGGTTGTTTTTTGCATACACGGCATAATGGGCTGCACCCATTTTTTATTATGTTGGCTTGGTAATTTTTTGTTGGCAGACACTGATCTTGTGCGGAGATAATCAGTCCTTCAGTCTCCGATTTCAGTCCAGAGGATGCCAACCACTGATGGGTTAAAGTTTTGTCAACATCAGGATTGTTAGCTCGCTCTGGGTATTTTCCATACAGAGGCTTTTCTTGCCATTTCTTAGCCAGTTTCTGTAGCAGTTCTTTCTTTGCAGTTACTTTTACCTGCTTTGCTTTTTCTGTGTTTTCCATTTCAGCAGTAAATGGGACTTCTGAAATTTGTAGTCCATTACTGTATCTTTGTGCATCTTTTGTAATGGAATATGATCTTTTGGTGCTTTCGTGTTTCAAAACGAGTTTGATCATCCAATCATGTGATTCCCTTAGATATGTGGATAATCCAATTGTTGCAGTTTTCAACGCAATGTCTAACTGGATTAACCCACGTCCTCCTTCTTTCCTAGGGAGATATATTCTATCTATGTCTGCCTTAGGGTGATGCATTCTGTGCATGGTTAAGAATTTTCGGATTTTTGTATCGAGCCTACGGATCTCTGTGCTTGACCAGTTGATGACATTGTAACTGTAGGTTACTACTGGTATGGCAAGCGTGTTTATGGCATCGATCCTATTCCTTGCATTCAATTATTATTATTATTATTATTATTATTATTATTATTATTATTATTATTATTATTATTATTATTATTATTATTATTATTATTGGCGAGCTATGTAGGAAATCGTATCATCGTGAGCTCCGCAAAGGTTTGTTATTTTTAGTTGTTCAAAATTGTCATTCATGTAAAAATTTATTGTTAACTGTATATAAGTGCACATACATTGTTATCTGAAAAGGACACCCAAAAAGATTGGGGTCTTGAGCCCAAAATTTAAACTTTTATAATTATCAAACAAAAAAAATTTTTCTTTGAAACATCATGGCTGACTCAGAGTCACTCCTTTCTCACAAACTAACACCTCACACCGACACCACCATTGTAAATATTACTACGTTTGCCAACACAAAAAAATATAAGCAGTAGCAATATTTTTAATTTGTCTCAGGCAGACATTCATTTCCCGCCATTACCAATGACTGCAGGTGTTAAAGTCGCCACCACCACCACCACTGCGACCCCCCCCCCACCGCGACAACAGAAACAAACGAAAAAAATAAATTAACTCGTGATATCGAAATGAATTCAACCAAAATGAACTCTTCCACACCGAACACCACTGACACCACCACCACCACAACTGAAACTAAAATTAATAATAACAAAAATAACGATAACAACAACAGCAACAATGACATTAAGAAAACCACCCAGAGTTTTGCCAGAGTAGCAAAACAGTGCGAAGCATTTCAGGTAACTCAGGAGGAATTAGAAGAAGCCAAAAAAATGGTAAAGAAAGATGGGTACAGAGTCAGCCTCACCCTCCACCTAATAAAATGGAGCATCGGCGCCTATGCACCGTGTCTTATCGAACAATTAATATAAAATCGCGCCGAGTGGAACGGGCATCCGAGTCCCAAATCCAAAAAGCTTTGGGACATGTGTGGGCCAAAAAACCCCCACATCAGATGTGGGAAGAAGTATGGAACCGTGGACGTGTTCTTTGAAACACCACAGGAGGCTAGAGAACACTACATGGCCCCATTAAGAAGTGACAACTTCACACTCGTCCCAAGCTATTGTGGCGAGAGACTCGTAAAGATCAGGGTCACTCACGTTCCACCGGCCATCGAAATTCCCTGGCTAATAGCTGCCGTCCTCGCCGGCATAGAAGCCAACACCAAGATAATCGAAATAGCGAAAGAAAAGCAGGAGAACTGGTCCGGATCTGGGATGGAGCTCCTGATCCAAGCGGACCAAAAAAGCATTGAGGAGATCCCAGAGGTAATAGACCTCACTGACGGCAGCCCCCTCACCGTAATTGTCGAGAGCAGAAGGCCTAGGTGTGTCGTTTGTGGTGAAGGAACCCACCTAAGGGCTTTCTGCCATCAGGCTAAAAGGTTGAGGCCACCTCTTCTACCCACCCCAGTGACTCAACCATCAACACCACCAGCAGCAGAGATGGCAGCAACAACTGTAGCACCAACAACAGAAGCAACTGTAACAGCAACAACCCCAGCAACAGTAGCAAAACCAACACCACCACCACCCAACGCGCCAGAACTAGCACCAGCGCCTACACCATCTACCAAGCCACAACCCAAACTAACGCCCGTGGAGGATTTTCCACTCCCCGGCCTATCACAACTGGAGACAGATTGTGACGACGAGGAGTGGGAAACGGTATCAGGAAAAAAGAAAAAAAGAAACCCAAAAAGAAAAAATTCTCTTCCTTCCCCCTCCAAAAACAAAATACAGAGGGAAACAAATAAATTAACAAACAAAAAAGTTAGGACAGATATGCCACCATCCACACCAGCATCACCAACCCCATCACCCCAAACACCAACACCATCATCATCATAAACCCCAACACCACCATCACCTACACCACAAAAGTCACCAAAATGCGAAACAGAAACAAACCCACAACAAACGCAAACAAAACAAAACAACCAAAACGATACACACTACACAGCATTAAATTTGAACAACAACCAATTATTACACTACATCCAACACAACACCAGCATCACAGAAAAAGACTACACAACAACCCAAAAATTCACACCACCTCCACACATACAAATCACTCGCATCACACAGAAAACGTACATGACACTAAAACAAAAATTCCCCAAAGACATCGGAGACTTCCGACAAGCACTCTCCAGGAGGATTTATAAGGACATCTTTCCTGAGGAGGCCATAAGCAGTGAAAAGGATGGAAAAACCGTCCTTCCTCTACGAGAAGTAAGGTAAGTGGTCTTTCCCATCTTTTCCACTCCATTTCAACATGACTTCACTCAGAATAGGCAGCATAAATGCGCGTGGCTTGGGGTCGTCATGGAAGCAGGGCCACCTGCTCAACGACCTCAGGTCGCTAAACATAGATGTAGTTGCCATCAGCGAGACCAGAATCTCCGAAGCACGGGCCTTCGCACCGATCTTCGGCGGCTACAATGTGTACGCATCTCCCAGCCGTCCGGGATCGGGGGAGGAGTTGCTGTGCTTTTTCGGAGAGGTTTGGATCTTGCCATACGGGCCATCTTCCTGGACCCAGAAGGTAAGTTGGTGGTGCTGGACGTGACCAGTGGAGACGGGCAAGCTTTCAGGTTAGTGACCGTCTATGCCCCAACAGGAGCAGGGCGGCCTGATTTCTTCCGGCGTCTGGAGACTTTTCTTGGAACGTCCCGCTTTTTAGTGTTAGTGGGCGACTGGAACGGGATTTTAGATGCACGCTGGGATTGTGTGGGATTAGTGGATAGGGGAGGAGGGTGCAAGAGTCTCACCAACCTGCTCAGGCGTTTTGAACTGTCTGACAGGTACCGATTGGATTTCCCGAATGTACCAATGTGGACTTGGACAAATCGCATAGGGTCATCCAGATCATATCTAGATAGAGTATTTTGTAGGGAAATAGATAGGTCTAGCATAGGCTGTCCACAATTCAAGATAGTCAGCTACACGGACCACAAATTCGTGATCTGTGTGCTTGACTTAGATAGGCTTCATAGACGAGGACCCGGCTACTGGAAGCTAAACGCGTCCTTACCAGCGCGCAAGGCCTACAGCGACCGGATTAGCGAACTAGTTAAGCGGGCGTTGATGGGGGCCATCGTCAACAACAAGTGGTGGTTTGCTCTGAGAAGAGCAATTAGAATAGAGTCCATTAGGTTTAGTAAGGCTTTAGCAATAGAGAAAAATAGAGCAGAGGGAGAATTAGTTAGAAAATTAGACGAGGCGCTTTGCAAAGGCATCGCGAACGACGTACTTGCGGCGAAATTGGCCCTTGACCAATTCTTCAATGCAAAGCACGAAGGCTGCGTTGTCAGAGCTAGGGTGCGTGGTCTCAGACACGAGGGGACGAAAGCTGTTTAATGGGCCCGAGTGGCGGAGGCGCGTCGTGGCAACAAAGCCACGATCCGGTCTTTGGTGGACCACTACGGGCGCATGCTACTCGATCCCGGGCAAATGTGTGAAGCTTTTCAGCGACACTTCGCTCAACTGTTCGGGGACAGCGGCGGGCCGGATCGAGGGATGGACTTTAGTGTCTACCTCGACGGACTGCCGCGGCTCTCGGCCACTGAGGCGGAGTGTTGCGAAAAGCCGATAACAGCCGCTGAAGTACGGGAGGCAACGACTGGCTGCACAAGGGGTAAATCGCCTGGTTTGGATGGTCTGCCCTATGAACTTTACGTACAAATGCAAGACTTGTTCGGAGGCCTCTTGGCGGTCGTCTACTGCAACTGGCAACAGAACGGGACAATTCCCAGCTCTGTGAGCCGAGGAGCGGTGGCGCTGCTGAGAAAGGATCCGAACAAGGGGGATAACAGATAATTTTAGGCCCATAACTCTGCTAAACACAGAGTTCAAGATTTTGGCCAAGGTGCTAGCAAAGAGGCTGGCGCTTGTCGTTGGTGGTCTGGTGGGAGAGGCGCAGACATCCGCCATTCCCGACAGATCCATCCACGACAACCTCCACCTCATGCGATACATCGTAGAGAGGGTAGCTAGGGAACCTGGCACGGGTGGGTCCTTGATCAATTTAGATCAGTCGAAAGCTTTCGATAGGGTCGACCATCGTTACCTAGCGGCAGTCCTGAGGGCGGCTGGCTTTGGGCCCGTCTTCAGAGGCTGGAGCGCTGCCATGCACGGCGACATCTGCTCTGTGGTGAGAGTGAACGGTCACCTTTCGGAACCGTTCAACTTCATGCGCTCGGTCCGCCAAGGATGTCCCCTCTCGTCCCTCATGTACGTATTGACTCTCGAGCCATTACTGCACAAACTGGAGACGTTGAGGGGGGGGGGTCCCGCGCGAACTAGGATGCGGAAGATCCGTGTCAGCATATGCCGACGATGTCACCGTAGTGGTGTCGAACGCCAAACACATCGAGGCGATCGGCACTACACTAAGAGAATACGAAGCGGTGACAGGAGCAATGATCAACCAGGAAAAGTCAGTGGGCCTGCAGCTCGGCACCTGGAGAGGCAGGTCCATGCCGTCCAACAGCGTCGTCGGGCGCTGGACGGACGGACCGGTTAAATTGCTAGGGGTCTGGTTCGGTCCAGACCTCCAGACGGACAAAAACTGGGACGAGGTGACGAGCAGGGTGGATTCTCTCACCCAGAAATGGGCCGAGAGGAAGCTATCCCTGAAAGGTCGAGCGGAGGTGGCGAATGCGTACATCGCATCCGTCATCTACTACCGCCTGACCGTCGTACCTTGTCCTAAGCCCCGCCTGACTGCGCTGGAGCGTTTGCTCTTTCGCTTCTTGTGGAAGGGACGCGCTCCGATGGTCAGGTGTTCCATCTGCTGTCAACACCCGCTACGTGGAGGGCTGGGCATGCCGTGGCTGATGATGCGCAGACACGCGCTCAGGCTACGACATCTCCACCTCTTCCTCGACGGTGATCAGGTGTGGTCGCCGTTTGCAAGACACGTTTTTCCCCAGCTCGTCTCCTTGACGGAGCTGCAGTCCTGGGTCAAGCGAAGACCGAGAGGGAGCGCTTGGAGACTGGAATGTCTTCAGGCGCTCACAGCCCTCGACCAATCGGGCAATGTGATCGGTGGAAACTCCACCTTGGCGTTCTATAGGGGATTAGTGGAGGGGAAGAGCGACGACGTACTTGGAGAAACTCTAGGCGTCGACGAAAATCAACTAGCCAATCTCTTCGGAAGGACTTTCGGGCCGGGGCCTATGGACAACTTCCAGAAATCCCTGGCCTGGCAGTGCTACCGAGGAGCTTTGCCAGTTCGGGATAAACTCTACAGGCATGGAGGTGCCGTCAGCCGGGCATGTCCGAGATGCGCGCAGGGCGACGAAACCGTCCTGCACGCACTCGTCCAGTGTCCGAGCATTGCTGACTTGTGGGTTTATGTCGAACACCTGCTGTCACGTGTAGGACGGATCCAGCTATCAGCTGAGTCCATCGTGAGGATTGCCCCGCCCCCTTTCTTTAGCCTGGAAGGGCAGGCAGTTTTTATCTGTCTGGTGGCCATGGCGAAAGAGATAGTATGGTGGACACGTTTGAAAGGGCTGAAGACGAGCACTTACCTCTTCGGTGATGCCCTGATTAACTTTTTCAAATTTCATTTGAAAAGGAAAATCAGGGTAGAGAGGGAAGTGCTCTCTTCCCAGCATTTTGTTGAAAGATGGGTGAGAGAAGCAAGTATGGCCCGAATGAATGGGCCTTCTCTGAGTATGTGTCTGTAAATTAAAGGTGGAAAACTGGGAGAGGGCACTTGCCCTGGTGGTCAGGGCCACTGTGGTCTTTTAATGGGCTTTCTCCACAAATGTCCCTTGGAAGTCTCCCCCCTATTGGGGAATTTTTCTTTGTTATTTTATTTCAACCTCTGTTTTTTTACACGCAGAAATGCCCATTTGTACCGTCCTGTATTGTCCTGTACTGTCCTTAATGTCTACTTTATGTGAACCCTTGTGGTTAATAAAGAAAACATTATTATTATTATTATTATTATTATTATTATTATTATTATTAAGGGCGGTCATGCTTTGCAACATCGTGTTACAGCCCTTAACGGTTTGAGTTCAAATCCTGTCGAGGTTAGCTTTGCCTTTCATCCTTACGGAGTCGATCAAATAAAGTACCAGTAATGCACTAGGGTCGATTTAGTCGACTTTCCTCTCCCCCCAAATTACTGGCCTTGTGCCTATAGTAGAAATCATTATTATTAGTTGTAGACTAAGTCTAGTCTAAGTCTGTCTTAAACCAGAAGGCTCGTTTCTTATCCCGATTTCGTGGCATGAAGCGACTGAGGGTTCCCCCTGGATAGGACGACAGTCCATCGCAGGGTTAAATCCCCAGCTATTGCTGGTACTCATTTTCAGCTGACTATACTGGAACAACGGGAAATGAAGTTTTTTGGTGTAGAACACAACACGCAACCCAACACAGGAATGGAATCCACGACATCATCCGAAAAAAATAGACATAATTTAAAAAGAAAATGATGATTAAATTATGCAAAATGATATCCGCTCACTCTACATTAGGGCTTCTATCAATCTCATATACTCTATAACGTTTGATCCCCTTCATAATATTTGATCGTCTGCTTTAAGGAATAGATACACTTCTTCACAGATAACTAGAAATGAGTGTAGCTATAACATACCAAGAAAATATCAAGTAAAATAACTGACAGAAAAAAAACTCAAAGGACATTTTGGGAGAATAATTCACCAGCATTATCAATTTATTTTAGATGCCCTAGAAGTATGTCAAATATGTACACATATTTGTGAAATTGAAAAATAAAATGTGTGAAAAATAATGTGCGAAAGCTGGTTGAAAAACTTTCTTGTAGCAGAAGTATCAACAAGGTATTTAATGTAACGAATCTTGTTGACTTGCAAAGAAATAACTAAAACACATAAATCTTCTGCATAATGTGTCATTTACTGCAAAATATTTGATCGTCTGCTTCAAGTAAACAACTCATTTCAACATAGATAACTGTGTATATATGAGTGTAACTATACACTTGTACCAAGAAACGATCAAGTAAAATAACTTAAAGAAAACCCGAAGGAAATTTTTTGTCGGATATTTTATCAGTATTGTCAACTTTTTTTCAAACACATTGGAAAAGAAAATTAGAAAAAAAAAAAAGTATTTTTGAATAAAAGAATGTAAAAAAGGCGCGAAAGCTGGTAGATGAAAAAAGAAAAAAACTTTCACCATCATAGAAGTATGAAGGCAACATCAACGATGCCTTTAATGTATGTAACGAATCCAAATTTTGTTTACTCATTTATCTTACGGATGTTTTTCTTTTTGACTTGCAAAGAAATAAGAAAATCTAAACAATCATAACAAATAAAAAACCACAGACAATTTCTAAACAAGAGGCGGGTAGGAGGAACAGAACGCCGAGTTGGTGCACTGACAAATTAGACAGAACATTTTCTAATTGTCAAGATTACTTCTTCGACAGATGGTTCACATATGTATTCCGCTTCGTTCCATGTCAACTAATACGAATTACTAGTTTTCAGCAACTTTGTCAGAGTCCACAGTTGTCATGGATACACGCAGTATATTTACATCTAATCTAGTAGATTCTCGTGTCCACAGATAGATGTCGCTTCATGCTCCCCGGCCGATAGACTAGCGAATGTTTTACCCCTTGGGAGGAAGACGCGCTGAGATAAGGCAGTCTAACCTGCGGGCCCAATACTTGCAGTGGCTCATCTCCGTTACGATCGCAGTAAGTAGGGAATTAGTTCGGAGACCCATAATGCCAGATGTTTCCACGGCTATAATATATATATATATATATATATATATATATATGAACAAGTAAGACCCCGACGGCTGAGCTCAAGCCGTTTCGACGGCTAATTCTGTACTGTAATTGAGTACAGAATTAGCCGTCGAAACGGCTTGAGCTCAGCCGTCGGGGTCTTACTTGTTCCTATTACCCACTCTACTACCCTAAGTATTGAGTACTTTGGTGCGTTATGGTCCACCTGGTTCCTTACCACATTTCCTTCGTTATATATATATATATATATATATATATATATATATATATATATATATATATATACACACATATATATATATACACAGGGTGTCGTGTCCCCAAATCATATATATATACTCTTTGATTACCAGTGCAGGCAATATTTATATAATGCTATTGAAGTATGTATACATTTTTGTGGACACCCTGTATATTATGTATATACAGGACTCTAACATCTTCAACTTCACATTTCCCCCTTTATATATATATATATATATATATATATATATATATATATATATATATATATATATATATATATATATATATATATATATGTGTGTGTGTGTGTGTATATATATATATATAGTGGCGGACTGGGTCTAAAAATATTGGTTGCCAGGAGATGATAAATAATATTTTCGAAAAATACATAAGTGGAAACAAAACAGTGCAATCAAATTTTTGCGGAAAAATATCTTACCTCCCCCAATAAAAAATATTATCTATTTTGCGAAATCCAGAGACTTTCAAAATGACCAGAAGTCGACCCTAAATATTACTAATAGCTCTAGGAAAGCCATGAACGACACAGCTTTTTAACTTTGATTTTAAAAGTAGGTTTATAATTATCAATTTTTATTATACTTTTGTAGCTGTCTCGGTGGCCTACTTGGAGGAATCATAGACGTTGGTGATCTTGGTCTGAAGTTCGATTCAGTTCGGGAGTAGGGGTTCCCAGTAAACTTTTTCAGTTTTGTCTATGGGTTGTAAAATAGAAACTGAAAAAAAATTACATCTACCTCAGGATTGAACCCAAGGATAGTATCTCCACCGTCTCTAGTACCTACCGCTAGGCCAAAGAGACAACTACGAAAATCTTATGAAAATTCATACTTATAAACCTACTTTCAAAATTTTCAAAACAAAGTGTTATGGCGTCGTTCATGTCTTTTTTAATGTTATTGCTCCTACTTAAGGTCCACTTCCAGATAATCTGGCTGTTCCATAAACTACATCCTCGTTTTGTTTCACATCTATTTAGACTATATTTTAACCCGTATTCCATGTTTCATTTCTGTGGCACCTCATTTTTCATTGGCCCCTAAAATACTACAGTGGGCCCTGCAATGCTACTGTGGGTTCTTGCAATGCTACTTTGGGCCTCCTGGGGCCCACTTCCCATTGGGCAACCTGGCAACCTAGCCAGTCCGCCACAGTATATATATATATATATATATATATATATATATATATATATATATATATATATATATAGATAGATAGAGAGAGAGAGGGAGAGAGAGAATGATAGAGTAGAAGAGAGAAAAAGATATAGAGGAGAAATCGACCCCAATACTGGGCAGGTACATTTTTATCGACCTCGAAAAGATGGACAGCAAAAGTAACCACAGTGAGATTTGCACTCAGAACGTAATAAAGATTACTTCACAGATACCTGAAGTATTATCTTAAGTTTAGATATCGCCTTGTTTCGTTCTCTCACTCCAGACCAATTGTCTGTAGTTCTCTGCATCTGTCTATGTATTCATACGTTAAATACAGCAATCTGCTTGTCCATGAGTTGGCAAAAGTTAAAACCATCAACAAAACAACAAGATCAACAACAACAACAACAGCAGTAGCAACAACTAAAACAACAAAAAAAAAAACAGTAGCAAGAACAACAACAAAAACAACAGCAGTAGCAACAACAACAGCAGTCAAAACAAATAGAAGTACAAGAAGAACAACAACAACGATGACGACGATGATAACAGCAATAACAACAACGGCAGCAACAACAACAACAATAGAAAACCATAAAAACAACTACAAAAGCAACTACGACAACAATAACAGTAAAATTTGTCGATCGACTTTCGTCAAATCGGACCGAGGAAACAATGTTTCCGTTGGTCTTTCCAATTGCTAATACTATCTATCGGTCGCAACTCCAGGTAGAAGGAGCAACGTGAAATAAAGTGTCTTGGCCAAGGACATAACGATCCGGGAATCGAACTGATAACCTCATGATTGCGAATCCAGTTCTCTAACCTATCAGCAACAACAAAACAAAAAACAACAACAGTAACCACAAC
>OZ024742.1:58851489-58881489 GCA_964016885.1 Eledone cirrhosa
ACTTTGAAAAATTTGTATACCAACTTACAATAATGGACACCATACATGAAAACACAACTGCCCCCCCCCCCCCGGAAAGTGATAAAGAGCAACAAGTAACTCAACCTACTGAAGCTTCCCTTCTCTCGCTTTCGCATGCGAGTATGGAAGCGGATTTAGCGAACAATTGTAAAAACTTGGGTAATAACCCAAACAATGGTAACAGTAAATTGAAAGAATGTATAAATTACACTGACACCAACAACACCAACACAAATAACAAAGAAAATAACACAAACACACACAAAAGCGAAAACAGCAGCAACAATGACAAAGAAAACAACATAAATGTGAACTCAAAACCCCCCAAAATGGGTGAAAACCAAAAAAACTGTACCGCAAACAGCAACAACCAAAACGCAAACACCCAAGAAAACAAGAACAACAGCAACGAAACACAAAAAAGACCCCACTACACCAATATCCTTTGCTCAGGTCGTTAAGGAGACCGAAACTTTCACCCCAGTTGACATCAGTAATGCAGCGGAATTGCTAAAAGAGGGGAGAAAACAGGTGAGCTTTGGTGAAAACGGTGAATTCACCATAATCTCCCCTAAGGATATTAAAAGAGACACGGTCCTAAGGACAATTAATTTTAGAACTATATCAAATGCGTCGAAAAAACCAGCTCAATTATCGCATAGCGAAATTGAGCTGGTGTTAAAAGATGCGTTGAAGGACATGATTTTTATTGAGAGAGGGAAGTTATATGGGAGTCTGATAATGTTGATGAAGGACCAATTGGTGGCCCAAAAATACTCGGTGTCGCCAATTGTGTCCAAACAGTACTCTTTCTTCTCCACCTATATGGGGACTAAAACTAAAAAAATAACAATCTCCGGTATACACCCACATACAAATATGTGGTGGATACTAGGAGGGATACTGGACGACGAAGATGAACTCCTTGATATAGGCAAAGCCACCAGATACCCCAAAGAGTTTCCCTGGAAGGCTCCCAATTTATGAACATTGCAGTTGAGGGTAGGCGGCCCGCTTGCTACCTCTGTGGAGGCAGAGGTCACCTGAGGGCTGCTTGTCCTCAACAAACTAAAAAACCTTTACTGCCAACACCTCCAAAAATAACACTACCACCACCACCACAACAACAAAAAACACAACAAGTCAACAAAAAACTGAACACGGATCCACCCAACCCCTCCACACCCACAACAACTCCACAAACAAAAACACAATCACCACCACCACCCCAAAAACAACAATCACAACAAGTGAACAAAAAACTGAACACGGTCCTACCCAACCCCTCCCCACCTAAAACAACTCCAACAACATACATAACAAATTCCCAAAATATACCCCTCCCCTCCAACATGGAAAAAGATCCCTTAACGTCAGAAGACGAGGGGGAACCCTTCCAAACAATAAAGCGAAAAAAAAAAAGAAAACACACCGCACCCACACAAAGGAAAATAACCCCTCCCCAAAACAAAACACAAAAAAATACAGAACAAAAACCAACAAAAATTACACAGACACAGCTATACACATACTTCAACACAAAGAATATAAAACTTGTAAACAAAATTGAACAAAACCCTTCGGTGCAAACCGAAGGGCCAAATTTCACGAGGGACACAGAGAACCCCTCTTTAAAAATGATTAAAACTCCGATAGACATTTATATAGAACTAAAAGACAATTTTCCTGAGGACGTTCCCCCCCCCGCCCCCTGTGTAAAACCAATGAATCGAGTCCTGGAGGTGGGAGTGGGGTTGTCGTTCTGCTGCAAAAACATCTGGGTATCGCGGCACAGACGGTACACCTGGACCCGGAGGGTCGACTGGTGGTTTTAGACGTTGGCAGTGAAGGCGGAGCCTTTAGTCTGGTCGCCGCCTACGCCCCCTTTGGGTCAGCGCGGCCGGACTTCTTCCAACGTCTGGAGACTTTTCTGGGGACGTCCCGCTCCTTGCTTTTAGTGGGGGACTGGAATGGTATCCTAGATGCACGTTGGGACTATGTACGGGCATATCCCGATAGAAGGGGGTGTAACAGCTTCAAGGAGTTAATCGGCCGATTTGACCTGGCCGATAGATATCGACTAGATTTTCCGACTGCGCCAACCTGGACTTGGGCAAACCGCAGCAGATCATCTAGGTCGTACCTAGACAGGGTCCTAGTTAGAAATAAGGATAGGGACCTTTTAAGCTGTCCAGAGATGCTCATGGCTGGCTATTCGGATCACAAATTAGTGACCTGCATACTCAACCTTGATAGAACCCATAGACAGGAACCCGGTTACTGGAAGCTGAACTTGCCGGCAAGTAAAGTGTACAGGGACCGGATTAGTACTTTAGTTAAGGAGCGGTTGACGGGAGCGATCGTCCACAGCAGGTGGTGGGCATCTCTCAAAAGAGAGATTAGAGTAGTTTCAATAGGATTTAGTAAGGAGTTAGCCTCAGATAGAAATAGGAAGGAAGGGAGTTGGTAGATAGTGTAGAAGAGGCAATTAGAAGCGGCGACGTGGCCAGAGTGCTAGCGTCAAGAGCGGCCTTGGGCCAGTTCTTTGACGCGAAGCACGAAGGCTGCGTTGTCCGAAGCAAAATACGTGCTCTAGGAAACGAGAGCACCAAAGCTGTTAGCTGGGCCCACGTGACAGAAGCCAAAAGAGGGATTAGATCCACTATCCGGTCTTTACGAGACCAGGATGGACGGCTGATCCTTGAACCTAAGCAGATGTGTGCCTTTCAAAGGCACTTTATCTGATTGTTCGGGAGGGGCGGGGGGGCCGGATGGGGATGTGGACTTCGGTCCATACCTCGACGGCCTGCCGCGTCTTCCGGACGAGGAGGCGAAGTCCTGCGAGGGGCCGATTTCAGCTGCTGAAATAGGGGACGTGCTGAGCCAATGCGGCAAACGCAAATCCCCGGGTCTCGATGGTCTTCCATACCAACTATATCTAGCTATGCCGGACTAGTTTCCCGATCTCCTCGAGGCGGTCTACTGCAACTGGCAACAGAACGGGAGAATTCCCTGTTCTGTGACGAAGGGCGTAGTCTCGAAGTGAGGAAGGACGAGAACAAGGGGGACGAAATAAGTAATTTCAGGCCCATAACTCTGCTAAATGCAGTGTTAAAGATTTTGGCCAAGGTGTTGGCAAAGAGGTTGGCGCTTGTCGTGGGCAACCTGGTGGGAGATGCGCAGACATGTGCTATCCCGTCCAGGTCCATCTACGACAACCTCCACCTTATGCGATACATCATAGAGAGGGTTGGGAACGAACCCGGCTTTGGTGGGGCCCTGATCAACTTGGATCAATCTAAGGCGTTCGATAGGGTCGACCATGGTTACCTGGATGCGGTGCTAGCGGCGGCAGGTTTCGGACCCGTTTTCAGGGGCTGGATCACTGCCATGCACAGCAGCTGCTCTAGAGTCAAGGTGAACGGCTACCTCTCGGAGCCGTTCGAAATCACGCGGTCCATCCGACAGGGGTGTGCTCTCTCCTCCATTCTGTATGTATTGGCCCTCGAGAAACTGTTGCGGAAGTTGGAGTTGTTGCAGGGCATCTCTTTGGAACCGGGATTGCGGAAAGCGGTGTCGGCCTACGCCGATAACGTGACAGTAATGGTGTCGACGGCCTCGGAAATCGGGGCGATCGGCACCTTACTGGAGGAGTACGAAAGGTTTACAGAGGCTAAGCTGAACCGGGACAAGTCGATCGGTTTGCAACTCGGCACGTGGAGGGGCAAACCGATACCCTCCGATTGCGTCGTCGGACGCTGGACGGCGGGCCCGGTGAAGTTAGGACCAGACCTCCAGGTGGAGAAGAACTGGGGTGAGGTAACGAACAGGGTGTTTGCACTGACCCAGAAGTGGGCCGAGTGTAAACTATCCCTGAAAGGTTGGGCGGAGGTGGCGAACACTTATATAGCGTCCGTCATCTACTACCGCCTGACCATCATGCCTTGCCCAAGGGAAACGCTCACCAAAATGGAGCGCGCACTCCTCCAATTCCTTTGGAAGAAGCGGGCTACTTTGGTGAGGAGATCCATCTGCTGTCAACACCCTTCGAAAGGAGGGCTGGGGGATGCCGTGGCTGCTGATGCGTCAACCGGTGTGGGCCCCGTTTGTGAGACGAACCTTTCCGAGACTCGTCTCACTCACCGAGCTGCAATCCTGGGTCAAGCAAAGACCGAGAAAACTGGGCGCCTGGCACACCGAGTCTGCCCAGGCGCTCACGGCTCTCTGGCAGGCGGACCCGGCTATCAGTGGAGACTCCACCTCGACATTCTATAGAGGGCTGGTGCGCAGTAAGTGCAACGATGCCCTCGGAGAAGCCCTAGACATGGAGGAAGACGAACTGGCCATCCTGTTCGGTAGGACATTTAGCCCGGGACCTATGGACAACTTCCAGAGGTCCCTGGTCTGGCAGTGCTACCGACGGGCGCTGCCCGTTCGAGAAAAGCTCTACAAACACGGGCACCCGGATAGGGACTCCTCGAAAAAGATCTGTCCCAGATGCGTGCGCGACGAGGAAACCGTCGCGCATGCATTGGTACACTGCCCGGGCGTCGCCGATCTGTGGGGCTATGTCAAAACGACTGCTGTCACGAGTGGAACCTATCCGGTTGACCACCCAGTCCATTATAACGATCAAGCCGCCTCCCCCCTTCAAAAATGAAGGAGAAGCGGTGTTTCTGTGCGTAATAGCCATGGTGAAAGACGTTGTATGGTGGACGCGTTTGAAAGGGCTGAGGTCGGGCACCTTTCTCTCCGGCCAACTACTGGTCCTTTTCTTCCGATATCATTTCGGAAGAAGGATCAGGATGGAGAGAGAGGTGCTCCACCCCAGCCAGTTTTATGAAAGGTGGGTGAAAGTGGCGAGAATGGCCCGTGTGAATGGGCCTTCTCTCTATATCAGCCTGTAGGTGAAAAGATGGAAGAACAAGGGAGCACCCTCTCTCTGTGCTCCTGAGAAGGGTTGCACACTTTTTCGGGGGTGTGTGCGACCCCCCAAATGCCTCCTCCCTATTGAGGACTTAATTGTTAATTTTATATTTGTTATTTGTTTTTTTTTATACTCGTTCTTTTCTTTAACCCCCCCCCCCCCCTGTATTTGTCCCCTTCTTTTGTGCCCTCGTGGCAATAAATAGAAATTTATCTATCTATCTATCTATCTATCTATCTATCTATCTATCTATCTATCTATCGAAAGATATCTATCTATCTATCTATCTATCTATCTTTCTGTCCACCTATGCACCCAACCATTTATCCATTCTCCACCCATCTATCTATTATTGTATCTGTCATCCCTTCCTCTTACACACCCTGCTATTAAACTATTTCCTGTAGTCAAACATACAGCGAGAACTACTAATTCAATTCAATTTCTAAATTTCACTCACCGTCTTCTAAACACATGTGTTTTTCAAGATTTTTGATATGTTAAGGGGGCGTCATGCTACCCTAAAAAACACATGAACTAGTTGATGTTTCAGTTTATTATTAGTTGAGTAACTGTTAGTCAACAAAATAAAAATAATAATAAACATGATAATAAACAAATAAATAAATGTGGTGCAATAAAGAAATATATACGTATACACCAGGTCCAAACACAATGGAACCAAACTTCCACTGTCACTGCCTCCGTTTCTCCCGCTCTCCCCATCTCTCACTATCATGAACAAATGGGGGCCCACGCACTGACCGCCCTGCGGCCCTGGCAGACAGAATAGAAAAGGCGTTTCACCGGAGGATGGTAAGGGAGACACGCTGGAAGAGCCATACCAGCTCGCGAGGCTCACACATGCTGGTAGCCAACTCTGTGCCGATGGTGGCAAATAAAGCAATCCACTCATCGGTTAGTTTAATAACCAGGTGGTTGTTTAATTGTTAATAGTCAACGCTTTTTCGTCGCACATCCTGGATGTATAACTATATATATATATATATATATATATATATATATATATATATATATATATATATATATATCACAGAAAAGAAGAGAATCAGTGTTGCGACGAATGGAATTTATTGGACATATTACAATCGTTTCTCTGGCGACCAGATCCAGGCACGATCGATGTGATGATCGAACCTGACTCTGAAAATCGCAAGGTCCTCAGATACGTCTTGATTCTACGAAGGAAAATCTGCTTCGTAGAATCAAGACGTATCTGAGGACCTTGCGATTTTCAGAGTCAGGTTCGATCATCACATCGATCGTGCCTGGATCTGGTCGCCAGAGAAACGATTGTAATATGTCCAATAAATTCCATTCGTCGCAACACTGATTCTCTTCTTTTCTGTGATACCATACTCTGTTCTATGAGAGTATCGAGTGTTCATACGGCCTACCGCATACGGACGCTTTAAGCATCCAATACCAATTATATATATATATATATATAAACACTTGTCCAACAGGCCATGCAATGCGATCGAACCCAGAATCTCATGATTGCAAGGAGAATTTCTTAACTTTTTGGCTATGCCCGTATCCATATGTATTGAAGACAAAAGAAATGTAACGAAATGGAATCCCAGTGAGAAACAGACTTTGGTAATTTTAGCTACGGATTATCGAAGCATGATGAATTCTTTTCTGGAATGGTTACAACATCGGAAGACAGACGGATAAGATAAAGGAGGTGCTTTCATCAGACATATTTACAGTTGATTAAACATGAGCACACACACCCACTATACACCCACACCAACTACTCACACACACAAAAATATATATACACGCATACACATGATTAATGAGCAACAGCTGTGAGTTCAGTAATATTTCCACACACATGTATATTATATATGTAAAGGCGCATTGCTTAAAAGTTAGAGTTGAGCTTACAATCGTGAGGTTATGAGTTCGATTCATGGGTTGGGCTGTGCATTATGTCCTTGAGCAAGGCACTTTATTTCGCATAGCTTCTGTTCACTCAGCTGTAGAAATGAGCGAGACGGGTATGCATGGGCGACTGCTGCTTTTTACAAACAACTTTGCTGGACTTGTGCATCGGAGAGGTCTTTATCCTATTACACACACACACACACATGTATATATATATATGTATATATATATATATATATATATGTATATATATATATATATATATATATATATATATATATATATATATATATATATATATATATATATATATATACATACATACATATAGAGAGAGAATCAAAGATTATATTTATATATATATGTACATACAAATACGTACATATATATGTATATACTAAGGATGTGTATAACTTATGAGTGCTCTTTTGGTAGCGCATATATCCCCTTCAGGGTAACTAGAGAAGACATTGTTGCTAATAGAATTATATCAGGACCCGTCTTGTTAGGCGTCACAACCGCTCCTATTACTCAATAATATATATATATATATATATATATATATATATATATATATATATAAACGGGCCAGACAAATAGGATTAGTCCAATAATACACAGACACACACACATATATATGTAAAAGGTAAATAGAAATAACAACACAAACGGTACAGTATATGGAAGGAATATATTAGTTTAACGCTTGAAATAGCAGGAAGAGGGTATATATATATATATATATATATATATATATATAAGTGGTTACATAACAGTTAGTTCACCATACCGAGAACAATTGTTTCAACTTAGCGGATCCTCAGCTCGTAATGGACATGCTTATACCACTTCTACCTAACTCGTCCCCATGGACTGAGTGCTCTACCACTACGGATATTACCTTTCAGTGTTCTACCTCTCTCGGTTTGATTTGAATGTAAGGATTGTAACTATCTACCACAAAACATTTTGTCTGACGCTCTTCCATTCCACCACCAAAACCACGACGACGACGACGACGACGACCACCACCACCACCACCACCACTACTACTACCCACGACATTATCACAAAGACAATGACGACCACCATCATCATCACCAGCAGCATCAGCATCAGCAACAACAAACACTAATTATCATAACTATGTTTACGTGAAAGTAGTAAATTTTTTTTCTTTTTTCTTTTAAATAAAAAGCAAACATGTTTGTAACTCGTTCTTCATTTTAGTAAATAATAATTCCAACATTCCTGGCGAAAGAATCTCGTCACAACAAGAACAACAATATATATATATATATATATATATATATATATATATATATATATAATTACAACAGAATTTTCTCAAAATTAATTAAAACATTTTATTCTATTTCATCATATCTTATTTTAGATTTTGTTCTTTATATTTATATATAATTTATATTTAATTTTTGTTCGCTGTACTTAACAACATTCTAGTATGCTTATTATCGTAATATACATTTATAAAAATGGGAGAGGAGTAAAAAGACATTCTTTATCTTTATTATGTTTAGTAAGCAAATATTTTAAACTTGATGACTGAAGAAATATGTAAGGAAGATACTAAGACAGGAAAAAGGATTAACATTTTAAGTTTTATATGAAAAGT
This sequence comes from Eledone cirrhosa, assembly GCA_964016885.1. Lineage (NCBI taxonomy): Eukaryota > Metazoa > Mollusca > Cephalopoda > Octopoda > Eledonidae > Eledone > Eledone cirrhosa. The sequence continues at coordinate 58,859,991 of OZ024742.1, forward strand.
AAACAGTGAGCTGGTTTAAAACTATCCTCTCTATAGCAATCATGGACGCTTGTTCTATAGCGTGTGTATGTATATGACCCAGTTTCGTATCCGAGGTTTTACGATCGTTCGACCAACACCATAGTAATTAGGTCCTGTGCCTTTACTTTTAGAAGAGTGGTCTTCACTTATGACACCCAAACACCAGATGATGATGTCAGATCAGGCAATGTATTAAGTATGAAACCGGTGACGGTTTAAGTCTTAACCAGCTATCGCAGTTTTGCCTGGTCATTAGTTAGAGGTTGTATGTATATATGGATCCGTAACGCCAGGTAGAGTTAGTTGTAAGGGTGTCGCAGTGACATACAGCATTCCTTGAGCATTTGAAACCTGGTGGAGTCCATCCTCTTTCTGGGTCTGAACACAGTAGAGTCCTTCCAGAGAAGGATAGAGAGTGAGAGAAAGGAGGTGAGAAAGAGATATAGAGGAAGAATTGGCCCCAGGACTAGATTGGTACATAATTTATTAACCTCGAAAGGATGAGAGACAATGTTGATCTCTGTGCGATTTGCAGAGAGCCAAAATAAATACCACAAAGAACTTTGTCCAACATTTTAATGTTGGCCGCCAGAGTTATAGATTAACAACTAATCTTGAATTATAAATGCTCTACTACTATAACTATTCGCTCCTAAAGAACGAAGTGTAAAAGAGGGCATTGAGACTAACTTATTTTACCAATGAAAATAGTGAACTAGTACACTATAATCTCATATATATATATATATATATATATAAGAGAGAGAGAGAGAGAGAGCTCCGGCCGTTTCGATCTAGCTGTCGAAATGGCCGGAGCTCAGCCGTCGGGGCTTTTCCTATTACCCACTCTACTACCCTAAGTATTGAGTACTCTGGTGCGTTATGGTTCACCTGGCATCTCTCTCTCTCTCTCTCTCTCTCTCTCTCTCTCTCTCTCTCTCTCTCTCTCTCTCTCTCTCTATCTATATATATATATATATATATATATATATATATACACAATAGAATTATCGCCGACAATACTGCAACCGTTGTAATATTCTTTCTCTCAGGCGACAAATTGTCAGAGTCGTTAGGACGTCGAAGCTTTCCGACATTCGTTCCGGTTCTCTGAGCACTGCGTTCAAATTCCGCTGAGGTCTATTTTGTCTTTCATCCTTTGGAGGTCAGTAAAAAAAAATACACGTTCAGAACTAGGGTCAATTCTTGCTCTATATCTTTTTTTCACTTCTCCATCTCTATAAGAATGCAGTATGGATAGGCTCCGTCAAGTTTAAAATGCCCAAGACATGCTGTATTTCACTAAGGTACTGCTACGACTTGATCAGGTATTACGAGTCCATGCATGCTTTCTTTCTCTTCGAAGAAGTAAAACGTTCCGAGACGTTAATTTGTTGCGGCAATTTGATAGCGGGAAACAAATGAAACAGCTCTCTAAATATACATAAAAGATGAAGTTACAGTGATCTGTGAACTACACATCGTACCACTTGACAGCTATGTGGCTAGCGTAAATACGAGTGAAAAGTCAACACTTGAGTCAGAGGGTATTGTTGATAGGGGTATCAAATCATTTTCCCCTGTCGACTGCAATTAGCTTTCAAGTGTATCTAATACAGTTATCGTGTGATCGTCTGCTTTGAAACTAAAAGTAGAAGAGTGAAAACGTGGAAAACGTTTCGTCGGTAGGAATTCCTTGTATTTTTATTTTCCGCAGTCATAGAGAGTTAGTATACAGTATGTTCAAAAGTTACTTTTTCTGCACAAACGAGAAAGGTGCACTCAATACAGAATTTCCTTTTTCACTTTTCAAGTTTCACGCCTTAGTGATCTGCCGACGAAATGATAGCAGTGTCGTGAAACTAGAGTAGCGGGTAAAAAAATTCCAGCTTAAATAGCATATCTATCTATCTATCTATCCATCCATCCATCCATCCATCTGTCTGTTTGTCTAACACACCGATGCCCCTTCACTTCCACAAACCACCACCCCACCCAACAACCCATCCCCAACCAGCATGGAAATTGAGCGGCCCGTTTCCCGGGACGCAGAGAGGTAAGTGCCTTTTCTCTTTACCACCAACATGGCTGTGCTAAGAGTAGGGTGTCTAAATGCGCGTGGCCTGGGCTCGTCTTGGAAGCAAGCAATGCTTCTAAATGACCTCAGGTCACAATCTATAAATGTGATGGTTATCTGCGAGGCCCGGATCAGCAGCATGCGACAGCTAGCCCCCACCTTTGACGACTTTGAGATGCACGCATCTCTCTGTCAGCCCGGAGGTGGGGGTGGGGTTGTCGTTCTGCTGCAAAAACATATGGGCCTTGCAACACAGATAGTTCACTTGGACCCAGGGGGTCGACTGGTGGTGCTGGACCTTGGCAGTGGTGAAGGTAGAGCCCTTAGGCTGATAGCCGCATATGCCCCTTTTGGGACAGAGCGGCCCGACTTTTTCCAGCGTCTGGAGTCTTTTCTAGGGACGTCCCGTTCCCTGCTTTTAGTGGGGGATTGGAATGGTATCCTGGATGCACGTTGGGACTATGCAGGGGCATGTCCCGATAGAGAGGGGTGCAACAGCCTCAAGGGGTTACTCGGCCGATTTGACCTGGCCGATAGATTTCGACTAGATTTTCCGACGGTGCCAACCTGGTCTTGGTCAAATCGCAGCGGATCATCTAGATCGTACCTAGATAGATTTTTAGTTAGAAATAAGGACAGGGACTTTTTAAGTTGTCCAGAAATGCTCATGGTTGGCTATTCAGACCACAAGTTGGTGACCTGCATGGTCAACCTTGATAGAACGCATAGACAGGGCCCCGGTTACTGGAAGCTCAACTTGTCCTTGCCGGCAAGTAGAGCCTACAGGAATCGGATTAGTACGTTAGTTAAGGAACGGTTGACTGGAGCGATCGTCAACAGCAGGTGGTGGGTATCTCTAAAGAGAGAGATTAGAGTAGTCTCGATTGAATTTAGTAAGGTTCTAGCTGCGGATAGGAATAGGAAGGAAAGGGAGCTAATAGATAGAGTAGAAGAGGCAATTAGAAGCGGCGACGTGGCCAGAGTGCTAGCGTCGAGAACGGCTTTGAGCCAGTTTTTCGACGCGAAGCACGAAGGATGCGTTGTCCGAAGTAAAATACGTGCTCTAGGGAACGAGGGGGCCAAAGCTGTTAGCTGGGCCCGCGTGACAGAGGCCAACAGTGGAACTAAATCCACCATCCGGTCTTTGCGAGACCTGGATGGACGGGCGATTCTTGAGCCTAAGCAGATGTGTGAGGCCTTTCAAAGGCACTTTGCCCGACTGTTCGGGAGGGGCGGGGAGCCGGTTGGAAACGTGGACTTCGGTCCATACCTCGACGGCCTGCCGCGCCTCTCGGACAGGGAGGCGAAGTCCTGCGAGGAGCCGATTTCGGCCGCTGAGATAGAGGACGTGCTGAGCCAATGCGGCAAACGCAAATCCCCGGGTCTCGATGGTCTTCCTTACGAATTATATCTAGCTATGCCGGACTTGTTCCCCGATCTCCTCGAGGCGGTCTACTGCAACTGGCAACAGAACGGGAGAATTCCCTGTACTGTGACCAAGGGCGTAGTCACGCTAGTGAGGAAGGACGAGAACAAGGGGGACGAAATAAGTAACTTCAGGCCCATAACTCTGCTAAATACAGAGTTACAGATTTTGGCCAAGGTGCTAGCAAAGAGGTTGGCGCTTGTCGTGGGCAACCTGGTGGGAGATGCGCAGACATGCGCTATCCCGTCCAGGTCCATCCATGACAACCTCCACCTCATGCGATACATCATAGAGAGGGTTGGGAACGAACCCGGCTTTGGTGGGGCTCTGATCAACTTGGATCAATCTAAGGCGTTCGATAGGGTCGACCATGGTTACCTGGCTGCGGTGCTAGCGGCGGCAGGCTTCGGACCCGTTTTCAGGGGCTGGATCACTGCTATGCACAGCAGCCGCATCTGCTCTAGGGTCAAGGTGAACGGCTACCTCTCGGAGCCGTTCAAAATCGCGCGGTCCATCCGACAAGGGTGCCCTCTCTCCTCCCTTCTGTATGTGTTGACTCTCGAGCCACTACTGCGGAAGTTGGAGTTGTTGCAGGGCATCCCTTTGGAACCGGGATTGCGGAAAGCGGTGTCAGCCTACGCCGATGATGTGACAGTAATGGTGTCGACGGCCTCCGAAATCGAGGCGGTCGGCACCTTACTGGAGGAGTACGAAAAGTTCACAGGGGCTAAGCTGAACCGGGACAAGTCGATCGGTTTGCAACTCGGCACGTGGAGGGGCAGACCGATGCCCTCCGATGGCGTCGTCGGACGCTGGACGGAGGGCCCGGTGAAGTTGCTCGGGGTCTGGTTCGGACCGGACCTCCAGGTGGAGAAAAACTGGGCGGAGGTTACGAACAGGGTGTTTGCACTGACCCAGAAGTGGGCCAGTTGCAAACTATCCCTGAAAGGTCGGGCGGAGGTGGCGAACACTTATATAGCGTCCGTCATCTACTACCGCCTGACCGTAGTGCCCTGCCCAAGGGAAACCCTCACCAAGATGGAGCGCGCGCTCTTCCAATTCCTTTGGAAGGGGCGGGTTCCTATGGTGAGGAGATCCATCTGCTGTCAACACCCTTCGAAAGGAGGGCTGGGGATGCCGTGGCTAATGATGCGTAAACACGCATTAAGGCTACGGCACCTCTACGTATTCCTCACCGGACAACCGGTGTGGGCCTCGTTTGTGAGACGAACCTTTCCCAGACTCGTCTCACTCACCGAGCTGCAATCCTGGGTCAAGCAAAGACCGAGAAAACTGGGCGCCTGGCACACTGAGTGTGCCCAGGCGCTCACCGCCCTCTGGCAGGCGGATCCGGTTATCAGTGGAGACTCCACCGCAACATTCTATAGAGGGCTGGTACGCAGCAGGTGCGACGACGCCCTCGGAGAAGCCCTAGACATGGAGGAGGACGAACTGGCCGGCCTGTTCGGTAGGACATTCAGCCCGGGACCTATGGACAACTTCCAGAAGTCCCTGGCCTGGCAGTGCTACCGAGGGGCTTTACCCGTTCGAGAAAGGCTCTACAGACACGGGCGCCCGGGTAGGGACCCCGCCAAAAAGATCTGTCCCAGATGCGTATGCGACGAGGAAACCGTTGCACACGCATTGGTACACTGCTCGGGCGTAGCCGATCTGTGGGGCTATGTCGAACAACTGCTGTCAAGGGTGGGACCGATCCGGTTGACCACCGAGTCTATTGTAATGATCAAGCCGCCTCCCCCCTTCAAAGATGAAGCAGAGGCGGTGTTTCTGTGCGTAATAGCCATGGCGAAAGAGGTTGTATGGTGGACGCGTCTGAAAGGACTGAGGTCAGGCACCTTTCTCTCTGGCCAACAACTGGTCCGTTTCTTCCGATATCATTTCGGAAGAAGGATCAGGATGGAGAGAGAGGTGCTGCACCCCAGTCGTTTTTATGAAAGGTGGGTGAAAGTGGCGAGAATGGCCCGTGTGAATGGGCCTTCTCTTTACATAAGCCTGTAGGTGGAAAAGAGGAAGGAACGAGGGAGCACCCCCTCTCTGTGCTCCTGAGGAAAAGGATTGCACACTTTTTTCGGGGGTGTGTGCGACCCCCCAAGGCGCCTCCTCTCTATTGAGGATTTTGTTAAAAATTTTATTTTTTGTTATATCTTATTTTATTTTTATATTTTGTTATTGCCTCCTCCTTATTGAGGACGCCTTTTTGTGTAAACTCCCCCCTTTGTACTTGTCCCACTTTTGATGCCCTAGTGGCAAATAAAAGAAACTTATCTATCTATCTATCTATCTATCTATCTATCTATCTATCTATCTATCTATCTATCTATCTATCTATCTATCTATCTATCAATTGATTCCCTTCTTTAAGTATCACTTTAGAAGGAGAATCAGAGTGGAGAGAGAGGCATTGCACCCCAGTAAATTTACTGAAAGGTGGGTGAATGAAGCGAAAATGGCCCGAGTGATTGGACCTTCTGTGTTTATAAGCCTGTAGGTTGAAGAAGAGAGCAAAAGGAAGAAAGGAGCACTTGCACAACACGTTCCTGGAGTTGAGGGTTGTTCTATCGACGGGGTATTAAACAACCCATTTGTGGCGTTTCCCCCCTATTGGGGATTTCGATTGTTGTAATTGTTTGTTTTTATATTTTTTACACGACTGTATGTAAAATCCCCGGCATGTCTTTGTATTGTCCCCCTTTCTTGTGCGCCTTTGTGGAAAATAAAGAAATCTATCTATCTATCTATCTATCTATCTATCTATCTATCTATCTATCTATCTATCTATCTATCTATCTATCTATCTATCTATCTATTGGAACGTGTGTTGCTGGATGGACTTATATACGTAAACATTTTGGTCGAGGGTAGGTGGCCCTCATGTTACCACTGCTTAAGCAGGGGTCACCTGAGAGCTTCCTGTCCTCGGATAACTAGCCAAAAACAGACACTACTGCCAACACCTGCAACACCAGCACAACAATCACCACCACCAGCACAACAATCACCACCACCACCACAACAACAACATAAAAAAATAGTGACAACAAAACAAACGACAAACACAGTCCCACCCAACCCCTCACCACCTAAAACAACTCCAGAAACACCCACACACATACCAGCTCCCCCAAATGTACCCCTCCCCAACAACACGGATGAGGCCTCATCATCGTCACCTAGTGACGATGAGGGAGAGCCTTTCCGACCAGTAAAAAGAAAAAAGAAAAGACATAACACAAACAAAAATGCAACAAACACACAAACACCAACACAAGCGACGCAAACAGCACAAACAAAAACACCCCCTCCTGAAAACAAAACACCTACTACAAAACGTAAACACACTCAAGAACCACAGACAAAAAGCAACACAACACAACAAAAATGTTACACTTACATAAATACTAACAATAAAACTTTAACAGGCACCATATATAAAAACCCTTCGGTGGAGACCGAAGGGAAAACTTTTACGCACTCTTCGGAGAATCCTAATCTTAAAATGATTAGGACCTCCATGGACACACATAAACAGTTAAAAGAAAAATTTCCTAACGACGTAGGTAACCCCTGCGTCAAACCCTACAATCTAGTCCTGTTAAATGTTTCCCCACCCCCACCCCTATCCCACCAGAGACCCCCTCCCCACCAAACATCTCTGTCCCCACCCCTCCAGAGACAACCACCCCACCAAACAACCCCTCCAACACCCCCATGGAAATTGTGCAGCCTGGTCCCCAGGAGACGAAGAGGTGAGTGATTTCTTTTCCTCTTCTTTTAACTTTTCAGCACCAACATGGCCAATATAAGAGTTGGATGTGTGAATGTACGCGGCCTGGGGATGCCCTGGAAACAGGGCAAACTCTTAAACGACCTCAGGTCGCACAGTATGGATGTAGTAGCCATTTGCGAGTCCAGGATCCACAACGAGCGACAACTGGCCCCCATCTTCGACGACTTTGAGATCTACGCATCTCTCTGTCAACCGGGAGGTGGGGGTGGGGTTGCCGTTTTGTTGCGGAAACACCTGGACCTCGTAACACAGACGGTACATCTGGACCCGGAGGGTCGACTGGTGGTCCTAGACGGTAGTGAAGGTGGAGCCTCCAGGCTAGTGGCCGCATATTCTCCATCCGGAACACCGCGGCCAGACTTCTTTAAACGTCTAGAGACTTTTCTGGGAACGTCCCGCTCCCTGCTGTTAGTGGGGGACTGGAATGGAATCCTAGATGCACGTTGGGACTATGTGGGAGCATGTCCCGATAGAGGGGGGTGTAACAGCATCAAACAGTTAATCGGCCGATTTGACCTGGCCGATAGATATCGACTAGATTTTCCGACTGTGCCACTGTGGACGTGGACTAATCTTAGCGGAACATCTAGATCGTACCTAGATAGTGTTCTAGCTAGAAAGAAGGATAGGGACATGTTAAGTTGTCCACAAATGTTCATGGTTGCCTATTCAGATCACAAATTAGTGACCTGCTTAGTCAACCTTAACAAAACCCATAGACAAGGACCCGGCTACTGGAAGCTGAACTTGTCGTTACCGACATGCAAAGCCTGCAGTAGACGGATTAGCACTTTAGTTAAGCAGCACTTGACGGGGGCCATTGTCAACAACAGATGGTGGTACTCTCTCAAGAGGGCAGTTAGATTAGACTCGATAGGTTTTAGTAAAGAATTAGTTTTAGATAGAAATAAGACCGAAAAGAAACTGGTAGATAAAGTAGAAAAGGCACTTAGGAGTGGCAACGTAGCCAGCGTGCTAGCGACGAGAACGGCTTTGGACCAGTTCTTCGACGCAAAGAATGAAGGCTGCGTTGTCAGAAGCAAAATACGTGCTCTGGGAAACGAGGGAGCCAAAGCTGTTAGCTGGGCCCGAGTGACGGAGGCGAAAAGTGGCAAGAAGTGGTTACGATTCGGTCTTTGAAGGAACAAGACGGACGCGTGATACGTGAGACGAAGCAAACGTGCGCGGCCTTTCAGCGGCACTTTGCTCAACTGTTCGGGCAGGGCGGCGCCCCGGGAGGGGCTATGGATTTCGGTCTATAACTCGACGGCGTACCCCGACTCGCGGACAGCGAGGCGAAGTTTTGCGAAAGGTAGATTTCGGCCGCTGAGATAGGGGACGCGTTGAGCCAATGCGGCAAACGCAAATCTCCAGGTCTCAACGGTCTACCCTACGAATTTTACGTAGCAATGTCGGACTTGTTCTCCGGTCTCCTGGAAGCGGTCTACTGCAACTGGCAGCAGAACAGGAGAATTCCGAGTTCTGTGACCAAGGGCGTAGTCACGTTAGTCAGGAAGGACGAGAATAAGGGGGATGACATAGGCAACTTCCGGCCCATAACTATGCTAAACACGGAGTTACAAATTTTGGCCAAGGTGTTGGCAAAGAGGCTGGCGCTTGTCGTCGAAAACTTGGTGGAGAAGCGCAGACATGCGCAATCCCGACCAGGTCCATACACGACAACCTCCACCTCATGCGATACATCATAGAGAGGGTAGGGTGTAAACCCGGCTTCGGTGGGGCCCTGATCAACTTGGATCAGTCTAAGGCTTTCGATAGGGTTGACCATCGTTACCTGGATGCGGTGCTCGAGGCGGCAGGCTTCGGACTCGTGTTCAGGGGCTGGATTGCTGCAATGCACGGCAGCAACATCTGCTCAAGGGTCAAGGTGAACGGCTACCTTTCGGAGCCGTTCCATATCACGGGATCCATCCGACAGGGATGCCCTCTCTCCTCCTTTCTGTACGTACTGACTCTCGAGCCACTACTGCGGAAGTTGGAGCTATTGCAGCGCATCCCTTTGGAACCGAGACTGCGAAAAGCGGCGTCGGCCTACGCCGACGACGTGACAGTAATGGTGTCGAGCACCTCGCAAATCGGGGAGGTCGGCACCTTACTGGAGGAATACGAAAGGTTCACAGGAGCGAAGCTGAACCGAGACAAATCCGCCGGTTTGCAACTCGGAACGTGGAGAGGCAAACCGATGCCTTCCGATGGCGTCGTCGGACGCTGGACGGAAGGACCGGTAAAGCTGCTCGGGGTCTGATTTGGTCCGGACCTCCAGGTGGGGAAGAACTGGAACGAGGTGACGGTCAAGGTGTTTACGCTCACCCAGAAGTGGGCCGAGTGCAAACTATCCTTGAAAGGTCGAGCGGAGGTGGCGAACACTTTTATAGCGTCCGTTATCTACTACCGCTTGATCGTCGTGCCTTGTCCAGCCAAAACGCTCACCAAACTGGAGCGCACGCTCTTCCAATTCTTTTGGAAGAAACGGGCTTCTTTGGTGAGAAGATCCATCTGCTGCCAACACCATTCGAACTGAGGGCTGGGATGCCGTGGCTGACGATGCGCAAACACGCGCTCAGGCTGCGGCACCTCCACGTATTCCTCACCTGCCCACGACTCGTCTCGCTGACCGAGCTGCAGTTGTTGGTCAAGCAAAAACCGAGGAAATGGGCGACTGGCACATCGAATGTACTCACGCGCTCACAGCCGTCTGGCAAACGGACCCGGCGATCAGTGGAGACTCCACTTCGACATTCTATAGAGGGTTGGTCCGCAGCAAGTGCGACGACGCGTTCAGAGAAACTCTAGGCGTAGAGGAGGACGAACTGGCCAGTCTGTTCGGTAGGACATTCCGCCCGGGACCAATGGACAACTTCCAAAAGTCCCTGGCTTGGCAGTGCTACCGAGGAGCTCTACCAGTTCGAGACAAGCTCTACAGACACGGGCGCCCGGGCAGGGACCCTTCGAAAAAAATCTGTCCGAGATGCGTGCGTGACGAGGAAACCGTCGCGCACGCATTTGTACACTGCTCGGGCGTTACCGACCTGTGGAGCTATGTAGAACGAGTATTGTCGCGGGTGGGACCAATCCAGTTGACCACCGAGTCCATTGTCATGATCAAACCGCCACCCTCCTTCAAAAACGAGGGAGAGGCGGTTTTCCTGTGTTATGGCTATGGTGAAAGAGGTTATATGGTGGACGAGGTTAAAAGAGCTGAGGTCAGACACCTTCCTCTCTGGCGAGAAACTGATTCGTTTTTTCAAATATCATTTTGGAAGAAGAATCAGGATGGAGAGAGAGGTGCTGTACCCCAGCAAATTTTATAAAAGGTGGGTGAATGTGGCGAAGATGGCCCGAGCGGTTGGGCCTTCTCTCTATATAAACCTGTAGGTTGAGGAAAAAGAGGAAGAGAGGAAGGGAGTACTCACTCTTGGTGCTCCTGGAGATGAGGGTTGTACATTTTTTCGGGGTGTGTACAACCCCTATGTAACGCCTTCCCCCTATTGGGGATTTCAATTGTTATTTGTTATTTTATTAATAGTTTTATTTTCATATACCTGTATGTAAACTCCCCATTTGTGTTTGTCCCCTTCTTTTGTGCCCTTGTGGCTAATAAAGAAATTTATCTATCTATCTATCTATCTTTCTTTCTCTTTCGCATCATTCCTCTCTCTGAACACGGTATATCTTAGAAACGACATTATATATCTATATCTATATATTATATAACACATTAAAGAAATGATTCGTAACACGAGGCTAGATTATTCGTAATGTATTACAACAATTTGAAAGTCTTTCATAGTCAATAACTAGCTATTCAAATACACTATTGTACATACATACATATATAGATACATACATGCACACACACACATATATATCTATACATATGTATATAAGTATAATGCATATACATTCATATTATATATTTATACATACATATATGTGTATATAAACACACTAACGTGTGTATATATATATATATATGCATACGCACGCACACGCACACACACGCACGCACGCGCACACACACACACACACACACACACACACACACACACACACACACACACGCACACACACGTACACACACACACACACACACGTACACACACACACACACACACATATATATATCGGATGGGCGTCACTATCTACATAAATGTTACACCTAGACCTGCTGCTGTGAAACTGACCTTTCCTGTGAGAATTGGAGTATAATATGGGGACAGGTTTTGTTGCTTTAGAGGTCAGGGACTGTGAGGGAACTTGTAATCTATCTATATATTAAATACACCTACACACTAAAACACATGGTCACACTAAAACACACTCTGGTTTACAGATACACACACGTATGCATATATATACACGCATGCTTACACAAACACACACATACACACACACACACACACACACACACACATATATATATATATATATATATATATATATAGGAACAAGTATGACCCCGATGGCAGAGCTCAAGCCGTTTCGACGGCTAATCCTGGACGTCGGGGTCATACTTGTTCCTATTACCCACTCTACTACCCTAAGTATTGAGTACTTTGGTGCGTTATGGTCCATCTGGTTCCTTACCACATTTCCTTCGTTATATATATTTCGTTTCTGAATTTGTTTAGCAAGATTATCTGAAAACGTGTGTTGAAACCGATATTGTTATGGACGAGAGACACAGACTCGTCCATGATTTGATCGAACTTAAGTTAACAGATATCACGGACTTGTTTCTCCTCTTCCTCTCTTTCCGTTGCATTACCATCTCTGTTTGTTTTCATGTCTCGCTCGCTTCACCCTATTCCACGTGTCCCAATAACTTCTTTTAGTTATTGCTCGCACCAGCCAGAGGTATATGAGCTTTAATGCGAAGAAATACCAACGACGGCTGGAAGATGACTGATGACAGACGCCTTATCTTCTGCTCTAATATTATTCATATATATATATATATATATATATATATATATATATATATATATATATATATATATATATATATATATATATATATATATATATATATATATATATATATATATATATATATATATATATATATATATATATATATATATATATATATATATATATATATATATATATATATATATATATATATATATATATATATATATATATATATATATATATATATATATATATATATATATATAAGAGATGGATAAATTGGGTGTAATACCAGTTTCTTACCAAATGCAAAGAAGCTTGATATGTTAACCACTTAAGAAAGAATACAGAGCATAATTCTTTTTAATCAACTACTTAGCATGTGCTTTTCCGGATAAGAATAACATTCTTCCTTTTAAAAAAACCTCTTCAGAAAGCCGTTTCATTTCTTATTGCTGAAAAACAGTTTAGACTTACTTAGGTCAGTTAAGTAACTGCTACGTACCGGGGTTGTGAGTTCAATTCCTGGCCAAGGCATCACGTTGCATTTGTGCCAGACACTATAATTTATGTTGCCCCAGTCAACTAAGCTGGCAAAAATTAGTTGTTCTTCTAATTCAATTTGCAAGCCTTGTTACGCACTATGTAACGCTGAATCTCTATGAGAACTATGTTAAGTGTGCACATGTCTATAGAATGGTAAACCAACTATACGTTAATTTCACGAGTAGGATGGTTCGTTGACTGAATCAACTAGAGGACTCGTCGTTGGAATCGACGGAGGTCCGACACACACACACACACACACACACACACACACACACACACACACACACACACACACACACACACACACATTTACATATATCATGACGGATTGAAACACAAATATCACCACAAAAAAACACATGTTGACATTCAGCTCCTTGTTTATTTGACACACTGCTGGCAATAACAGCGATATATCCTTCAATTACAGTCTGTATGTATGTAAGTTCTGGTGGAGTCGTAGGGTCACAGTAGGGACATACAGAGCTTTTTATGCATTTAAAAAAAAAAAAAATTGTGGTGGAGCCCGTCTTCTCTCTAGGTCTGAATACAGCTGACTTCTTTCAGAGAAGGAGTGATAGAGAGGAAGTGAGAACGTAATATAGAGTAAGAACCCATCCCAATGCTGAACTGATACTTTTCGTATAGACCTCAAAATGGATGAAAGGCAAAGTTGGCCTCAGCGGTATTTGAACTCAGGGCGCAGACAGCCAGAACGAATACCGCAAAGCATTTTATCCGACGTTCTAACGATTTTTTCAATTCGTCACCTAAATTAAACTCTAGCCTTGTATAATGTATTCCAAAATACTGTATAATGTATTGTATAATGTATTCCAAAATACTGTATAATGTATTGTATAATGTATTCCAAAATACTGTATAATGTATTGTATAATGTATTCCAAAATACTGTATAATGTATTGTATAATGTATTCCAAAATACTGTATAATGTATTGTATAATGTATTCCAAAATACTGTATAATGTATTGTATAATGTATTCCAAAATACTGTATAATGTATTGTATAATGTATTCCAAAATACTGTATAATGTATTGTATAATGTATTCCAAAATACTGTATAATGTATTGTATAATGTATTGTATAATGTATTCCAAAATACTGTATAATGTATTGTATAATGTATTCCAAAATACTGTATAATGTATTGTATAATGTATTCCAAAATACTGTATAATGTATTGTATAATGTATTCCAAAATACTGTATAATGTATTGTATAATGTATTGTATAATGTATTCCAAAATACTGTATAATGTATTGTATAATGTATTCCAAAATACTGTATAATGTATTGTATAATGTATTGTATAATGTATTCCAAAATACTGTATAATGTATTGTATAATGTATTGTATAATGTATTCCAAAATACTGTATAATGTATTGTATAATGTATTCCAAAATACTGTATAATGTATTGTATAATGTATTCCAAAATACTGTATAATGTATTGTATAATGTATTCCAAAATACTGTATAATGTATTGTATAATGTATTCCAAAATACTGTATAATGTATTGTATAATGTATTGTATAATGTATTCCAAAATACTGTATAATGTATTGTATAATGTATTGTATAATGTATTCCAAAATACTATATAATGTATTGTATAATGTATTCCAAAATACTATATAATGTATTGTATAATGTATTCCAAAATACTGTATAATGTATTGTATAATGTATTCCAAAATACTGTATAATGTATTGTATAATGTATTCCAAAATACTGTATAATGTATTGTATAATGTATTCCAAAATACTGTATAATGTATTGTATAATGTATTCCAAAATACTGTATAATGTATTGTATAATGTATTCCAAAATACTGTATAATGTATTGTATAATGTATTCCAAAATCTAAAGAGATAGGATGGTCTCGACTAGAATGTTTTTGATCATACATATATCTGCTTGATTAGGTTTGACTTGTTACTAAATAACGATTTCTACAAGGCCAGCAATTTGGGGAGAGGGGAAAGTCGATTAAATCGACCCAAGTGCTTTATTTATCGACCCCATAGGGATAAAAGGCAAAGCTAACCTCGTCGGGATTTAAACCCAGAACGTAAAGGGCCATAACTCTATGCAACCGCACATGTTGACTGACGCTCTACCGATACTGCAATTGGCACCGTGAGTCCTTCAACAAGAGAAATTTATTTTTAGAGATCTTTGCGAGGCCGAAGTTTAACCTTTTGGTGGTCGTGACCATCAAGGAAAACACCGTGGGAAAACATTTCTTCCGTAACAGTCGTTATTCAAGATAGTTCTTCTATATTTTTTGTATTCTGTGTGCTTGCGGGGAGGGGGGGGGGGGTCGTGTCTGTGTTTCATTTTAGATTTAATCTCAGGTGTCCTTATTGGGGTTGTTATTTCACTCATGCTTTCTCTTGACTTTAGGCTTACATTCAGTTATATGTGTCGCTTCCTTAATCTATCTGAACATTGTATATGTTCGGTGTGTAGATTTAATTTTTATTTCAATGTCTTTTAGCGAGTACCCATGTGAGTAGAACTACAATTACCTAGTGGCGGGTGAAAGGGACAAGAGAGAAAGACAAAAAAGACACACATACGCACAAACGAGTATCACGATAAAAAGACACAGATAAATGCAGAAACATACGTATGCATAGAAGCCCGTAGAATAAAACACCTCACAGAAACACACACAGACACAAACAAACTCGCATGCGCAGACCAGATACACAACAAAAAACAAAACAAAAAAAAAACAAAAAAAACAAAAACAAAACAAGAGAGAATAAAAAGATCAGAACAAAGGGAAAACACAGAGGAGCAAGAATGGTCATTGAGAAAGTCACAGGATGTGTGACGAAGGAGCTTTTCATTAACAATCAAACAACCACCCAGTTACTAAACTAACCTATGAACTAATAATAAACTGAAGTGTAACTAAACTGGTATATGTTTTCCTGTCAGCATGATCCTCCCAAAGTATAACAATATCTGTATCAACACACGAATCTTGCAAAACAAATACAAAATCGTAGTAGCCTCTCTCTCTCTCTCTCTCTCTCTCTCTCTCTCTCTCTCTCTCTCTCTCTCTCTCTCTCTCTCTCTCTCTCCCTCTCTCCCTCTCTCTCTCTCTCTCTTTATGTATATATATCCCTCTCTCTCTGTATATATATATATATATACATATATATATATAAAGAAAATTTCGCTCTACATGGCTGAATAGAATAAATACAATAAATGATCTGACTGATCAGCCAGTCTGCTAATATGCAAATCTGGCTGATCAGTGGATCTGCTAATATGCAGATCTGACTGATCAGCCCGTTTGCTAATATGCAAATCAGGCCGATCAGTCACTGTGTATTTTTGAAAATACCATATATTTTCACTAGCTCTGACAGTTTGGCAGGTGAACAGTGAGCTGTACTGATGAAGGATGATACCCAGAAACATTAGTGTCTGCAGTTCTCTTCGCATGCAAACACAAGACCAAGAATGAAGTGTTCATTCTACTGACATGGCTATACGATTGAGGTTTGTTTGCATAATCGCAAACGAATCGAATGTTATTATTAATATTCGAAAAACTCAGATTACATATATATATATATTTTCATCCGCCAAAAATAAGGGTTGCCTCCCTTGTCGAGCCCCACGTGGGTATCGGTAACGGTCATTCCTTGCCTGGCACTTGAACTAAAACCTGTTGAGAAAGTGACTTCCTTGTTCAATCATCTTACCAGAAGCCTAACATTATTTGTCTAAGCGGACAGTACTTGATTTAGGAGTCGCAGAAACCCAAATGCTGGATTTTACCAACCATCCAGGGGTCCGGGTAAATTTTTCAATCACATATTTTTTTTATTTGTTTGACCCGAATTACTTGGTCGTTTCTATGGTTGTGCGGATGACGGTTTAACCATCGTCTCAGTGTATTTGGCCTTTAACGTATGTTGTAGCTCTGGTTCGTCAGAATTATTGAGCGCTTGCCACACATCTCGGAAGTTGTTTTTCGCTAATTCCAAAGCCGAAATATGATTCTCGCTAATTTATATATATATATATATATATATATATATATATATATATATATATATATATATATATATATATATATATACATGTAAAGTTATATTTAAAATTGTTGGGTTACAACTAGTAAATATTTATAACTGATATAAAAGCACTCGACAAATATTTGGAGTATATTTACAATATTAAATAAATGGAAAACTATATTTATAAAACCATATTTATTTCATTATATATATTTCGGGGATATCATATTAACAATATGCTATGCCTTCATCAGACAAAATACAATATAAACAGTTTTATAGATAAATATATTCGACATACCGTAATAAACATCAACTTCATTTGGAGAGGTTTACGCTAGCAGTCTCTAGCGTAAACCTCTCCAAATGAAGTTGATGTTTATTACGGTATGTCGAATATATTTATCTATAAAACTGTTTATATTGTATTTTGTCTGATGAAGGCATAGCATATTGTTAATATGATATCCCCGAAATATATATAATGAAATAAATATGGTTTTATAAATATAGTTTTCCATTTATTTAATATTGTATATATATATATATATATATATTAATATATATATATATATATATATATATTAAGCCAGCTTCCTACCTTAATGGTGGCTTATATTTATGGTACGTCAAAATTATTTATAAAACAGTTTATATATTGTATTTTATCTGACGAAGGCATGCCATATTTTTAATATGGTATCCCTGAAATATGTATAATGAAATAAATATGGTTTTATAAATATAGTTTCCATTTGTTTACTATCGTATATCTACTCCAAAAACTTGTCGAGTGCTTTATATCGGTTATAAAATATTTACTTGTTGTAACCCAACAATTTTAAATAAAACTTTTGCATATATATATATTAATATATATATTAATATATATATATATATATATATATATATATATATATATATATATATATATATATATATATATATATATATATATATATATATATATATATATATATATATATATATATATATATTTATTAAAATAACATTAAAGTTTAAGCAAAGAATCGCTGCTTTCACCCTTAACGGGATCTTATATATATTATATATATATTAATATATATATATATAGTGTAGTTGAATTACCTAATAAATATCCAAGTAGGGGACTCAATCCGGGGGACGAGTTTTCTTATATTAAATATTTTATCACATCAATGGATTATGTATTGTTTATGTATTAAAATATTTTATATACGTGTGTCAGAAAAGAAACAGGACTGGGGTCACAAAAAAAAAAAAATTTGAATCCAAACTACAAAGTTTTCTCCTTCGAAATAATCCCCCTCGAGTCTAGCATTTTCCCATCCTTCTCTGTCACGCCTCCATGCACTCCTGGAAAGATTCTCCCGAGATTCTACTGGGATTTTCCGCAGCTCCATCGTCACGGCCCTCTTGATGGCTTCCACGTCCGTGAAAAGGGTCCTCTTGATGATCCTCTTGAGCTTAGCGAAAAGGAAAAAAAATCCGACGGAGCCAAGTCTGGTGAGTGAGAGATTGCTCCAGCACGACGCTGCAAAATCTCTTTGTAGGCATACTGCCCTGTGGCACTCTATGTGAACTTGCCCCTCACATCGAAGAATGCGGTCAACATGAGTTTGACTTTGGACTTCGATTGTCTGGCATTGTTTAGCCTCGGTAACTCTGGACTTATCCACTGAAGGGTTTGGTGCTTTTTCTCCTGATCGTACCCGAAGATCCATGACTCATCACCGGTGATGACTCTCCCTTGCAAGTTTGGTTCGGTTTCAAGACGCTCGAGGATGTCCTAACGCACCTGCGTGCGACGCTCTTTCTGGTCATTTTCAGTACCTTCGTCACCGTCTTCACACAGATCTTCCGCATTCCTAAATCTTTGGTGATAGTATTCAAAACACTGACGCGGTTCATGCCCAATCACTTGCAATCAGTCGAACAGTCAGCCGACGATCGCCATGCACCACATACCTCATGCGCACAACATTACAACATTAGCCTCAGTCCAGCTCGTTGAAGACCTTCCGCTCCTGGGGTCATACAATGATTGCAGAGAGCTGAGATCACACAGGCATACTAAGTGCTGTTACTTTTCTGACACACCTCGTGACAGTCATAAACCAACCAAATTAATAAAAAAAAACAACAACAAAAAAGCCCCCCAGCAATTTGAGCCACTTTTCCTGTATAAAACAGAAAAAACTTTCGATCTCGAACCAGATACGATCAAACCACAGCAGAAACACAAACCTCCACCTCAATTTTACTTTTGAAAATCATAAGAACTGTGAAACCGGTAAATTAAATAAATAAATATTCTTAAAAGAATCCAGTTGCATTTTCAATTTCTTTTCCTTATATATATATATTATTATCGGATGTGAGATTGAGTGATCAGTACCGTTGTAGAGTTTACACAAACACACACACATGCATATATATATATATATATATATATATATATATATATATATATATATATATATATATATGCATGTGTGTGTGTTTGTGTAAACTCTACAACGGTACTGATCACTCAATCTCACATCCGATAATAATATATATATATAAGGAAAAGAAATTGAAAATGCAACTGGATTATATATATATATATATATATATATATATATATATATATATATATATATATATGCATGTATGTATATACATATATATATATATATATATGCATTCATACACACGTTCATACTATCACACATGCACGCGAATATAAGTGTGTATTGTGCAGACAAGCGCTCCATGGATATGAAGAAGAAGATACCAGAGCTATAAACATAAGTTAAAATGGTCATACACGCTGAGACGATGGTTAAGAAGCCATTAACCACAATAGCCAAAAAAGCGAACAAGCTAAACGGGTCAAACAAAATGAGATATGATTGAAATATTTACCCAATATTTATGATTGAAATATTTACATATGTATGTATGTATATATGTATATATGTGTATATATAATTGATTGCTTCTGCATTCGTGCACCGAAATAACCTCGGTAGTTTACCATAAAGGAAAAATTTGTAAATTCTGATAAAATGACACTTGAGATAAATGCTCCGAAACTGATATCCTCCATACCCTCAATACGCACTAATTTTTGGCTTCATTTAAAAACATTCCTTTCTTCTCCCTTTCAGTTTCTCACCCTTGGTGTTTTGAAATTACTTTCTTCGTCTTTGGATTAAAATTAGAACGATTTCTTTTGCAAATATGTTAAAAAGAGATAGCAGAATGCAACAAGTATCATTTTAGTTAGTTTCCTTTCATATAAATATATATACATATATATATATATATATATGTTTTTTTAAAAATCAAAAACAGGAAAAACATTTGTAATGTAAGGGTTCGTGGAAACGTTCCCTGGCAAAGAACGGGAAAAAACGAAGATAATACGTCATTATTTGGAGCGGTGAAAAACAATTACACGAAAAGACACTTTGCTTAAACTTTAATCTGTTATTTTAATAAATATTTGCTCTACGGTTCTTATATATTTGATATATATTTATCCTTAACGAGCCCTCTTTGGATGTTAGTCTTCAAATTTATTATTATTACTATATATATATATATATATATATATATATATATATATATATATATATATATATATATATATATATATATGCATATATATATATACATATGTATATGTATGTATGTATATATATATATATGTATATGTATCTATATATATATATATATATATATATATATATATATATATATATATATATATATATATATGTATGTATGTATGTATATATATATAATACATAAATAAACAATCTAATGCCTTTGCTAAGCCCGGCGGCTCATCAAGTTGGTGCTTATCCCAGACCCCTTGGCCTTAAGCCACTCAGTGTACAAAACTACCCACCCTAGACAGGACGTCGGTCTATCGTAGTGTCAAACCTCCAGTTACTACTGGTCCTCATTTTCAGCTGAGTGTACTGGAACAAAGGGAAATAAAGCGTTTTGTTCAAGAACACATCACACAACCTGGTCCAGGAATTCACCCTACGATATTATGTTCTCAAGTCCAACATGATAACCACTAGGCCATACGTATTTCACTTATGGTAAACTTACCACATTAAAAATGACTACTTGACTCCCCAGCATCACTACCGTCATCAGCACTACAACTAATACTCCCACCACAACCACCACCTCCACTACAACCACATACCATACACAGGCGATACACAGGTTATACACAGGCGCCATCCGTATTCATAGGCACCGTCTTCATTCTATCTCTCTTGGATTCTTTGTTACTGATGCTATATTTGCCATTTTTACCTTCTTTCCTCTTTCTCGCTCATCACAAATATGGAATCCTGTTAATTCGAAGTTATTTTGCACAGAAATATAACCAGTTTTAAAACACACATTCAAACATACACATTCGCCTGTACACCAATATGCAGACAGGACCGAATTTAATGAGGACAAAGGGGGCAATTGCCCCCCCCCCCCTCCTCTCCCCCATCAGTGACGACCGTAGCAATATATTTGTGCCCTCTGCTAAGCTTTTTTATTTTATCCCTTTGACAACCAGAACTATAT
>OZ024742.1:58893989-58898989 GCA_964016885.1 Eledone cirrhosa
CAGAGATATATGAATTACAGAACGATACATTATAACAAAACATTGCTTTGAAATGCTTTCTTGGGTTTAGCAGGAAACCATCGAGGAAAGGTCAGTTGTCTGATTAATCTTGTGTTCAGCATTTATTTTACTGTTGAAGTGCATAAAACAATTGTCTACAATGTCGTAGCATTAATTCAAAATCCTCGTTAATCATATTGTGTTACATTAGAAATTTAGAACCCGATGTATTTTGGATTGTATGTTTTTATGGGGACCTGTAACTCTTGAAGTAGTTATACGGGCGCCGAGGTGACATACAGTGTGGTATGTCTTGGACACTTTAAATTTGGTGGAGATCCTCCTCTCACACGGTCAAAACACTGCCTATTTCTGATATATATATATATATATATATATATATATATATATATATAGAGAGAGAGAGAGAGAGAGAGAAGGAGAAAGAGAGGCTGTGTGTGTGGAAACATTGACCCTAGTACTGGGCTCGTACATTTTGGATTAGAAACTCGAAATTTAAAACAAAATTCGAAATTGAGTTATGGTCTTACCATCTGCGTTATAGTTTTTATTTAATCGAATGGATTATATTACGGTTTCTCAGTATTTAAGTGACGATAGAAATTTAGATTTGAATATCGGAGGTAAGAAATTCAAACATAAATACACACGGAATATACAGTAATTATTGAAATTAAACTACGAAGAATATATTCTTTATTAAGTTGCGAGTTTTACAGAGTATATTAGACGGAAGACAATGTGTAAAATATTGGGTATATTACTTTGTATCTGTAAGACATTTCACGAATAAATCACACGCATATATACTACTGAGAGAGAGAAAGAAAGAAAGAAAGAGAGAGAAAGAGAGAGAGAGAGAGGGAGAGAGAGAGAGAGAGAGAGAGAGAGAGAGAGAGAGAGAGAGAGAAAGAGAGAGAGAGAGAAAGATAGAGAGAGAGGGCGATGATTTCTTGGGGGAAGGTTCTTCAAATCCGTTGTGTTTCAAAGAAGTTTCAAGAGTATCAAACACAATGTAAGGAACATAAACACTGAGAAGTACTTTAAGTGTGCTCCAATTACCTGAACAGGTAAGATAAACCGTGAGAACAACCTGGTGGGTAGAAAATTAAGTATTTCGGATGGACTCCATGTATATTATTATATAACAGCTACAGACTTATCGTCATAGACGTAGGTGTAGCATATCTAATCAAGATCTCAACATTGTTAATCTACATTGATGTCACTCAGTAGAGATAGCAGTAAAGAGTGTTTATCTGGTGCACATCTGCATACAATCTTCTTTTTATCTTAGATACATTCCACTGTCATATTCAACGTAGACATCGGTATAGCGTAATTATATATAGCTGAAGGCATAGCTATGTGGTTAAGGCATTCGTTTCACCACCATGAGGGTTCGTGTTCAGCCTCACTGAACCATGGGCAAATACCTACTATCATAGCTTTGGATTGAGCAATGTACTGTAAGTGAAATTTGGTAAAAGAATACTGCGTGGAAGTCCGTTGTGTGTGTGTGTGTATATATATATATATATATATATATATATATATATATATATATATATATATAACGAAGGAAATGTGGTAAGGAACCAGGTGGACCATAACGCACCAAAGTACTCAATGCTTAGGGTAGTAGAGTGGGTAATAGGAACGAGTAGGACCCTGACGGCTGAGCTCAAGCCGTTTCGACGAGAATATCCAACTGATAAGGTATGATTTTATATATATATATATTTTGAGTATGTGTTGGTTGTTTACCAATACCACAGTATGTAGGTTGGAGCACTCGACGAAGTATACAGGCTAGTTTGTTTACTCCAGAGTAATGTAAAATAATTGTTATATATATATATGTTTCTATGTCTTTTTTCTTTTTTTCGTTTCTTATATAAATAATTGGTTCTATTTTTGGCACAAGGCCAGCAATTACCAGTGCATTACTGGTACTTTATTTTATCGACCCCGTAAGGATGAAATGCAAAGTTAACCTCGGCGGGATTTGAACTCAGACTGTAAAGGGACGTAACTATGCTAGAATGCATGGCGTCCAACCCTCTACCGATACTGCCAATTCACAAAATAATAAGTGTAAGTCAAACATGTTAAAGTTGGCTTCGTTTATTCTAATTCGCTGTTATATATATTTCAGCGACAGCCATTATTGGCTGTGACCTCACCAGGCAGTAAGAATTAATGTAGAAAAAACAGGTAAACGTGGTGTTGTAATGTGTTCTACATTACAACACCATTACAACACATTACAACACCACGTTTACCTGGTTTTTCTACATTAATTCTTACTGCCTGATGAGGTCACAGCCAATAATGGCTGTCACTGAAATATATATAACAGCGAATTAGAATAAACGAAGCCAACTTTAACATGTTTGACTTACACTTATTATATATATATATATATATATATATATATATATATATATATATATATATATATATATATATATATATATATATATATATATACATATATATATTCATATATATACCGAAATAAAGTTCAAATATTCTTTATTATGACTAAGTTGTGAGTTTTGTTACTCTGGAGTTTCACCTGTGCACCCCCCATATATATATATATATATATATATATATATATATATACTAGTAGAAATGCAGTGCTCCGCCCGGTTTTGTGCTAGTATATGTATGTATGTGCGTATATTGCGTAATGTATCTCTCAAGGGTTACAAATGTATGAAAAGGAAAATTACATTTTTTTACATTTAAATACAATGGCGTTTATTCTCCACAGAATGGTGTCTCCCAAATTAATTAAGTAAATATGGGATCTGAACCACTAATAAGCAGTGGCTTAACGGAAACAGATGAAAAGAGCACAATCGATGAGATTCGCACCCGTAACAATTTTCGAATAAAACAGCCAATTTTAACCCTTTAGAATTTAAACCGGCTCTATCCGGCCAGAATTCTCTCATTTCTTTCTGTTCAAATCGGCTGCTTCTACTTATGTTAAGGTATTGTTCTCAAAATAGATAAAATCAAAATCTCATAGATTCGATATTATGTGAGATAATTATATGAGGTAAAGCCTTTACCGTGAAAATATAATAGTATATATAGAGTAATGTAAATGGTAAAGGGTTAATCGACTGTCGCATACTCCATAACCTGTCCCGACTCTAGGAGCGCTCAGTATAGCGAATCGCTTTCGTGACGTGAAAAGAATATGAACTTGTAACGTCATATTTGATTTTGTATAATACTTATATTTGCGGAAACAAGAAATCCATGCAGACATACGCCCATAAATTTGCATTTAGACAATCTGGAGTAAATAAAACAAAATCAAAACGAAGAGGAGATACAGAGGAGTGACGAAGGAGCTTTGTCAGTTAAATAAGCATCTGGATATTAAACTAAACTAACTGATTAATATAAAAACGAAAGTGAAACACAACTGGTGCGTGTGTTTTGCAGTACGACCCTCCCAATGTATAACGAGAGAGAGAGAGAGAGAGAGAGAGAGAGAGAGAGAGAGAGAGAGAGAGAGAGAGAGAGAGAGAGAGAGAGAGAGAGAGATTCAGTCGATCAAATTAATATAGACTGGGTGTGGTATCGTTAACTACACGTCTGCATTACATACTTAATCTTTGTCTTTCTTTTTCTTGTGGTAGTTGATGTCGTAATTTATCTGTTCCGATATTTAAAGATTAACTCCATAGGAAAACTATGAGATTATAGTTAGATAAGTCATTGCACTATCTACACAATATTTACTGACCTATATCTATATTATACGTTGTGATGAAAAATGCTCTCTCTCTTCACCCATACATAGACGCAGAGAGAGAGAGATAGAGATATAGAGAGAGAGTGAGAGAGAGAGAGAGAGTGTGTGTGTGAGAGAGAGAGAGAGTGAGAGAGAGAGAGAGAGAGAGAGAGAGAAATATACATATCCATATGCAGAGGTAAATGCATGTATAATTGCTTAAACTTTAATCTGTTATTTTAATAAATATTTGCTCTATATTTGATATATATTTATCCTTATCGAGCCCTCTTTGGATTTTAGTCTTCAAATTTATTATTATTACTATAGAATATATATATATATGTATATATAATATATATATACATAATATATATATATATATGTATATATATGTATATATATATATATATATACACATATATATATATATATATATATGTATATACACATATATATATATATATATATATATATATTCCTATATATATATATATATATATATATATATATATATATATATATATATATATATATATATATATATATATATATAATTGTTTCTACTTTTGGCACAAGGCCAGCAATTATCACAGTGTATTACTGGTACTTTATTTTATCGACCCCGTAAGGATGGAAGGCAAAGTTAACCTCGACGGGATTTGAACTCAGACCGTCTATATAATGAGGACACACGTTTCACCGGGAGGATTTTCAACCTGTGCATGTCTGCGGAGAAACGTGCGTCCTCAAGTATGGTTTGCTAATTTGTTGCGGAACTAACCCTACACCGAACTCCTCCTCTAGACTGCGGGCTCTACTTACTAAGGATATAACCTCCACTACACACACGCACATACACATATATATATATATATATATGTGTGTGTGTATGTGTGTATGTGTGTATGTGTGTATGTATTTATATATAGAGAGAGGGTGGAGAAAATTATACATATAGTCAGATATTGCAGTAACTATACCATATGATTTATATCTTGATACGGGGTCTCTACAGCACACACAGACAATTATACACAGACCATATATGTATATCGTTATTTGTATGTTCGTAGATACACATATATACATCTATATGTATGTTATTGATATTGATATAACGATGGGTTGACTTAGCGGAACGTAAAACAATATACTTTCTATCATTTCAAAAAAAAAAAAAATCAACCATTTGCAAAAGTCGTTAACATATAGAACC
>OZ024742.1:58911489-58921489 GCA_964016885.1 Eledone cirrhosa
CAATTAACATAAAATCGCGCCGGGTGGAACGGGCATCCGAGTCCCAAATACAAAAAGCTTTGGGACATGTGTGGGCACAAGAAAACCCACATCCGACGTGGGCAGAAATATGGAACCGTGGACGTGTTCTTTGAAACACCACAGGAGGCCAGAGAACACTCCATGGCCCCATTAAGAAGTAACGACTTCACACTCGTCCCAAGCTATTGTGGCCAGAAACTCGTGAAGATCAGGTTGACCCACGTTCCACCGGCCATCAAAATTCCCTGGCTAATAGCTGCCGTTCTCGCCGGCATCGAGGCCAACACCAAAATAATCGAAATAGCGAAAGAAAAGCAGGAGAACTGGTCCGGATCTGGGATGGAGCTCCTGATCCAAGCGGACCAAAATAGCAATGAGGAGATCCCGCAGGTAATAGACCTCACTGACGGAGGCCACCTCACCGTAATCGTCGAGGGTAGAAGGCCTAGGTGTGTCGTTTGTGGTGAAGGAACCCACATAAGGGCTTTCTGCCCTCAGGATAAAAGGTTGAGGCCACCTCTCTTACGCACCCCAGTAACTCAACCATCAACACCACCAGCAGCAGAGATGGCAGCAACAACTGTAGCAGCAACAACAGAAGCAACTGTAACAGCAACAACCGCAGCAACAGTAGCAAAACCAACACCACCACCACCCAACGCGCCAGAACTAGCACCAGCGCCTACACCATCCACCATGCCACAACCAAAACCAACGCCTGTGGAGGATTTTCCACTCCCGGCTTATCGCAACTGGAGACAGGTTGTGACGACGAGGAGTGGGAAACGGTATCAGGAAAAAAGAAAAAAAGAAACCCAAAAAGAAAAAATTCTCTTCCTTCCCCCTCCAAAAACAAAATATAGAGGGAAACAAATAAACTATCAAACAAAAAAGTTAGGATAGATATGTCACCATCCACACCAGCATCACCAACCCCATCACCACAAACACCAACACCATCACCATCATTAATCCCAACACCACCATCACCAACACCACAAAAGTCACCAAAAAGCGAAACAGAAACAAAACCACAACAAACGCAAACAAAACAAAACAACCAAAACGATACACACTACACAGCATTAAATTTGAACAACAACCAATTATTACACTACATCCAACACAATACCAGCATCACATAAAAAGACTACACAACAACCCAAAAGTTCACACCACCTCCACACATACAAATCACTTGCATCACACAGAAAACGTACACGACACTAAAAAAAAAATTCCCCAAAAACATCGGAGACTTCCGACAAACACTCTTCAGGAGGATTTATAAGGACTCTCCAGAGAGTGAAAAGGATGGACAAACCATCCTTCCTCTACGAGAAGTAAAGTAAGTGGTCTTTCCCATCTTTTCCACTCCATTTCAACATGACCTCACTCAGAATAGGCAACATAAATGCGCGTGGCTTGGGGTCGTCATCGAAGCAGGGCCACTTGCTCAACGACCTCAGGTCACTAAACATAGATGTAGTGGCCATCAGCGAGACCAGAATCTCCGAAGCACGGGCCTTCGCACCGATCTTCGGCGGCTACGATGTGTACGCATCTCCCATCCGTCTTGGATCGGGGGGAGGAGTTGCTGTGCTTTTTCGGAGAGGTTTGGATCTCGCCATACGGGCCATCTTCCTGGACCCAGAAGGTAAGTTGATGGTGCTATACGTGACCAGCGGAGACGGGCAAGCTTTCAGGCTAGTGACCGTCTATGCCCCGACAGGAGCAGGGCGGCCTGATTTCTTCCGGCGTCTGGAGACCTTTCTTGGAACGTCCCGCCCTTTAGTGTTAGTGGGCGACTGAAACGGGATCTTAGATGCACGCTGGGACTTTGTAGGATTAGCGGATAGGGGAGGAGGGTGCAAGAGCCTCATCAACCTGCTCAGGCGTTTTGAACTGTCTGACAGGTATCGATTGGATTTCCCTAATGTGCCAATGTGGACTTGGACAAATCGCATAGGGTCATCCAGATCATATCTAGATAGAGTATTTTGTAGGGAAATAGATAGGTCTAGCATAGGCTGTCCACAATTCAAGATAGTCAGCTACACGGACCACAAATTCATGATCTGTGTGCTTGACTTAGATAGGCTTCCTAGACGAGGACCCGGCTACTGGAAGCTAAACGCGTCCTTACCAGCGCGCAAAGCCTACAGAGACCGGATTAGCGAACTAGTTAAGCTGGCGTTGACGGGGGCCATCGTCAACAAGTGGTGGTTTGCTCTGAAAAGAGCAATTAGAATAGAGTCCATTAGGTTTAGTAAGGCTTTAGCAATAGAGAAAAATAGAGCAGAGAGAGAATTAGTTAGAAAATTAGACGAGGCGCTTAGCAAAGGCATCGCGAACGACGTACTTGCGGCGAAATTGACCCTTGACCAATTCTTCAATGCAAAGCACGAAGGCTGCGTTGTCAGAGCTAGGGTGCGTGCTCACAGACACGAGGAGACGAAAGCCGTTCAATGGGTCCGAGTGGCGGAGGCGCGTCGTGGCAACAAAGCCACGATCCGGTCTTTGGTGGACCACGACGGGCGCATGCTACTCGATCCCGGGCAAATGTGTGAAGCTTTTCAGCGACAATTCGCACAGCTGTTCGGGGGCAGCGGCGGGCCGGATGGAGGGATGGACTTTAGTGTCTACCTCGCCGGACTGCCGCGGCTCTCGGCCACTGAGGCGGAGTGTTGCGAAAAGCCGATAACAGCCGCTGAAGTACGGGAGGTAATGACTGGCTGCACAAGGGGTAAATCGCCTGGTTTGGATGGTCTGCCCTATGAACTTTACGTACAGATGCCATACTTGTTCGGAGGCCTCTTGGTGGACGTCTACTGCAACTGGCAACAGAACGGGACAATTCCCAGCTCTGTGAGCCGAGGAGCTGTGGCGCAGCTGAGAAAGGATCCGAACAAGGGGGATAACATAGATAATTTTAGGCCCATAACTCTGCTAAACACAGAGTTCAAGATTTTGGCCAAGGTGCTAGCAAAGAGGTTGGCGCTTGTCGTTGGTGGTCTGGTGGGAGAGGCGCAGACATGCGCCATTCCCGACAGATCCATCCACGACAACCTCCACCTCATGCGATACATCGTAGAGAGGGTAGCTAGGGAACCTGGCACGGGTAGGTCCTTGATCAATTTAAATCAGTCGAAAGCTTTCGATAGAGTCGACCATCTTTACCTAGCGGCAGTCCTGGGGGCGGGTGCCTTTGGGCCCGTCTTCAGAGGCTGGATCGCTGCCATGCACAGCGACATCTGCTCTGTGGTGAGAGTGAAGGGTCACCTTTTGGAACCGTTCAACATCATGGAATGTCTTCAGGCGCTCACAGCCCTCGACCAATCGGGCAATGTGATCGGTGGAAACTCCACCTTGGCGTTCTATAGAGGATTAGTGGAGGGGAAGAGCGACGACGTACTTGGGGAAACTCTAGGCGTCGACGAAAATCAACTAGCCAATCTCTTCGGAAGAACTTTCGGGCCGGGGCCTATGGACAACTTCCAGAAATCCCTGGCCTGGCAGTGCTACCGAGGAGCTTTGCCAGTTCGGGATAAACTCTACAGGGATGGAGGTGCCGTCAGCCGGGCATGTCCGAGATGCGCGCAGGGCGACGAAACCGTCCTGCACGCACTCGTCCAGTATCCGAGCATTGCTGACTTGTGGGTTTATGTCGAACACCTGCTATCGCGTGTAGGACGGATCCGGCTATCAGCTGAGTCCATCGTGAGGATTGCCCGACCCTCTTCCTTTAGCCGGGAAGGGCAGTCAGTTTTTATCTGTCTGGTGGCCATGACGAAAGAGATAGTATGGTGGACACGTTTGAAAGGGCTGAAGACGAGCACTTACCTCTTCGGTGATGCCCTGATTAACTTTTTCAAATTTCATTTGAAAAGGAAAATCAGGGTAGAGAGGGAAGTGCTCTCTTCCCAGCATTTTGTTGAACGATGGGTGAGAGAGGCAAGAATGGCCCGAGTGAATGGGCCTACTCTGAGTATGTGTCTGTAAATTAAAGGTGGAAAACTGGGAGAGGGCACTTGCCCTGGTGGTCAGGGTCACTGTGGCTTTTTAATGGGCTTTCTCCACGAATGTCCCTTGGAAGTCTCCCCCCTATTGAGGAATGTTTTCATTGTTCTATTATTACATCCTCTGTTTCTTATTTTTTTTTACACGCAGAAATGCCCTTTTGTACAGTCCTGTATTGTCCTGTACTGTCCTTAATGTCTACTTGTGGTTAATAAAGAAAACATTATTATTATTATTATTATTATTATTATTATTATTATTATTATTATTATTATTATTATTATTATTATTATTATTATTATTATTATTATTATTATTATTATTATTTTTATTATTATTATTATTATTATTATCAACAACTAGGCAAATAACAAATGCTAACTGCGAAAAGAAAACATCATTTGTTACAATGATGAATTATGAAGGCGCTTGTTAAAAACTTTCAATGAAATTTGAATCGTTGGTTTTAAGCTATTTGGTGGGTGAAGTAAAGAAAGAAAACATATAAAAACATATAACGTTTGAGCCTGCGAGGATGTCTGTAGTCTGGACGGCAAAGGTAAACTAATAATAACAACAACAATAATTTTCCCACTTTATGTCTACAAGGCGATTTAGCTTACATGCTTCTTGCTCTTCTCTTTATCCTCCAATATATCTATTTTAAAACTTATTTTCTGAGACTATAGTGAGTGTGAGCACAATTCTTTTGCACTTAACTGCCATGTAAAAAGGCAGAGGTTGCAAGTATTATGTTGTATTATTGTACGTTTCATAATTCATTTTAATAGGTTTGGTTTGAATAAATTAAGTGTATCTATTCATTATAGAATACACTAGACAAACCTGCAAGTTTTGCTGTTTCAAAACGTTTTTCTTCTACATTGTGAAGTTAACCTGTCTATTAGTTTGTGTGTTAGGCGTGGCCATTACGAAGCATAAGATTAAATGAAACTGCAACGTTCAGGTAAAGACAGCTATAACATGACATGACAGGGTGTCTTTAGAGATAAACACGTTTACTAAACTGCTTTTCAGAAAGTCTATTTGCGTGCCCATAATTTTCGTATATATATATATATATATATATATATATATATATATATATATATATATATATATATATATATATATATATATATATATATATATATATATATATATATTATTCAAAATATTAACAAATGAAGATATTCACATAATCAAAATATATGCTTTATTATATATATTTTGAAGGTATTGTGTTTTTTTTTCCAGTACGTCCTCGTCAGATAAAATATATGAATATGATTTGATATATGACATACCTCTACGGTCTTGTTATTACAATTCCAGTATTGGCAGATTGAATATCTTCATTTGTTAATATTTTGAATGATATTAAAACTCCAGGAATATTTCTTTGTTGAGTGCTTTTAATCTATTGTAAAACTGTATTCATTGAGTAATCAATGAACCATATTAATCTTTGGTTTTATATATATATATATATATATATCAAAATGAAAATCCGAAGGCAAGGTAAAATTCCAATCATTTAATCACGACACATGTTTCAATAAGAGATATATCAACTGTGAAGCCATGATCGATTATCACTGATCTCATCAGGTGAAAATGAATTGTCTTCAAATTCTTGATATGAGGGAGAAAAAATAACGATGTTCTCTCACAGAATTCATTCCCTCATATGGAGACACACCAGTCAGTCAGAGACATGGCGACTGCTATTAGCTTCAGTTGAGGTCATAAAAGTTTTCAGATTTCTATCGCTGCAAAAGACGCTGGACATCAATCAAATCTGTAGGGATACAGTCAGTCACAGTTAAAAGTGAGTGGGTACACACACACTCCACACCCACATACATCGGCTCGAGGTCAAAGAAATATATATACATATATATACACATCAACACAGTATTAAACCCGTAGAAATAGCGTGGGTGGGTACACACACACACTTTCACACACACCGAAGCGATGTCCGAGAAAAAAACAAATATAATAAAACAAATATAAGAATGTACCAACACAACACTCACCGAAAGTTAGTTCACAAAGCAACAGAAGCTATGTCGGTCAAATCTCAATTTGACGATGTAAATTGGAAATATTGGGTTAAACAACGCCCCCCCCCCATACGCGCGCGCGCAAGTAAGTTCAGTTCAGTGTTCTGCTACACGTGTATAGAACGAATTGTAACATCCATGTCTTCAAGTGTATGTTATGGTATATACACATCCGAATTGTCCAAAAAAGGGTATGTCCGGGTATATACACATCCACGTGAAGAGCAAGCAATCAGCTCATGTCGAACTCCTTGTGTACCGCTGTCCCATTGAGAATCCGTGTCACCAAATCCGTGCGTGCAAGCAACCGCAATGTAGGCCGGCAAAGGGCTCCGTGTAGGGTTGGGTATTGGGTAAATGCGTCCGCAAGTGCGATTTCCCGTCATATGGGCCAATGAGCTTTAAGATAGTTGTTTGAGTGGTGGAGGTGTGTTATCCAACACAGAAGGTGAAGTAAGAAAACACAGGACAGTAAAATCCAAAGGATGTGTGTAGGCCCATTAATGGTGTGTCAGTATTATTGTTCAATCCGTAACAGTGAGTCCTCCATGGTTAGATGATCACTGATCAAAACCTGGTCAGTCGGTAGGAACGTGACAGACGTAATTGTGGGAGCTCAATGTCTAAAGGAAATGGGTACTGTGTGTAGAGTTATGTATAGAGAGCGCAATCGGTCCTAACTAAGTGTGTAATCAATCTAACTATTTACTAGCTAGGTATTCTAAAAGAGAGCACTCAGCTGTGAGAACTCCGTGGAAACAGACCGAGTATCGTTTGTAAGTGCGCAAACAATCTTAGCCGTCTAACTACCTAAGTGTGTGACTGTCCGTTTATTGAGAGAACTCTATGGCTAATGTAGAGAGGGAGGAGTTATTGGTAGGTTACCGTCCAAAAATCCTGCGGAAGGTTTTCGAGGTTCTATGTTGACAGTTGCTGAAAAAATCTGCACTCCTATTAATTAATAGGGGGCCGCCTCTAATAATATTAAAAGTTTCAGCTATACATAAATTGCAGAGGCCAGTGCTGCCGTTATAAGGTTGGGCTGAGCAAACTGTGGACCAGGATAAGGAGTGCTCTATATTCTGATGTTTAAGCTTCCAGACTAATTCCGAAAGTGCCGTGCTATTTTTTTTTCATCTAATCTATTAAAGGTATGGCGGTGATTATACCATCTATCCTTAAATTCCGTGGCAGTTGCCCCAAAATACCTAAAGGTTATATCAGGAGTGGAGACCTTACAGTCGTAAACTATGTTTTTGGTAAGGTATTTCCCAGTCATGGGGCAGGTGGCGGTGCTTCTGCTGTTACATTTTTTGCTATCGATCTGGGTAGTTCCAGATGGACCACGGTACCTTTGGGGTCGGGTCTCAGTTCTAGTCTGCTCTGTGGGTAAATTCCCTGGGGTTGGGGAGACCCGACTCGCCTTACCTGTATGAGTCAGTTCCTCAATAGAGCTGCCATTGTCCCTGCCATGCCTAATTCCCTCATTTGGCTGTCCTAAGTCTACTATAATTCATCTTAGCTATATTCTGAGCTATGTTACTAGTTATGGAGTAGGACAGCTTGATGGTATTTCTATTGAATATTTTATAATATCTGTGCGATCTAGGGAAGCATTTGTCTAAGGCCCTAAAGAAAAGTTTAGCTATACCACAGGACTTTTCTGGTCCGATGCCTCTTGTTCCTACTAACTATATTAGAATTATCTGTCTCCCTAGTAGTTACTGCTCTATTGTAACTGGAAATTACCTGTGGGTCGATGGTGTCCTGGGGTGTCACGATTGTGTTCGGAATCGCCCAAGTCTCCAGGGCGGTGTACCCCCCCTCGATAGCCGGGGTTGTATCCACTATGCGTCTGCTTCACCTGTCCCTATTCCCCTTACTCGACCCTCGTTCCATACTGCGTTCAACGGTAGTTTTATCGGTTCCACAATTAAGGTTACCATTAGAGTTTCCGTTTTACGTTGCTCAGACCCAGTGTTAGTACCTGGGTGGTTGTTTCTATTAGTACCAACAGCATTGGGACTAGGCGGCAATACAACATGAAGTCTATATAAATCCTCCCTCGTATCACGCCTGCTGTTAACTAGAGTGTCACTATTTAGGCCTAAGCTATCGCGGGCAATGTTACTTCTATTATTTAATGGACGTTTGAATGAGATTCCCTCGCTATGCCCTGCGCGTTCCAGGGCGCTATTATAGTAATTCGAGATCTTATTAAAGGTATCTTCATTGGAAGATAGTCCTGAAATTCTACTAGAGACGCTTTTGGTAATACCGTTAGTGACTCTTCTAGGGTGGTTCGATTTTGCGTTGACATAGTTTAGATTCTCGTTGGGTTTGTGGTAAGGTTGGAAGAGTCCTGAATTGAGGTTAAGTGTAACATTTAGAAAATTAACTATCTTTACATTCTCTTCAAATACTATACTTAGGTCTATGCTCTTGAAGAATTTGCTAAGTTTTTTCCTCACCCTCTCTACCATACTATTATTATGGAACGACACAGTAAACAAGACGTCGTCACGGTAATCGCCGCCTCCCAGGTGGGGCATTTCCGCTCCGAGACAGTCAAGGAGGTAAAGGCCCACCAAATTCGTCACCTGGGCCGAGTCCGTGGATCCCATGGTGATGTCGAAATTGTCTGGCCAATCCTTCCTAGTCCACAGGTCACTGTTGAATTCAATTAAGGTTTTCCTAGCTAGGAGAATAATGCTAATTTCCTCGGATGTAAGGTCTGTGTGTAAACTACCAAAGTTAAGGGCCCTACCTAGAAGAGTTGGAGAGATTGAAGAGTAGTAATTAGAGATATCGACCTCAACTGAAGCTAATAGCAATCGCCGTATCTCTGACTGACTGACTGGTGTGTCTCCATACGAGGGAATGAATTCTGTGAGAGAACATCGTTATTTTTTCTCCCTCATATCAAGAATTTGAAGACAATTCATTTTCACCTGATGAGATCAGTGATAATCGATCATGGCTTCAGAGTCGATCTATCTCTTATTGAAACATGTGTCGTGATTAAATGATTGGAATTTTACCTTGCCTTCGGATTTTCATTTTGATACTTATACTCCGTTTTACATCATCTAGCTGTTCCCTCGAATGGAATTGGAGATATACAAAAGCGTGGAGACTTAATATTGCTAACATAAAGTTATTGGACCTTTTTACACAACCAATAATGCACCTTACTATATAACAACTATATATATATATATATATATATATATATATATATATATATATGTGTGTGTGTGTGTGTGTGTGTGTGTGTGTGTGTGTGTGTGTTTGTTTGTGTGTGTTTGTGTGTGTGTGTGTGTGTGTGTGTGTACGATGAAGTACTGTGGAGGTACAGTTACATAACTGATATCGATTAGTCAATATATCGATATTATCATGGTTCATTTCTCTTTATGGAATAATTGAAGAAATGAAATAATTAAGCACTGAACTTCGTCGTGTTTGATTTCATTGTTCAACTTACACACATACACAACCATATCTATCTCTCTCTATATATATTATATATATATAGTAATGGAGAAGTTTTGTTTATAAAGATACACGGAAAAAATCAAACATTGCATTCGACATATATAGCCGAGTATTTATAGATATTACTTTACAAACAAAATGCATGCATACACAGGTGTGTGATATTTTTAACCCTCTCACTGGCAGATGAACACACAATACAATTTAAGTAAGAGAGAGTGAATATTATGTAAATAGATACTTAGATATTTTCTAACTCCATATTATTTATGTTTCTATTTATTTTATTTTACATAAATCAGGCTGTAATGAATGGAGTGCTGTGTTTCTACTTCACATTTCATACGTTACATACAACCACCGACATGGATAGCCTAATGAGGCTCCCTGTC
>OZ024742.1:58936489-58971489 GCA_964016885.1 Eledone cirrhosa
CTTATATATGTGTATGTGTGCGCGCGTTTGAGTTTATATGTATGTGTGTGTGTATGTGAGACTTTACAAAACTGTAACACTTGTCATTTAGCTGCAACTGAATAATGTTAAAATAACGATATAAGAATCAATAGAACCAAACAAGATGATTAATTCGTAACATATAAAGATATATATATATATATATATATATATATATATATATATATATATATATATATATATATATATATATTGTATTATATTATATTATATTATAATATATTATATTATATTATAATATATTATACTATATTATACTTGTAGAAGTTATTTCTATATGAAATAAATATGCCTTTTCTTTATTAACCTATTGAGTACTTTATTTAACTGTATTTTTTTTCACTCCATTTTCAGAAAACCACACTTACTTATATATATATATAATGATCTAACATGTTGGACATATAAGCCCGTGGAGACGGAGAAAATAGACAGTGTCTCCCGGGCGAAGCTCTTAATTTTTTTCGTTTCTTGGGGCTTATATGACCAAATTCTTAGACTATTTCTCATAGTAAAAAGATATATATAGTTCAAGAACTACTGCTCGAACAATTTCTTAATAAACTTTTATTTTTTATACATATCTACATAGTTGTTTGTCGAAGATTCCTTGCGTTCTACTTTAAAGGTTTCCTGTTCTGTAACACTATGTACATTTTCGTCTTGTGTTCCTATCAACTGAATTGAAAGACCCGCTAGATGAATTTTTAACGCGAATTGCATTCGGTTATTTATTATTATAATTTTTTTTGAAGAGCTCTTAAAGTGCTGGAATGAGTGGTACTTCCACGTATTTGAAATCACAAACATACCTCTTCGACAGCTCACATGTAGGAAATATCTCTTTGCCCGTCCGTCTACTCTGAATTTTCAGTTTTTTTCGTTTGTCCCATGTGAAATTGTGGGACACACACACACACACACACACACACACACACACACACACACACACACACACACACACACACACACACACACACACACACACACACACACACACACACACACACACACACACACACACACACACAGAAATACACACACTCATAAATTCATACACACACACACATATATATATCTGCCCTGCTCGCACCATGTTCTCTCGTCTCGGCATCCAACTGTATCATCAGATGAGTGAATTGTGAGATCTCACTGTTTACCCTAAGACATATCATGTTTAAATTACTTCCAGGTGATATCGTCATTATATCTCTCATATAACAGATAATAGAAGTTGCATTTATACAGATGCCAATATATATATGTATATATATATATATATATATGTGTGTGTGTGTGTGTATTCACATGTATATGTATGCATATATATATATATATATATATATATATATATACGTAAATATAAAAACATAGACACATTTAGCTTGCAATCTTACACAGAATTTCTCACGGCTGTCTACACTAATCCATTCACGAATTGATAAACCGATGCAATTTGAGGCGATCTTCTGTGTGAAAAATAACAAAAGAACAGACGTACTTTGTTCTTTTCGTTGTTCAGGTTGTTTAGCTTCTCAGTGCTCCACTTCTAGAACTATCTTATCCCAATCTATCCGTGTCCTTTTCTTGTTATTTTATTTTATCCTTTTCTCTTACCGGTTTTAGTCATTAGACGGCGACCATGCCGGGGTATCGCTTTAATTTTGTCGATCAAATCAACCCCAGTACTTATTTTAAGTCTAGTACATATGTTATTGATTTCTTTTTTGTTGAACCGGTACGTTACGGGGGCTTAAACATAGGCACAGACACAAATCTAAACACAGATATGGAAACACAGCAACAATAACAATCTATACACATTACACACATACATGCATACATACCCACAATACATACACACATACAAACACATATGCACACATACATACACACATACACACACACATGCACACACACATATCTGTGTAGATGGATAGATAGAATATAGATAGAGAGATAGATAGATAGATAGATAGATAGATAGCTAGATAGATAAATAGAAAGACGGAGAGACAGATAAATAGATAGACACATAGATAGATAGAATGACCGACATACAGACATACAGACACACACACACACACACACACACACACACACACACACACACACACACACACACACACACACACATATATATATATATATATATATATGTATATATATATATAATATATAATATACATTTAATATATATGTACATATTTATTAAAAAGCATTGTTGTCTCTGCTCGAGACGAAGCGAGAGTGTATTTGAATACAAATGAGAAAAGTTTAACACCAACTCATTCAGTCTGTCATATTGTAATATGATGTCCAAGAGAAAGGCAAAAGCCTATACAGCTTAGTACCAGTGGAAATTACGAGCAAACGTAGAACACTAAATGCCTCTATAGACTTCCAATGAATCACGTCCAACACTATTGATCCTGTCAATCAACCATCACTGGTTTTATCGATCCCGAGAGAATGAAAATCTTTTAATTGTGGAGATACCAGTAATAGTGATTTCTAATTTAGGCGCAAGGCGAAAAGTTCGAGTGACCGGCAGAATCATTTACATCGATATCAGTATTTGACTGATATTTTATTTTATCGACCCCGGACAGATAATAAGGCAAATATGACGGGCAGATTTTTACACAAAGCGCTGGAACGAATGTCGCACAACGTTTATTCCGATACTCTGACGAATCTGTCAATTTTCCGCCAATATAATACAATACCAGTTACAATACACTAGGGATCAATTTAATCTGCTATTATCTCTACCAAAATGTGGGGCCTTGTCTTAAAAATCTGTATTTGACAACTTAATACTTGGCAACTCTCTCTCCCTCCTTTATCCCCCTCTCCTCCCTCCCTCTCAGTTCTTCACACAATGCCTCCCTCTTTCATTTTCTCTTTCTCTGTCACATGTTCACTCTATAGTTCCCAATACTTTCGGTTTCCTTCTTCATTCGTCTATTTAAAACAAATTCTTTGTTTGTTTCTTTCTATCCTTCCTTCTTTTTACTATGTCTCGGCTCAGTGTGAAGATATTTTATTTTATTTATACTGTTTAGGTAAAGAA
Organism: Eledone cirrhosa; assembly: GCA_964016885.1. Taxonomy (NCBI): domain Eukaryota; kingdom Metazoa; phylum Mollusca; class Cephalopoda; order Octopoda; family Eledonidae; genus Eledone; species Eledone cirrhosa. The sequence continues at coordinate 58,939,608 of OZ024742.1, forward strand.
AGCAGGACAGTAGCCATGATCCTTTTCAGGGCCTCTGTAATTGATGGTAGGGAGAGGGGGGAGGAAGTATCTTCACAACGGAGTCTGGCACTCAAGAATCATATGGTGGTATCAAACCAGTTGACGGATAAGAAATAAACGCCATCTCATTTGATATCTAAACCACATCAAGCTGTTACAGCAAAGTTTCAAATAATTGTTTCTACTTTTGGCACAAGGCCAGCAATTATCTCAGTGTATTACTGGTACTTTATTTTATCGACCCCGTAGGGATGAAAGGAAAAGTTAACCTCGGCGGGATTTGAACTCAGACCATAAAGGGCCGTAACTCTTTGCTGCAAAGCATGGCGTCTGACCCTCTACCGATACTGCCAAAGTTTCAAATAATACTGAATGGGAAGATAATAAACGATATAGAGTTTGAGGTTGATCTTTAACATCTTGTATTACGTACATAAAACCACATTAGCAAGACATTCTCGAAAAGTACAAAACAGCACTGTGACTGCATTACATAGAAAACAACTCTTTACTCTAACACTGCAAATTTTCAAACAATCTGTCCATGAGTAAATATACTATAAACATTTGAATTAATTAACCTATTTTTAAACATTTTCTGCTAAATCATTAAAGGATATCAAAGGTTAAATTTCATATAATGACATACATAGTTTAATTTGTACTCTAGAGTAACATCGCCGAAGTGAATTTATAAATATATAAAAGGAAAACATCGGTTTCGCGTATTCTTGTTCTAGCGATGGAACGGCCTACTTTACTCTCGTTAAATTAACGTGCAAGCGATTGGGTATTCGAAACAAACTATACCCTTAACGTAATTCTTAATAAGTTTTAGTGTGACACAGTATGTGCAACATGACTGGTCCTTTGAATTACAGGTACAGAAAATTTTGCATCATAATTGTTTCTACTATTGGCACAAGGCCAGAAAATTACCCAGTACATTACTGGTACTTTATTTTATCGACCCCGTAAGGATGAAAGGCAAAGTTAACCTCGGCGGGATTTGAACTCAGAATGGCAAGGGCCGTAACTCTATGCGTCAAAGCATGGCGTCCGAACCTCTACCGATACTGCCAATCCACCGCCAATTTTGCATCATAATGTAAGTTGCTGAGTATTACGCAAACATGCGTACCATAACGTAATTAATAGGAAGTTTCAGCGTAACACATTAGTCTACAATAAGGCTGGTCTTTTGAATTACAGGTACAGACTATTTTGTATCATAATGTTAGTGGCTGAATATTCCACAAATGTGTGAACTCTTAACATAATCATCAAGGAGTGTCGATGTGACTCAGCGTGTAAGAAGCCCAGTTATTTGAATTATAGGTACAGTAATCGATGTGACGGATTTCCAAACAATATCCATCAATACAATTTCACTAGTGAACCTCGGATCGATTAGAGACTATGGTAAAAGACATTTTTCCAAAACGACATGGAGAGAAACCGAACCCAGAACCTCATGATTGGGAAGCGAACTACTTAACCATGTCTGCGGCTGTCAGTTTATATTGTCATATTAATCGGATGTTGCATCTACGTCATATGTTGATTATACAACAAGTATTAATCTGTATTAAGTACCGGAAACATTAACGTAATCACAGAAAGGTTGCTAATAAATCAACGTTAACAAATCCTACAGGGCATTCATTTCTTGTTGTAATTGTAGGAAACGTCAACCTGTATGTCATAAGGATGTATACCACATACTACTACTACTACTACTACTACTACTACTACTACTACTACTACTACTACTATATCTCTCTCTCTATTTACACACACACACACACACACACACACACACATATATATATATATATATATATATATATATATATATATATATATATATATATATATATATATATATATATATATATATGTGTGTGTGTGTATGTGTATGTGTGTGTTTGTGTGCGCTCCAAAATAGCGATATACATATGAATATACGTTTTTTATACTTAATGTTTTTCATAAACATCCCGTATATTTAATAATATACGGGATGTTTATGAAAAACATTTTGAAGGCCTTTCGCTATGAATTTTAAGGGTGTGAAGAATGTCACATACTCAGCTTCAGCAAAAAACAGGGGGAAGTAATCGACGATGCTACCGTTTCTCACTTATAAGTGGTTATCGAGACTACATATCTCTCCGCTTTTGTTGAAGCTAAACTAAGCTGGATTCTTATAGAATTTTGCATATGTTTATGAGTTGATGAAACTCATTTGCCCAAGGAGCAGTAGGAGGCTCGGAATAAATAAAAAAATTCTATTGGTGCTCCAAAATAACAATATATATATGAATGTACATATTGTATATTTAATAATATACGGGATTCGGAGCACCAATACACATTTTTAATTTATGCCGGGGCGGCTACCCCACCGTATACAAACGAGTTTCATAAAAAACAGGAGATTCAGCGTGACACAGCGTATAACGAAGCTGGTCTTTTTAATTATAGTTACAACTCATTTTCTCATGAAATGTGTAAGTAGCTGAGCATTTCATAGACACATATACACTTAACCTAATTCTCAGGGAGATTCAGCGCGACATAGTATGTGAGAATGCTGGCCCTTTTACGGATAAACCTATTTTTTCTACCAGAGTAGATTGATGCAATGTGAAAAATAAAGTATTTTGCTCGAGGATACCACGCGTAACCGGGAATAGAACTCACGACCTAATAATCGCAAGCCAAATACCTAAGCCATTCGCCTTCGTGCAGCCTTGTAGAAGATCGCCTAATCTCATACGGATGTGAACCATAACATTGTAACTAATAATTCTAATTGCTTCTTAAAAATGCTTTGATGCAAAGAAATTACACTGAATTAATATTTAATTAAAGACATGGAGTGTAAGAAAAAATGTCTATTATTCCATTTACAAATAGTTTCAACGGAAATGATATGTAACTAGTGAAATGTCTGCAAGAGTTCTTGACACGTGAGCAATTAGTAAGAACAGAGGAAAGTTTCAGAAAATACCATCACTAAGTTATATAAATGTTGCAAGGGTTTTAAAGAATAGTTATTTGCTTTTAACATTTACAATTGTAGCTAATTATATATGTTAAACAAGAATGCTGATTCGGAAGCTGAAATGGTTAAGCCATATTATTTTATTATTTTATTCTTCTGTTCTTTTACCAATTTCAGTCATTACACTGTTGCAATTCTAGGACCTCATTCGATTTGAGTTGACCAGTACTTATTTTTCAAGTTTGGTACATATTTTATCGATCTATCGAAATGTTACGTTACAGGATATATATAAACAGTAAACTTAAACACCTACCCCCACACACACATGCGCACGCGCACACACACACATATGTATGCAAAAAGTGAACGGAAAACAACACAGCAAACGATACAGTACAATGAATATATATATTAGTTTAACGCTTAATATAGTAGGAAAAGAGTCTTAACGTTTCGGAGGTTAGTCATTCATCGAAGATAGATTGAGAAATAAAAGAAGAAATAGAAAGATACAGGAGAGTGAGAAGAGGAAGAAACGGAATAATGTTTTGGAGAAAGAACACGTATGTTTTCAGTCAACCAATAAACAAAAGGCATTTCGACTGTTTCCGTCAACCAAATTTCACTCATGAGGCATTGATTAATCCAAGGTTTGTTATGGTAGAAGACATCTGAACAAGGTGCCACGCAATGAAGCTGAATCTAAGATCACGAGGCTGCGTAATTAACTTCTTAACCACACAACCTCGGGATCGATAATTTAAATATCAGATCTCTAGAGGAGTCTATAAAATTGTTTATGCCATCACCTTTTATACATTACCATTGGAAGAAATGATTATATAGAAAGATAATCTTAAGGTAGGATAATACATAATCCATTGCTCAGTTTGACACTGCCACTTAGTTTTGAGTTAAAACTTTGTTAGAAATGTTGATCTCTGGGGAAATCAGAGAATTGGTGAAACAGCATAGAATGTACTCGCTAAACGATGTTGTATAAACTGAATGTTTTTGAAAAAAATTATTTAGTGATAGTGTTTTTTAAATTAATTAAAAGTGACGGCCATGTGTTCTTATGTCACTCGACAAGTCGTAAACGTGGCAAACAAATCCATACAGTAAGTTTAAAAGAAATCACCAGTAAAACGTTCGTTTTGCTGAACTTGTTTAACTTGTTGTCATAAGACTTCACCCCTTTACATGTATGTATAGAACTGAACTTCAGATGGAGTTGCAGGGGCGCCGACGTACGGTGGTTCTTGTGCATTTTTTTTACAAACTTCTCGGGAGATCATCTATTTTCCTAGTTTGAACACAACCGATTTCTTCCAGGAGAGAGAGAGAGAGAGAGAGAGAGAAAGAGAGAGGGGGGGGGGGGGAGAGTGTGTGTGTGTGACAGAGGGGAAGCGAGACAAAGGTATAAAAGAAACAACGGTACCAGTACTAGAGAGGTACTTTTTTATCGAGCTCCAAAGGATAGAAGGCAAAGTTGACCTCAGCGGGGTTTGAATTCAGAGAGCACAGAACCGGAAATAGTACTGCATATCATTCTATCCGACGTTCTAAAGACTTTGCCAATTCGTCGCCCATTTCTCTATTTAACTTAACTTTATTTACACCTCACTATCATTGCGTTTATTCATGTGTTGTTAATTCTCTATGAATTAAGAACGATAAAAAACATGACCGAGTACTTTCACTTTGTATATAATTAAAACACTATTTCCTCATTCTTTATTTTACAGCAACAACTTAATGGTTAATGGTTAGTAGTTAGTAGCTAATAGTTAATAGAATAGACACTAATTAAATGATACGCAAGCCGTACTGAATGACACACACATCTTCAGACATGTCGTGGACACTTTTAATATAGGCGTGTGTGTGTATGTGTATGTGTGTGTTTGTGTGTAACTCTCCCTCTCTCTTTCTCTCTCTCACTCTCTACACTCTCTCACACACACACACACAAACACACACATATATATATACATATATATATACATATATATGTATATATATATAAGTATAGGAATATGCTTGTGTGTGCGTGTTCGTGGATACGTGTATATATGTTATATATGTTTATGTATTCATTTGTATATACAAACATCCACACACACACATATGTGTGTGTACATATATATATATATATATGTATATATGTTTATGTATTCATTTGTATATACATACATCCACACACACATATGTGTGTGTACATATATATATGTATGTATATATATATATATATATATATATATATATATATATATATATATATATATATATATATATATATATATTGTGTGTGTGTATGTAATATGTAGAGGATTAACAAATATGACAGTAACACATACATTATCAATCAAAGAAGCAATTGTGAAATAACCGTAGTTAAAGGTCGTGCAGTTAAAGGTCAGTGTTGGTGTGTTGGCTAAGTTGATAACCTGTTAAACACTTCAACAATTCTCTTTGGAAGCAAATCTCTTTATTGGTCATAACATTATAGCAACAGGAAGTGGAAGGCAACAGCGATATTTAACAAGCACAAATCTTTGCACACACGTATATATGTATATATATGTATATATATATATATTTAGGTTTGTTGGTTTACCACTCGATAGAACTGGTCATTCCGTATGGTTAACTTCGATGTAATATTATGGAGAGCACTCAACGTAATGCAACTCACCCGTCTTCGTTTGTGTAGTTGGTGGTGCGAGTACGGAGTTATAACAGGAGGTTGTACTGGTGTCATTCCTTGAAAAGTTTATTATACTATGACCATTTCAATGATCGGGTTCAGTATGAATCCGGTGACATCATCAGGTATTCGAAATATAAGAAAGGAATATAATAGACAAAATCCATGGGGCTGAAAATCAGAGACATGAGGGCGACCGAACATTTAGCAACTTCTACCCCGGTCGGCTGCCCTCAATATATAACATACATGTATATATATATATTCGCTCATATATTCACACAGCTTATGCTGAAAGAATAACTATGTTGCTTGTGTTTATTTCCATCTTCGGTTAGCTTCCCCCTGTGTTGTTTACTTGTCTCACTAGCTTTACGCGTTTCTATTGTCCTAATAACTTATTTTAGTTATTATCGCTCCAACGTGAGGTATATGATTTTTAATGCGATGAAATACCCATGATCGTTTGGTAAATCACTGATGAGGGACTCATTTTATAACATGTTATCCATGTGCAACCAGCAGTATTCTTCTCACCCATATTTTTCACATATATATATATATAATATTAAGGATACTATTTATAGTTATGTATATTTTAAACTATAAACAGGGAAGGTCAGTAATTTATTACTATCTTATTACCAGTAAGATAAATAGCTCAATGTAAGAACATCAGTTGTTCTACAGAGCAGTTATATAGAATATATATATGACCAAGGGATTTGCACCTAGAAAGTTGCCCTCCGAAGCACAAGCCCAAGCAAGGTTGTTTGTGGAGGACCAGCAGTCGCCTATGCATACTAGTCTCCCATCTCCACGACACCAATGTTGTTCAAGTGAAAGGCACAGGCTGATACAGCCGGGTACCAGTGACGTCGCAACCCATTTCTACAGCTGAGTAAACTGGAGCAACGTGAAATAAAGAGTCTTGCTCAAGAACGCAACACATAGCCCGGTTCGGGAATCGAACTCATAACCACACGATTGTAAGCCCGACGCTCTAAACACTAAGCCATGCACCTTCACACATACACACACACATATATATGTATATACATATATATCTATATCTATATATGTGTACACACACACACACACATATATTTATATATATATGTATATTATATTATATATATATATATATATATATATATATATATATATATATATATATATATATATATATATATATATATATATATATATATATATATATATATAGCTATATATATATAATAACAATAATAATAATAATAATAATAATAATAATAATAATAAGTTATGCAAAATTTCCGACGGGTAGAGTGCTGGTGAAGCCAACGAATGCAAGAAAGCTTCACTCGCATCTATTCCCAGGTTGCAGTTTCTGGAATCAAGAAACAAGATTGGTCTTGTTAATAAATTAGGACAAGCCATATTGAAAGAATGATTTCGGTTTAGCACCATTTATCCGAACAGAGATACTCGGGCATTCGTACAGAGACCATCCGTGCGGATCGTGTTGGCAGAAGGAAGGGTGGAACTGCCATTTTCCTGCATGATTCCTTTACGACAGATGTAACACAACATTCTCCAATGGCTACTGTGAATCAGTCACTGTGCACAATAAAGCCAATGACATGACATTAATTGGGCTCTATAGGCCACCACAAACACCCATAATCTGCTTCAAAGAATGCCTCAACAGTATTAAATGCTTTATTAAACAGTGCCATTCTAGCAACATACTTTTGATGGGAGACTTTAATCTACCCTGTGTCGATTGGTCTACATGTAGTTTGAAACCAGGCACGCCAACCTCAACCACTGACAAAGAAGCTGTCGAGTTACTTCTTGACTTCATGAATGAGTTTTTCTTGTCCCAACTTGTCCTTGCACCAACAAGGCATGAGAAGAACATTCTGGATCTAGTGTTTAGTAACCACACTAACGCTATCCATAATATTACAGTGGAAAAAACCCTTCTCTCAGACCATGACATGGTTCTTTGCAACCTGAGATTCCATCAGCCGAAAGCTAATCCCAGGGTCCTCTTTCCAGCCCACCCATTTGATAACATGGATCTCTACGATGCCAACTGGGATGCAATTATGAACGAACTATCACATATTGACTGGTCTTTTACACACGCACACATTTCCACCAACATCTTGGCAGATCTTTGTAGACACTGTCACAAATATATGTACAAAACACACACCACCAAAACCTGTGAACAAAACAAAGTGCAGTATCCCTCAAAACAGAAAAACAATTATCAGAAAAATAAAAAGAACAAACAAAAAAATTAACACTAAAATACTGCCAACAGCAACACACACATTCGATGGCTTTGCCCTGCTGGAGTCAAAAAAATATAACCTCCAACAATGCATGATGACCATCATCAATAACCAGAGAATAGCTGAAGAGAGGTGGGCCATTGAGAAAATCAAACTCAACCCCAAAGTGTTCTTTTCATGTGTTAAAAAACACAAGGTCACCGTCTCCACTGTTGGCCCCCTAGTTGATGAAAATGGCACACTCCAGGACAATGCTAAAACCATGGGCGAGATACTGCAGAAACAATACTGCTCTGTTTTCAGCAATCCTGATATGGCCGATCTGGGCTGTATCAGTGATGTTAATCCCCCACACACTATATCAGACATAACGTTTGGCGCCCCTGATGTCTTAGCAGCCATAAACGAAATTAAACACAATTCAGCAGTAGGCCCCGACAGGTTCCCTGCTTGTGTCCTGAAGGTGTGTCGACACCAACTTACATCTCCTCTTGCTAATCTGTTGAGGAACTCACTGGACACTGGCTATATTCCTGAAAACCTTCTGACCCAGTCCGTGTCCCAGTCTTCAAAAAGGGAAATAAGTCCCTTGCAGTGAACTACCGTCCGATCTCACTCACCTCTCATATTATCAAAGTATTTGAGAAGGTGGTGAGATCACGAATAACCCACTTTCTTGAAAGCAACGGCCTGCTGAACTCCAACCAACATGGGTTCCGTAATGGAAGGGACTGCCTAACGCAGCTCCTGCATCACTTTGACGATGTTTTGAGAGTCTTGGAGAGGACTCTAACACTGATGTCATCTACCTTGACTTCAGCAAGGCCTTCGACAGGGTTGATCATAAGATTCTACTGAAAAAAACTATCCAATGTTGGTGTCTCTGGAAGGTTACTACAGTGGATCAAATGTTTCCTGACAGGCAGAACCCACCATGTTGTAGTCGAAGGAGTAAAATCAAGCCCTGCCAAAGTCAGCAGTGGCGTCCCACAAGGCACTGTGTTGGGCCCACTTCTTTTCATCATCTATATTAATGACATTACTGACATCATCAAGCACAGCAACATAAGAATCTTCGCAGATGATTCCGAGCTCCAATGGCTCATCAATGAGGTGGGTGACCGGACTTGCCTTCAGTCAGACCTACAGGCTGTTATCCAATGGGCAGAAAAGAATAATATGCTGTTGAATAAGGATAATTTTGAATTAATCCACTTTGGAAAAAAGATGCCCTGAAACTACCATACTCTCTTCCTTCGGGTGAAACTCTAGTGGAATTCAATAAGACCAGAGACCTGGGAGTAATTGTGGACAACAACATAAGCTGGGCCACTCATATAAACAGCAAGTTGATATGGCCCGCAGAATGTGTTCCTGGATTCTCAGCACTTTCCAGTCAAGAGATATCCACTCTGTTATCCTTCTCTTCTCCATTTTTGCCCGATTCCACCTTGAATACTGTGGTCCATTGTGGTCACCCCGCACGAAACAAAGTATCATGAAAGTTGAAGCACCCCAAAGGTCAATTACAAAAAAGATAGATGGCATGACAGGCCTTGACTATTGGAAGCGATTAGAAAAGCTCAACCTTTATTCTCTCCAACGTCGCCGTGAGCGCCACATTATCTGCATGATGTGGAAAATATTCCATCAGCTTTGCCCAAATGATGTTGGCATCACCTTTAATGTACACCCAAGGCTTGGGCCTTGTGCTATCCGCCCACGACAAAAATCTCACTCGCATCTCATAACAACAATACGGCACAATTATTTCACCTCAATTGGCCCTGCTCTCTTTAACATTACACCAAAACATATCAAAGCAGAGACAGACCCCACCAAGTTCAAGAAGTCTTTGGATAAATTCCTTCAAGAAATCCCGGATAAGCCTCCTACACCCGGATATGCCTCCGTAAACAATAACTCTCTGCTCGAGTGGGCCATGGTGCCCAAACACTGATTTGTAAGACTTCGCTAGGTGGTGCTATTAAGTTAGACATGGCCTGGGCCAATACTGGCCGAAACCTATCAAAGTTATCAAAGTTATCAAAATTATATATATATATATATATATATTTATTTATTTATTTTGTCAGTAGTACTAAGACAGCGTTAAACATAATTGAGAATGTATATGAAAGCATATACTATATAGATATCCACAATAAACCTATGAGAACTTCGCTATCACAGAAAAGAAATATATATCAGTTCCTATTAGTAGTGATAAACAATTGTGTTTCTGAGCAGATGTAGTACAGAGAGAGGGCTGGGAAAGACCAGGTTTGATTTCTACTTCCCTTGTAATTACTGTTAATGTTCTTCTTCTCTATACCCTCTGTCAGTCTGCTTATTTCCCTGTCTGCCTCTCTGCTACTACTATGGAATATATCCCTCTCAGCATTTATCTATATTTCTGTCTGCACGCATGCGCACGCACATACACACGCACACAAACACACACATACACACACACACACACACACATAATCCAAGTATCTCATACCCATTACGACACCACCATCAACATGACAATATGATAAACATGGTAAATATACTGGCAACAAGAACCTTATATTGGATTTCTAGTATAGGCACAAGGCTAGTAATTTGGGGGAGGGAAAAGTCGATTAAATCGACCCCAGTACGTCACTACGTTACTGGTGCTTTATTTTATCGACCCCGTAAGGATGAAAGGCAAAGTTAACCTCGGCGGTATTTGAACTGAGATCGTAAAGGACCATAAATCTAAGCTGCAAAGCACGGTGCCCGACTCTCTACTGGTACTGCCAATCCACCGCCCTTTATATTTGAATTAATAAACATGAATAATGATGATAGTGATGCCAGTGGTGGTTGTGATGATGATGATTATGATGATAGTAGCGGAAACATAGAAGAGACAGAGGGGTTAGGATTGATGTGTGGTGGTGGTGTGTGAGAAATTGGGATCAATAAAGGTGAGGGAGAGAGATAGTGCGGGAGAAACAGATAGATAGAGATAGAAAGGGAGCGATAGAGCGAACGGGTGAGAGAGAGAGAGAGAGAGAGAGAGATAGAGAGAGAGAGAGAGAGAGAGAGGGAGAGGGAGAGAGGAAGTGACAGTGGCCATATCATGTCTGAAGAATGGGACCCGAAGAAGCTTTAGTTGTTATTTCTGCGAAAATGTTCCCCTGTTCGCTTGTGAACGAGTCATATATAATATATATATATAACATGTGCCCCCCCCCCCCCCCCACATACACACATACGTCTCTCTCTCTCTCTCTCTCTTTCTCTCTCTCTCTCTTTCTCTCTCTCTCTCTCTCTCTCTCTCTCTCTCTCTCTCTCTCTCTCTCTCTCTCTCTCTCTCTCTATATATATATATATATATATATATATATATAGCATTTCCGCATCCCCTTATTGGAAAAGGCCGACCAGTACGATGCTATACCATTATTGTATATGAGGATGAAAATTATGAGAAGTCGTACTCCAAATGTTAGCACAGAAGAAGGAACGAATGAAGAGAGAGGGGTATAGAAAGCACTGTCAAATTCCAACCCCTTTCCTCTATTTCTTACATCAGGAAATAATGGAGCTGGGAATTGGGGTAGGCCATTGTATGTGTATGGTGTGTGTGTTGGTGTGGTAGTGTAGTGGGGTTGTGTGTGTGAATAGAAGTGGGGTATGTGTATATGTGTGTCTGTTGGGGGCGGGCGATTACTTTGTTTATCACCCACAATAGGGTCAACTACGTAGAGGTCCATTGTGTTTCCTTTCTTTTTCTGCCTACATAAGATTTAACATTAATTTGCCATTTAAAGGGACCCCTAATTATACAATTTCCTCTCCCAAATGTTTACGAAACTGTACAGAAGTTTCACTTTTTTGTTCATATTGTTTTGACGTATTGCCATTGTTTTTAGAAAGTTTGTGGGTAAGACAGTGAATTGGCAGAGTCGTTTGAGCGTCGGATTAAGTATGCTTCGGTATTTGTTCCGGCTCACTGTACTCCGAGTTCAAATTCCGCCAAGGTCAATTTGTTATATATATATGTATATGTATATATATATATAGAGAGAGAGAGTGCTTTCCTGGTGATTTCTCCCGAATGAAACAGTTCTAGTCCTGTAGAAGCCATTTCTATATTTAATATTTATATTCTGATATGTATTGAGTACTTACTGTGGTTACCCTCGATTGAACCCGGGATATATATATGTGTGTGTGTGTGTTATCATTTACACGTATATATAACAAATATATATATCGTGGAATCGAACTCATGATCGTGAGTCCCAAACCCTAAATCTCTAACCCACGATAATGTTGATGTTGATGCTGATGTTGATGCTAATGTCAATAGTGTGAATAATTACAACATGTCACAGTAACAACAACAACCCACCATCCCTCCCACCATCACCCCACTCCCCCACTCCCACTCCCTCTACCAAATAACATTTATCTCAGAAATCTTTTGTTTTAGTGTTTTTTTACTTTCTTTTCTTCAGCCGATTTTAAAAAAATACTTTCTCACATTTAATTGGTTTCTTATTTTTTTCTCATCCATGATATCTCTTTCTCTCTCTCTCTCCCTTTTCACACACTCACACACACATACGCACGCACACACATGCACTAACACATACACACATGCACTCACACATACACACGCACACAGACACACACAGAGACACACACACACGCACGCACACACATGCACTAACACATACACACATGCACTCACACATACACACTCACACAGACACACACAGAGACACACACACACACTCACACACATACACACTCCTACACACACACATAGACGCACAGACACACATAATACACACACGCACGCACACACACACACACACACATTCACTCACACATACACACTCACACAAACACACACTCACACACACACACAGACAGACACACTCACAAACAATCTATCCTCCTACTCTCTTTTCTCTCTTACAAAAGCCATGCATTTCTCTCTGCATTCTCCAACTCCTCCCTTTCCTCCTTTCTCTCTACCTCTTCCTTGCAACTACCCTTGCTATCTCGTAGTCGCTGTCTTCTCACTTTTCCCATCTTCAGTCAGATTCGTCTATCTATCTATCTACAACTTCAGGCCCATAACTCTGCTCAACACAGAGTTAAAGATTTTGGCCAAGGTGCTAGCGACGAGGTTGGCGCTTGTCGTCGAGAACCTGGTAGGGAAAGCGCAAACGTGTGCAACCCCGACCAGGTCCATACACGACAACCTCCACCTCATGCGATACATCATAGGGAAGGTGGGTAGTAAACCCGGCTTCGGTGGGGCTCTGATCAACTTGGATCAGTCTAAGGCATTCGATAGGGTCGACTATCGATACTTGGAAGCGGTTCTCAAGGCGGCCGGTTTCGGTCCCGTGTTCAGAGGATGGATCGAGGCGATGCACACCAGCATCTGCTCGAGGGTCAAGGTGAACGGCTACCTATCGGAGTCATTCGCAATCACGCGTTCCATTCGACAGGGGTGCCCTCTCTCCTCCATTCTGTATGTATTGACTCTAGAGCCTCTACTGCGGAAATTGGAGCTGCTGCAGGGCATCCCTCTAGAACCGGGACTGCGGAAAGCGGCGTCGGCTTATGCCGACGATGTGACGGTAATGGTGTCGAGCACCTCGGAAATCGGGGTGATCGGCAACTTACTGAAAGAATACGAAACGCTGACGGGAGCAAAACTAAACCCGGACAAGTCTGTCGGTTTGCAACTCGGTACGTGGAGAGGCAAACCGATGACGTCCGACAGCGTAGTTGGACGCTGGACGGACGGACCGGTGAAATTGCTCGGGGTCTGGTTCGGTCCAGACCTCCAGATGGAGAAAAACTGGAACGAGGTCACGGCCAAGGTGTTTGCACTCACCCAGAAGTGGGCAGAGTGCAAACTGTCCTTGAAAGGTCGAGCGGTGGTGGCGAACACTTTCATAGCGTCCGTCATCTACTACCGCTTGACTGTCGTGCCTTGTCCCGTGAACACCTCGCCAAGATGGAACGCATGCTCTTCCAGTTTCTGTGGAAGAAGCAGGCTCCGTTGGTGAAGAGATCCGTCTGCTGTCAGCACCCTTCCAACGGAGGGCTGGGAATGCCGTGGCTGATGATGCGCAAACATGCGCTGAGGCTGCGGCATCTCCAGGTATTCCTCACCGACCCCTAACCGGTGTGGGCACCGTTTGTGAGACAGGCTTTCCACAGCTCGTCTCGCTGACGGAGCTGCAGTCCTGGGTCAAGAAAAGACCGAAAACGATGGGCGCCTGGCACATTGAATGCGCTAAGGCGCTCACAGTCCTCTGGCAAGCGGGCGCAGCAATCAGTGGAGACTCCACTTCGACATTTTATAGAGGGATTGTACGTTACAAGGGCGACGACGTGCTCGGAGAGACTCTGGGCGTCGAAGACGATGGGATCACCAGTCTGTTTGGTAGGACTTTCCGCCCGGGACCTATGGACAACTTACAGAGATCCCTGGCCTGGCAGTGCTACCGAGGAGCTCTACGGGTTCGTGACAAGAACTACAGGCACGGACAGGGATCCTTCCAAGAGGACGTGTCCAAGATGCGCGCAGGACATTGAAACAGTCCTGCACGCAATTGTACACCGCCCGGGCGTAACCGACCTGTGGAACCATGCAGAACAACTGCTGTCGCGTATGGGACAAATTCAGTTGACTGCCGAGTCCATAGTAAGGATCAAACCGCCAGCCTCTTTCAAAAACGAAAGAGGGGCGGTTTTCCTCTGTACGGTGGCTATGGTGAAAGAAGTTATATGGTGGACGAGGTTGAGAGGACTGAGGACAGATGACTTTCTCTCCGGACAACAATTGATTCCCTTCTTTAAGTATCACTTTAGAAGGAGAATCAAAGTGGAGAGAGAGGCACTGCACCCCAGTAAATTTACTGAAAGGTGGGTGAATGAAGCGAAAATGGCCCTAGTGATTGGGCCTTCTCTGTTTATAAGCCTGTAGGTTGAAGAAGAGAGCAAAAGGAAGAAAGGAGCTCTTGCACAACACGCTCCTGGAGTTGAGGGTTGTTCTATCGACGGGGTATTAAACAGCCCATTTGTGGTGCCTCCCCCCTATTGGGGATTTCGACTGTTGTAATTGTTTGTTTTTATATTTTTGACATGACTGTATGTAAAATCCCCGGCATGTCTTTGTATTGTCCTCTTTTCTTGTACGCCCTTGTGGCTAATAAAACATCTATCTATCTATCTATCTATCTATCTATCTATCTATCTATCTATCTATCTATCTATCTATCTATCTATCTATCTGTCTATCTATCCATCTATCTCCGAATGGCATAGACGTGCTTCACATCGGCTCCGCGAATATTGGAGATATTACGTCTTAACAGTAAGTGTTTGTCTGTATTCTCGCGTTATTGTGTTAATTAACCCCCTTGCCTGGGTCTTCGGACATTAGGGTTAATTTATTTCACCCCTTTTGGGGTGAAATTTTTCCTCCTAAAAATCTTGCAATTGTCTCTACGCTAGTGGTAATGACACGCCCACTAAACAAACTAAAGGAGAGCGAGTAGCTGCGGCAACAAGCCACCCTACTGAAAGAATAATGATTATTAGAAACATTGAAAAAATGGAACCTAACCCTAATGAAAAAAATGTGGAAAAAATTAACTCGGAGAAATTGCCAAAATTAATGGATGACGTTTCGACTTTTCACGGCGCCACGCCCACCAGCAAAAGTGAAAGAGAAGTAGTAGCTGTGACTACAAGTCTCTCGGATAATGAAAATATAAGTGAAGATTTTGAAAAAATGGAGTCTAACCCCAAAGAAAAAAAAATGTGAACGAATACACCAACATAAATAACACAAACACAACAAAAACAACTTTCGCACAGACAACAAAAAAATCTATCATATATACACCTATAGACTTAACTGCCGCCAGAGAGAAACTGGCAGAAGCAAAAAAGCACATAGTCTTGGGGGAGAACGGAATGTTTTCCATTAATTCCCCCCAGAATTCAAGAAAACGAGACTAGAAAACACTGTTCTGTTTAGAACAGTCCTAAACCACACGAGAAAGCCAGCACAGCCCAGCCAAATGGAGATAGAGTTGGTCCTAAAAGACCATATGAAGAATATTCTCTTCATACGAAAGGACCGACTCTATGGCAGCATTTCTGTTTTAACAAAAGACAAGGAAACAGCACAGAGGCTTTCCATAAGCCCACTCTCATCAACAGCATACAGTTCCTATCCCTCCTACATGGGTAGAAGAACTCAGAGAGTCAAAATACAGACAATGCTGCCCACAATGGACTTCTGGTGGGCTCTTCCTGGCTTCATAGACATGGGCGAGGACACAGTGCTGTCAATGGGGAAGGCATCTGGAGATGCGTTCCTGGGAATGGGCCTTGACCTACTAGTCCAAATGAGGCCCGAAAGAATAGCGCAAATCCCGGATCGCATCTGGCTGGATGACCTCACCCCAATATATATAATTGTAGAGGGGAGAAAACCAGCATGCTATTCATGCACGGAAAGGGGACACGTTAAGGCTAACTGCCCGAATCGTATCCCCCAAAAAGGACTATTGCCCACACCCACCACAAACAGTACACCAACACCACCCACCTCCAAAAATACACTAATACCACACACAGCAAACAAAATACAGACACCACCAACCACAAGCACAAGACAAACATCACCTCCACCAGCACCAAACACAAGCACGACACAAAAATCACCACCACCATCACCAACCACAACACAAACATCACCACCACCATCACCAACCACAAGCACGACACAAACATCACCACCACCACCACCACAAAACACATTCCAAACAAATAATAAAAAAAACAGCAACAAATCTACCCCTCCCGCAAAAAAACAACAACCAGACACCACGTCCCTCCCACCTAGCGCTGAAGAGTTTCCCCCAACTTCTGAAGAAGAAGGAGGAGAAGCCTTCAGACAAGTTAAAAGAAAAAAACGAAAGCACACACCCAGCACACCACAACAACAAATAACCCACACACAAACACCAACTCCAATCAAAAACACCCCACCCTCGACAAACAAAAATAAATCTGCGCCTCCCCCCTTCGAAACATTGACAGCATCACAAAAAAAGACTTTGCAATACACATATATAAATAAAGAAAACAAAAAACTGTTTAAATTAATAAACAATAGCCCTTTGGTGCAGACCGAAGGGCCAAAATTTATCTCAACAGAGAACTTCACCCATTTAAAAATGATAAAGGTCCCTCTGGACCTTTATCGTTCCTTAAAAGAACAATTTAAACAGGACGTGAGCCCCCCCTGTTTAAAAACGTTAAATCGCGTCCTCTTGAAAGATTTCCCCATAACCTCCCTTCTCCCTGACACAACTCCAAATACCCCAACCCCACCACACTCGGATACCCCCACACCACCACAAAACATCCCTCCACCCAACACACCCGACCCCATGGAAATTACACAACCCGGAGAGGTAGGTGCTTTTCTTTCTTCTCTTTCAACACCAAAATAGATCAATTGAGAGTTGGCTGTTTGAATGCGCGTGGCCTGGGCTCAGCTTGGAAGCAAGCAAAGCTTCTAAGTGACCTCAGGTCACGAAGTATAGATGTGATAGTTGTTTGCGAGAATCGGATCAGCTGCGTGCGACAGCTGGCTCCCGCCTTCGATGACTTTGAGATGCACGCATCTCTCTGTCAACCCGGAGGCGGGGGTGGGGTTGCCGTACTGCTGGATAAACGTCTGGCTCTCGACGTACAGATTGTTCACTCGGACCCGGGGGGTCGATTACTGGTGCTGGACGTCGGAGGCGGTGAAGGCGGGGCTTTCAGACTGGTCGGTCTTTATGCCCCCTTCGGGGCTGAAAGAGCCGACTTCTTCCAGCGTCTGGAAACTTTTATAGGAACGTCGCGTTCCCTGCTTTTAGTAGGGGACTGGAATGGAATCCTAGATGCGCGTTGGGACTATGCAGGGGCATGTCCCGATAGAGGGGGGTGTAGCAGCCTCAAGGGGTTACTCGATCTATTCGACCTGGTCGATAGATTTCGACTAGATTTTCCAACTGTGCCAACCTGGACCTGGGCAAACCACAGTGGTCAATCTAGATCGTACCTAGATAGGTTTTTGGTTAGGAGTAAGGATAGGGACGTATTTAGTTGTCCAGAATTGCTCATGGTTGGCTATTCAGATCACAAATTAGTGACCTGCGTGGTCAACCTTGATAGAACGCATAGACAGGGTCCCGGTTACTGGAAGATGAACTTGTCCTTGCCGGCAAAGGAAGCTTACAGGAACCGGATTAGTAGCTTAGTTAAGATGCGGTTGACGGGAGCGATCGTCAACAGCAGGTGGTGGGTATCTCTAAAGAGAGAGATTAGAGTAAGTTCGATAGGTTACAGTAAGGAACTAGCGGCGAATAGAAATAGGAGGGAAAGGGAGTTGACAGATAAACTAGAAGAGGCGATTAGGAGCGGAGACGTGGCCAGAGTGTTAGCGGCGAGAACGGCGTTGAGCCAGTTCTTTGACGGGAAGCACGAAGGCTGCGTTGTCCGAAGTAAAATACGTGCTTTAGGAAACGAGGGGACCAAAGCTGTTAGCTGGGCCCGCGTGACAGAAGCCAAGAGTGGGATTAAATCCACCATTCGGTCTTTGCGAGACCAGGATGGACGGGTGATCCTTGAACCTGAGCGGATGTGCGAGGCCTTTCAAAGGCACTTTGCTTGACTGTTCGGAGGGGGAGGGGGCCCGGATGGGGATGTGGACTTCGGTCTATACCTCGACGGTCTACCGCGTCTTTCGAGCGGCGAAGCGGAGTGCTGCGAAAGGCCAATCACAGCCACTGAAATCGGGGAAGCGCTCAGCCAATGCAGCAGACGCAAATCTCTGGGTCTCGATGGTCTACCATACGAACTTTATTTAGCTATGCCGGTCTTGTTCTCCGAACTCCTCGAGGCTGTCTATTGCAACTGGCAACAGAACGGGAGAATTCCCTGTTCTGTGACCAAGGGCGTAGTCACGCTAGTGAGGAAGGACGAGAGCAAGGGGGACGACTTAAGTAACTTTAGGCCCGTAACTCTGCTGAATGCAGAGTTACAGATTTTGGCCAAGGTGTTAGCGAAGAGGTTGGCGCTTGTGGTGGGTGGCTTGGTGGGAGACGCGCAGACATGCGCTATCCCGTCCAGGTCCATTCATACAACCTCCACCTCATGCGATACATCGTAGAGAGGGTTGGGAACGAACCCGGCTTTGGTGGGGCCCTGATCAACTTGGATCAATCTAAGGCGTTCGATAGGGTCGACTATGGGTACCTGGATGCGGTGCTAGCGGCGGCGGGCTTCGGACCCGTTTTCAGGGGCTGGATTTCTGCCATGCACAGTGGCAACGTCTGCTCTAGGGTTAAAGTAAACGGCTACCTCTCGGAGCCGTTTCAAATCACCCGGTCCATCAGGCAGGGGTGCCCCCTCTCCTCCCTTCTGTACGTATTGGCTCTCGAGCCACTGCTGCGGAAGTTGGAGTTGCTGCGGGGCATACCCCTGGAACCGGGATTGCACAAAGCGGTCTCGGCCTATGCCAACGACGTAACAGTAATGGTGGCGGACGCCTCGGAAATCGGGGCGATCGCCACCCTACTGGAGGAATACGAAAGGCTGACGGGGCTAGGCTGAACCGGGACAAGTCAGTCGGTTTGCAACTCGGAACGTGGAGGGGCAAACCGATGCCGTTAGACGGTGTCCTCGGGCGGTGGACGGAGGGCCCGGTGAAGCTGCTCGGGGTCTGGTTCGGACCGGACCTCCAGGTGGAGAAGAATTGGGGCGAGGTCACGAGCAGGGTGTTTGCGCTGACCCAGAAGTGGGCCAAGTGCAAACTATCACTGAAAGGTCGGGCGGAGGTGGCGAACGCTTACATAGCGTCCGTCATCAATACCGCCTGACCGTCGTGCCTTGCCCTAAGGAAACGCTCACCATCATGGAGCGCATGCTCTTCCAGTTCCTCTGGAAGAAGCGGGCTACTTCGGTGAGGAGATCCATCTGCTGTCAGCACCCTTCAAAAGGAGGGCTGGGTATGCCGTGACTGTTGATGCGTAGGCACGCATTGAGGCTACGGCATCTACAGGTATTCCTCACCGGTCAGCCGGCGTGGGCCCCGTTTGTGAGGCGAGCCTTCCCACAGCTCGTCTCGCTCACCGAGCTGCAACCTAGGTGAAGCAAAGACCGAGAAAACTGGGCAACTGGCACACCGAGTGTGCCCAGGCGCTCACGGCTCTCTGGCAAGCGGACCCGACTATCAGTGGAGAATCCACCTCGACATTCTATAGAGGGCTGGTGGCTAGCAGGGGCAACGACACCCTTGGAGAGTCGCTAGGCATGGAGAAGGACGAACTGGCCAGCCTGTTCGGTAGAACTTTCGGCCCGGGACCCATGGACAACTTCCAGAGGTCCATAGTCTGGCATTGCTACCGGGGGGCTTTGCCCGTTCGAGAAAAGCTCTACAGACACGGGCGCCCGGGCAGGGATCCCGCGAAAAAGATCTGTCCCAGATGCGTGCGCGACGAGGAAACCGTTGCGCACGCACTAGTACACTGCCCGGGCGTTGCCGATCTGTGGGGCTACGTCGAACGACTGCTGTCGCGTCTGGCGCCGATTCGATTGGCCGCCGAGTCTGTGGTGAACATCAAGCCGCCTCCTCCCTTCAGAAATGAAGCAGAGGCGGTCTTTCTATGCGTAATAGCCATGATGAAAGAGGTTGTGTGGTGGACGCGCCTGAAAGGTCTGAGGTCGGGTGACTTTCTCTCCGGCCAACACCTGGTTTACTTCTTCCGATACCACTTCGGAAGAAGGATCAGGATGGAGAGAGAAGTGCTTGGCCCCAGACAGTTTTATGAAAGGTGGGTGAAAGAAGCGGGAATGGCTCGTGTAAATGGGCCTTCTCTCAACATTGTTCTGTAGGTGAAGAAGTGAAGAGGAAAGGGGGAGCGCCTCCTCTCTGGGCTTCCTCCGCGAAAAGGGTTGCACACTTTTCGGGGGTATGTGCAATCCCCAACACGCCCCTTCCCTTTTGAGGACTTTTATTATTATATTATTATTGTTATTCCTTTTTTCTTTACTCGATTTATGTAAACTCCCCCACTGTGTATTTGTCTCCTTCTTTTGTGCCCTCGTGGCAAATAAATAGAAATCTATCTATCTATCTATCTATCTATCTATTTATCTATCTATCTATCTATCTATCTATCTATCTATCTATCTATCTATCTATCTATCTATCTATCTATCACTTCGTCATTCTATAGAGGGTTGATCCGCAGCAAGTGCGACGATGAGTTCGGTGAAACTCTAGGCGTAGAGGAAGACGAACTGGCCAGTTTGTTCGGTAGGACCTTCCGCCCGGGACCGATGGACAACTTCCAAAAGTCCCTGGCCTGGCAGTGCTACCGAGGAGCTCTACCAGTTCGAGACAAGCTCTACAGACATGGGCGCCCGGGAAGGGGTCCTTCGAAAAAGATCTGTCCGAGGTGCGTGCGAGACGAAGAAACCGTCGCGCACGCATTCATACACTGCCCGGACGTTACCGACCTGTGGGGCTATGTAGAACAATTATTGTCGCAGGTGGACCAATCCGCTTGACCACCGAGTCCATTGTCATGATCAAACCGCCACCCTCCTTCAAAAACGAAGGAGAGGCGGTTTTCCTTTGTGTGATAGCTATGGCGAAAGAGGTTGTATGGTGGACAAGGTTGAAAGGGCTGAGGTCAGACACCTTTCTCTCCGGCCAACAACTGATTCTTTTTTTCAAATACCAGTTTAGAAGAAAAATCAGGATGGAGAGAGAGGTGCTGTACCCCAGCAAGTTTTATGAAAGGTGGGTGAAAGTGGCGAGAATGGCCCGAGTGAATAGGCTTTCTCTCTATATCAGCCTGTAGGTTGAGAAAAAAGAGGAGGAGAGGAAAGGGGTACAAACTCTTCGTACTCCTGGAGATGAGGGTTGCACATATTTTCGGGGGTATGTGTTACCCATATGTAATGTCTCCCCCTATTGAGGAAAATCGATTAACTTTTAAATTGTATTCGTGATAGTATTTTACACGTTTTTATTGTATGTAAACTTCGCCCTTTGTATTTGTCCCCTTCTTTTGTGCCCCTGTGGCTAATAAAGAAACATATCTATCTATCTATCTATCTATCTATCTATCTATCTATCTATCTATGTAAGTTAATGTCAATTTTCCCCTAAACATCTCTTCATCTCCCCCCCCCCCCCTCTCTCTCTCTCTCACACACACACAAACACATATACACACATCCCAACTTTCTCTCTTCTCGCACTCTTACACATTTCCCACTCGTTCACTTTCCTCACCCACTCATCTCTTACTGTTTCACTTTCCCCTTCACTCTTGTCTTTCTCCTTTCCTCTCGTCTGTTTCTCCGTCACCCTCACTTTTCCCTCTCTATCTCCCACATTTCACTAATTCTCTACATCTTTATCACATTCTTCCCTCTTAATTCCTTCATTTTTTTCTTTTGGTCCTTTAACCCGCTCCTCCTCCGCATTTATTCATTCTTAGAATAAATTCCTTTCTTAGAGAGAGCAAACATTATCCGTATCCTTTAGGGAAATATAAAAAAAACAATTCCAAAACCGCAAAAACAAGTAGTGAAATAAAGAAAATGAAAGAAAAAACATCAGCAAAGAAACTCTACAAAACAACAACAAAATATCAAAACAAAGCAAAAACAACAAAATTTCTCCGAAAAACAAAATGAAGATACATTAAACCTGACAAAGCTGTATGTAAAAATGTCTGAATAATCCCCAAATGGATCCAGAACTAAGTGTACCAGAATTTCATTAGAAATTGCCTGACAGATGACAGCTTTGTTTCTTTGGTACGAAACACTAGTCATTAGCATCTAATAATTTTGGCTGTGTTATGTCTTTCTTTGTGTATGGTAGATATTATTTATGTAAATTGGCAGTATTGGTAGAGGGACAGACACCATGCTTACGGTCCCTTTTGGTTTGAGTTCAAATCCCGCCGAGGTTAACTTTACCTTTCATCCTTTCAGGGTCGATAAAATAAAGCACCAATAACGCACTGGGATAATTGCTGGCTTTGTGCCAAAAGTAGAAACAATTATTTATCTACTCGTGGCTCGGTGTCCTCAATGATAACAGTAATAGTATTGAATATATTTAATTTTTGGGGTCTAGCGTTGGTATGACATATATACCAGGATTACTAGATATATGATTAGTCGTACAAACAGAGAAATTTGCGTTTTGATAAATTAATGGTTTTTCTAAGAGAAACGTCATAGCTCAGGCAGATTACTGATATAGGTAAATGAGTAAAGATTAAAATAAAACAATATTTTAATTATATATTTCTAGTTTGGCATATATATAAAAGTGACATATAGGATTAAATGTATGAGTAACACTGGAGAAGTAACTATTTACATTGATTGTATTGTGTGTGTATGTGTGTAAGTTTTAAAGAGTAATACACACACGCACACAAACACACACACACATATATATATATATATATATATATATATATATATATATATATAGTTCACAAGAATCAAAGCTATGTTCAAAGCATTTATTCACTTACAATTGTTTCATCCAAACCTAGGCTTGGAGTCTTCGGAGCATTTTTCAATGTTTGTACACATAATTGACCTCCTTTCCAACGCAAGAGACATACAGATACATATGTATATATTGATGTAGAGTGGAGTGACATATATTATACTATATTATTTCTGTATTTTATTTTTATTTTTCTGCACACATACTTTTTTTATTATATTAAAAAAATACCTTACCACTACAATCTCCATAATACTCTTAATTACCCGCTTAAAGTGCTTGTATTACATGTAACACCCTGCCACACAATAATCATATATAAATGAGACACACGTGCATGCCCCACGTTTAACTAACGCATACACTAACTACTACATCTGACTAACAAACTATCCTCTTGCATTATCTATGTTAACTGCCGAATGTATTTTAATTTTAATTTTGTTTTAATTTTGTTTTAATTTTAATTTTGATTTTGAATTGCTATACAGAAATAATATAGTATAATATATGTCACTCCACTCTACATCAATATATACATATGTATCTGTATGTCTCTTGCGTTGGAAAGGAGGTCAATTATGTGTACAAACATTGAAAAATGCTCCGAAGACTCCAAGCCTAGGTTTGGATGAAACAATTGTAAGTGAATAAATGCTTTGAACATAGCTTTGATTCTTGTGAATTCTATATAACTGCTCTGTGGAACAATTGATGTTATTATATTGAGCTATTTATCTTACTGGTAATAAGGTAGTAATAAATTACTGACCTTCACTGTTTAGGGTTTAAAATATATATAACTATAAAAAGTTTTAGTATATACACAACCATAAATAATATCCTTAATATTATATATATATACATATTCATATACATATATATACATATCATATAGATGATACTATAACCTCGTAAATATATATATATATACACATATACATACATACATACATATTAACATTTACACAAACATATCTATATATGTATACATACACTCATACATACTTAGATGTATATGTGTGTGTATACACACACACACACACACACACACACACACACACACACATATATATATATATATATATACATATATATATATATATATATATATATATATATATATATATATATATATATATATATATATATATATATATATATATATATATATATATATATATACACAACTTCATTTCATGGTTTAAAAAAAAATATTTCTATTGTAGTTGTACTTGTTTGGCAAGTGACTTAACTTACGTATGTTGAAAACTGAATTAATTAGACCGCAGACGAGTGATATTAGTCATTTAACAAACCACAAAATCTATTGCATTCACTTTCGACTGTTTCTTAATAGCAGTGTCTACTATGGGTGTCAAATAACTTCGCTGCATTGCTGCGACCTGGTGACATATTTTTTAAACTGCTTAGTCAAATAGGGAAGGACAATGCTCATAATCTTTTTAAGAGCTTTCGAGCCAAGTAGAAGGGAAGGAAAGAGAGCTGAAGGTACTCTTCAACAGGAGATGCAGTCCGAATGCTTGCAACAGAAAAGATCCCACGAAAAACCACCAGATGTACTGACACAATTCCACAGACAAGACGGAACACAGCTGGGACACCTTTGGGCACAGGTGTCCTCAGTAACAATACACACGTACACTTTTATCTGACCACATGGAAATTCCACGGTTTCATCAGAGACAATCATGCAATGTTATAAAGATCAATAATATATATATATATATATATATATATATATATATATATATATATATATATATATATATATATATATGTGTGTGTGTGTGTGTGTGTGTGTGAGGTTTGTATAACGAATAATATATATGTTTAAAAATAAACATTTGAAAGCCTTTAGCAATGAATTTTAAAGGTGATGACTGTCGTCATCTACCTTATTCCAGCAGAAGGAAGGGGAAGCAACTGACAGCTGTTGCTGGATAATTCGGCGTTGCCAAGTTTACGCACCCCTTCCTTGCCTCCTACTGGAACTCAAATAAGCCGAAAATATATAGTTTTATCGCTTATATATATGGGGTGATTAGCCTCATTTGCATACGATGTAAATATATATATACATACATACATACATACATACATACATACATACATACATACATACATACATACATACATACATACATACATACATATATATATATACCTGTTAGTTTTTTCGTTGCTTTGGTATTGTGTGTTAAGTTTTGCCTGCCACAATGTTCAATTTGTCTAGCTATTTAAACGTATGTTGTTACTCTACCCTTATTGAGTGCTTTGCTAACTCATTCCTATTGTGGGTCGACTTTGCTTGCTCACAGCCAAAGCTTCAATTTTACTAAGCTTCCACATGTATACACACACACACACACACACACACACACACACACACACACACACACACACACACACACACACACACACACACACACACACACACACACACACACACACACACACACCCATATATATATATATATATATATATATATTCCTGTGGATTTCACACGAATGAAACAGTTCTAGTCCAGTAGAAGTCATTTCTATATATAATAAAGATGCCTATACTTTATATATATATATATATATATGTGTGTGTGTGTGTGTGTGTGTGTGTGTGTGTAAAGTAAAAAGAAATAAAAAAGCAAACGATTCAGTACAATGAAAAATTATAATAGTTTAACGCTTGAAATAATAGGAAAAGTGTCTTAACGTTTCGGACACTAGTCCTTCATTAGAAGATAGAATGAGCAATAAAAGATGAAATAGAGAGATAAAGAATGAGAAGAGGAAGGAGTGGAAAAAGTTTAAGCAAACAATTTCTGTTTTCACTATCATAGGGGACCGCCTGTAACATGTCAAATATAAACTTAGCATTCTGAGACAGGTTTTGCTGGATAAAATTTGATTCCATATCTCACTGAGTGAGCAATGGGAGCAAACGGGAATATAGATGATAGTATAACTTCGTATCATGTTGCTTGTTTTTCTTCCCATCTTCGGTTAGCTTTTCCTCCTATGTTGTTTACTTGTCTCACTCGCTTTACGCGTTTCACTTGTCCCAATAGCTTATTTTAGTTATTGCTCGCACCAACCTGAGGTATATGATTTTTGATGCGATGAAATACCAATGATGGTTGGCAAATCACTGATGAGGGACTAATTTTATAATATGTAATCCATGTGCAACCATGCAGTATTCTTCTCCCCATGTTTTTCACACACACATATATATATATATATATATATATATACATATATATATATATATATATATATATCCAGGGAGTGTAACTTGGAGTTACTGTAGGTTCACCCGGGTGAACACTCGATGTTTAGTTTCACTTCGGCGTTGAGGTGTAGAGCTAGACAGAGTGTATTATAGTGAAATAAAATAAGAAGGACGATTGGTTACTCCTTCATTACGTTTATTGGTTGGTGACGCGCGTTTCACCACTGATCAGCTCAAAGTTCGATCTGTATCGATCTTACCCGACTCTGTAATCCGCCGCTCGTCAGACCCCTTGTAATGGTAATGGAAAAATGAATATACATGTATATTCATTTTCCCATTACCATTACTAGGGGTCTGACGAGCCGCTGATTACAGAGTCGGGTAAGATCGATACAGATCGAACTTTGAGCTGATCAGTGGTGAAACGCGCGTCACCAATCAATAAAGGTAATGAAGGAGTAACCAATCGTCCTTGCTATTTTATTTCACTATATATATATATATATATATATATATATATATATATATATATATATATATATATATATATATATACATATGCATACATAAATAATATAATTGTTGCCGCTCTCGTTATCACACACGCCCCCCCCCCCCACACGCTACTATCTCTTTTCCATTAACACTTGTTACGGCGCGAGATTAAAAACATTTTCGGCGTTGCCGCTACCAATTACCAGATCAACATCTCCACCACTGCCACCACCAACACCACTATCAACACCCTTACCAGCACCATTACCACCAGCACCACAAACACCACCACCGCCACTGCCAGTACCACTGCCAGCACCACCAACACCAGCTCCACAGATATCTCTACCCCTCAAATAAATTCATCATCGCAATACAAAATAATACGACTAATATATAGACAGACAGATGAATAGATAAATAGACCGATATATAGACAGACAGATAGATAGATAAATAGATAGATAGGTAGATTGATAGATTGATAGATTGATAGATAAAAAACAGATAAATAGATATCACAGCAGCCATTGGTTGAGTCAATATGTATGAATGTATGTATGTATACATTTATGTACCCATAACTCCTGATGGAGTCATTTCTTGGCCATTAAACAAATTTGGCGGTGCCCATCTTCTCTCTAGGTTTGAACACAGCCGATTTCCTCCACAGAAGGAGATTGAGCGATAGAGAAGTAAGAAAGAGATATAGGAAAAAATAGACACCAGTACTTGACTGGTACTTTTTTTATTGGCTACAAAATAATGAAAGACAAATTTAACCTCCCGGGATTTGAACTCAGAGGGAAGGGAACTAGAAAAAATACCGCAAAACATTCTATCCGACTTTCTAGTGACTCTGCCAATTCGCCGTCGCTGAGTCACTATTACGTACGACAAAATATTTTACAGTATTTATTTGTTCGGTCTCTCTGTGCTCCCACTTTGCTTTTCACCCTTTCTTTATCGATAAAATATAGCACCAGTCAAGGACAGTGGGTTGGTGGAATTGCTAGGATACCTAACTAGATGCCTTGCAGTGTTTGTTCTGGCTCCTGGCCTTTTGACTTCAAATCCCTCTTTGTCCTAATAGGGTGGTAGTTTTAATTGGTCGGTCAGTCTAATATCACCACCTGTCATCGGGATGCTTTCAGCGGAGTCTTCTCTTGTGCAAACATTTAGGCCACGTCTCCGATTTTAGGAATACCCACTCCTTTTTATCTGTCACGGAGGACATGGAAAGAGTCATTGACATTGCTTTCGACTGAACAGTAACAAAATAGAAAAAAAAACCCCGTAAAATATTTTACTCCCAACATGGATCTCAAACGAAGTCATTTGTCAAACAAGTGCAACTCAGGAATGCATATGTAGCAATGTTCTAAAATAATTTCTGGGTTATAATCTCCTGGAGAGAACACGTGGCTTTAACAATCAAAATGTCGAGATTCCGACTTTGTTACGTCTCTTCCAGGCTCGGTGCAGTCAGTAAGTCATATGTACCCACACTCAGATTGTTTATATATCTGCAGAAATATGGAATTAATAAGGAGATAATGTAGAAAGAGATAAACAGTTGAATAAGATCAACCAACTACGTTTAAAATCCCGATATTTCGGTTATCAGACCAGCATGCTCCCTCTAGGGGTTATACACCCCTCAAAATTATCTTAGAGGCATGCTAAACAAATGTTCTTATACAAAACATATTTATCTAATAAACGACAGTCGAAATATAACAAAACCACCGGATGAACTACACATGGGGTGGCATGGGTTGTATTTGAAGAAGATGAGACACATCTGGTTAAACAGGGGTCTGAACGTAGCACTACTTAACACAGTTAACATGCAGAGTCAGGAGGTTAACATATGTTGTTTTTATGTAAGATATGGTCCTATATAAATAACCAATGTTCTCATATGCACCAACGAAAGAGTCCCTTTCTGATCTCTCGATCTTATAGAAATAATAAAATCTTACTTAAATCCTGTCCTATTGTTAAAAGAAACCAGAAAGATGGTATCGTCTGACAATTACCATGTCTGAATTAAATATAGGATGTTTACTGATGAAATGCCTTTAAGCATAGGTCTCCTGAGGCAAAACAATAGCAGCGATGACAACAAGAACACAAGATCAACAATACTCCACACATCCATGATCTATTTCGCACCGGCAAGCTTAATCTCTACCGAAGCATCACGGCTTGTTCATCTACTGGCTCATAAGACTACCGCTTTATCGTTACTGCCCACTACGCAACACAGCATTTTCCGGCTCTTATTACATTATAAGTTAGCTGACTGGTCGGAGCGCCACTCACTGTCGTCTTGCAATAGTTTATGAAGAACATTAACCACACTTTCTCGCCTGTCCCGGAGGCCCTGCGAAGGTTATTGTAACAGCCATTCCCTCAAACAAAACCACATCTACAAGACAACGGGGTAATCTCAACTTGGTTATTTTGACTGCTAGAAATATCCATCAAATCATACATAAATAACACGTTATTATCTTTAAAAATAAGTTGTAGGTCTTAGATGCTTAAAGTCTGACAAAATCGACGAAAATGTCATGGCTAGACCGTCGTTGACCATAGGTTTCCTGTATCAGAATTTACTTGGAGCTGAACATCATCATCATTACCACCACTAACAACAACAACAAAAACAAAAACAACATATATACTAAGATTATATCACAAAAAAAAATATTCTGATGGTTTTTTTTGGTTAGGGAGAGAATATATCGCCTGAAAGAATTACTTAAAACATCCTGGGAATGTCTGGGCATAAATATCAGAGACATCATGCCGATGAATAATAATGTGCAAGTGCAGGACAGGGGCTTGGCAGATTTTAGAGCGCCGGAGGGAGATACCTAGCCAAGTGTGTACTGGTTGTGTCTATGTCGACGCAAGTACCAAGCTGAATCGTCCCATGCCTTTCTCTTGAATAAGATCGTAGAGTAAAAAGAAGACTGAATATATGCATGGACAGCTGTTGGGTTTTCTTCAGAAAAAAAAAGCATTGCATAGACCAACACTTAGAACTTAAACTTTGAAGTCGAAGAATCATAAAGTAACGAGACTTTTGGAGGCTCTATGGTTGCAATTGAAGCTACAGTTGGCGAGGAAGAATCACCCTAGTGTAAACCACTCTCACTCGTGCCAGACTAGTTGACTGGACTGTCACACTGTCACCACGTCCCCATCCAGCCACAATTGCCTCCTCTTACCTGTCACCCTCTATTTTGGCCCTCTATCATAAATCATTCTCCAATCCCACCCCACCTCAGACCATTGCTTCCTCAACCCACCCATGTTTTCCTTCCCTAAAGCACGCATGCAATTTTCGTGATAGTTTGATTTACAGCTCATCTCCAATCCGATCATATCCTACTTCACTCGTATACCACCACTTTTATGCCTGTTACATCTGTCCGTTCATCACCAACATCTCCTTCATTGGACCCAACAGCCAGACATTCTACATTTTGAATTCCTTTAGTTCCATCTTCTCTATCCTTGCCTACTGCTTAAGATGGTCGCCGGCAAGACAGGGTGCTGGTTGACAAATCCTTTCGCTGAACAGCTCCACAGCATTCAACTCATAGACAATCCTTCTGTCTTCCATCATTTTTAGTCTCGCAGACATTTGACCAACAACTTAAATGTGTTCAGTATCTGTCTCTACCACGTGTCTTATCAATCTAGATTACCTCTTCAACAACAGTTCCTTTTCGGTTCCACACCTCCTACCACCATAGTACCCATATAACTCCTACCAAAAACAGACGCACTGCATGCACACTTACATAGCTGCATCTTTACACTACAAGTTCTATTAATTCTTCTCCCCTTGTTTTAGCTTTTTTTTGTCACAACAGCCACGTCTTAGAAATGATATCTAAGCAACCAAATATAAAATGTCTTAGCAACAATATACGTACTTTCTATTTAATTCTCTATCAGCTTTTCATTTATTCCTACATTTTAACATTTTCTTCTTCCTCTCCCTACCATCCAATGAAGAAAGTCTAACCTTAGACGTTATTCACTGACTTTCTCTTCTGAACATTAAACTAGTATCATCGAATTTTACAGTATGTTTTATTTTTATTTCTGCTTTTTTTGTGAGTATTTTCTCTTTGCCTCTTTGTCCAATTCAATCAATTCAATCCCAGGCCTTTTCACTCCACCGATGTTGTCCAAGGGAAACACATGGACCGATACAGCTTAGAACCAGTGACGTCGCAACGCATTTCTACAGCTGAGTGAACTGGAGCTAGCTACTCAAAAGAATAACACACAGCCCGATTCAGGAATCGAACTCACAACCTCCCGATTATAAGCCCAACGCTCTAACAACTATGCCATGCGTCTTCACACACATACATATACAAACATACACAAATACACACTCTCTAACACACACAGATACACACACACACACACACACAACACATTATAT
>OZ024742.1:58986489-59011489 GCA_964016885.1 Eledone cirrhosa
AATGGTATCCTAGATGCACGTTGGGACTAGGTAGGGGCCTGTCCCGATAGAGAGGGGTGTAACAGCCTCAAAGGGTTAATCGGTCGATTTGACCTGGCCGATAGATATCGACTAGATTTTCCGACTGCGCCAACCTGGACTTGGGCAAACCGCAGCGGATCATCTAGGTCGTACCTAGATAGGTTCTTAGTTAGAAATAAGGATAAGGACTTTTTAAGTTGTCCAAAAAATGCGCATGGTTGGCTATTCAGACCACAAGTTAGTGACCTGCATGGTCAACCTTGACAGAATGCATAGACAGGGACCCGGTTACTGGAAGCTCAACTTGCCCTTACCGGCAAGTAAGGCTTACAGGGACCGGATTAGCACTTTAATTAAGGAGCGGTTAACGGGCGCCATCGTCAACAGCAGGTGGTGGGGATCTCTCAAAAGAGAGATTAGAGTAGTCTCTATAGAATTTAGTAAGGAGTTAGCCTCAAATAGAAATAGGAAGGAAAGGGAGTTGGTAGATAGTGTAGAAGAGGCAATTAGAAGCGGCGACGTGGCCAGAGTGCTCGCGTCGAGAACGGCCCTGGGCCAGTTCTTCGACGCGAAACACGAAGGCTGCATCGTCCGAAGCAAAATACGTGCTCTGGGAAACGAGGGGACCAAAGCTGTTAGCTGGGCCCGCGTGACAGAAGCCAAAAGAGGGAGTAGATTCACTATCCGGTCTTTGCGAGACCAGGATGGACGGGTGATCCTTGAACCTAAGCAGATGTGCGAGGCTTTTCAAAAGCACTTTGCCAGATTGTTCGGAAGGGGCGGGGAGCCGGTTGGGGAAGTGGACTTCGGTCCATACCTCGGCGGCCTGCCGCGTCTCTCGGACAGAGAGGCGAAGTCCTGCGAGGAGCCGATTTCAGCCGCTGAGATAGAGGACGTGCTGAGCCAATGCGGCAAACGCAAATCCCCGGGTCTCGATGGTCTTCCATACGAACTATATCTAGCTATGCCGGACTTGTTCCCCGTCTCCTCGAGGCGGTCTACTGCAACTGGCAACAGCACGGGAGAATTCCCTGTGCTGTGACCAAGGGCGTAGTCACGCTAGTGAGGAAGGACGAGAACAAGGAGGACAATATAAATAATTTCAGGCCCATAACTCTGCTAAATACAGAGTTACAGATTTTGGCCAAGGTGCTGGCAAAGAGGTTGGCGCTTGTCGTGGGCAACCTGGTGGGAGATGCGCAGACATGTGCTATCCCGTCCAGGTCCATCCACGACAACCTCCACCTCATGCGATACATCATAGAGAGGGTTGGGAACTAACCCGTCTTTGGTGGGGCCCTGATCAACTTGGATCAATCTAAGGCGTTCGATAGGGTCGACCATGGTTACCTGGATGCGGTGCTAACAGCGGCAGGCTTCGGACCCGTTTTCAGGGGCTGGATCAATGCCATGCACAGCAGCCGCATCTGCTCTAGGGTCAAGGTGAACGTCTACCTCTCGGAGCCATTCGAAATCACGCGGTCCATCCGACAAGGGTGCCCTCTCTCCTCCCTTCTGTATGTAGTGACTCTAGAGTCACTGCTGCGGAAGTTGGAGTTGTTGCAGTGCATCCCGTTGGAACCGGGATTGCGGAAAGCGGTGTCGGCCTACGCCGATGACGTAACAGTAATGGTGTCGACGGCCTCGGAAATCGGGGCGATCGGCACCTTACTGGAGGAGTACGAAAGGTTTACAGGGGCTAAGCTGAATCGGGACAAATCGATCGGTCTGCAACTCGGCACATGGAGGGGAAAATCGGTGCCCTCCGATTGCGTCGTCGGGCGCTGGAAGGAGGGCCCGGCGAAGTTGCTCGGGGTCTGGTTCGGACCAGACCTCCAGGTGGAGATGAACTGGGGTGAGGTAACGAACAGGGTGTGGTAACGAATAGGGCGGAGGTGGCGAACACTTATATAGCGTCCGTCATCTACTACCGCCTGACCGTCGTGCCTTGCCCAAGGGAAACGCTCGCCAAAATGGAGCGCGCACTCTTCCAATTCCTTTGGAAGAAGCAGGCTCCTATGGTGAGGAGATCCATTTGCTGTCAACACCCTTCAAACGGAGGGCTGGGGATGCCATGGGTGATGATGCGTAAACACGCATTAAGGCTACGGCACCTCCAGGTATTCCTCACCGGTCAACCGGTGTGGGCCCTGTTTGTGAGGCGAGCCTTTCCCAGACTCGTCTCGCTCACCGAGCTGCAATCCTGGGGCAAGCAAAGACCGAGAAAACTGGGCGCCTGGCACACCGAGTGTGCCCAGGCGCTCACGGCTCTTTGGCAGGCGGACCCGGCTGTCAGTGGAGAATCTACCTCGTCATTCTATAGAGGGCTGGTGGTTAGCAGGTGCGACGACGCCCTCGGAGAAGCCTTAGGCATGGGGGAAAACCAACTGGCCAACCTGTTCGGTAGGACATTCAGCCCGGGACCTATGGATAACTTCCAGAGGTCCCTGGACTGGCAGTGCTACCGAGGGGCTCTGCCCGTTCGAGAAAGGCTCTACAGACACGGGCGCCCGGGTAGGACCCCTCGAAAAAGATCTGTCCCAGATGCGTGTGCGACGTGGAAACCGTTGCACACGCATTGCTACACTACTCGGGCATTGCCGATCTGTGGGGCTATGTCGAACGACTGCTGTGACGGGTGGGACCGATCCGGTTGACCACCGAGTCTATTGTAACGATCAAGCCGCCTCCTCTCTTCAAAAACGAAGGAGAGGCGGTGTTTCTGTGCGTAATAGCCATGGCGAAAGAGGTTGTATGGTGGACGCGTCTGAAAGGACTGAGGTCAGACACCTTTCTCTCTGGCCAACAACTGGTCCGTTTCTTCCGATATCATTTCGGAAGAAGGATCAGGATGGAGAGAGAGGTACTGCACCCCAGCCGTTTCTATGAAAGATGGGTGAAAGTGGCGAGAATGGCCCTTGTGAATGGGCCTTCACTCTACATCAGACTGTAGGTGAGAAATATGAAAGATCAAGGGAGCACCCTCTCTCTGTGCTCCTGAGGAGAAGGGTTGCACACTTCTTTCGGGGCTGTGTGCGACCCCCCAAGGCGCCTCCTGCCTATTGAGGATTTTGTTATTCAATTTATTTTTGTTATATTTTATATTTTATATTTTTATATTTTGTTATTGCCTCCTCCTTAGTTAGGACGCCTTTTTATGTAAACTCCCCCCATTGTACTTGTCCCACTCTTTGATGCCCTGGTGGCAAATAAAAAGAAAGTTATCTATCTATCTATCTATCTATCTATCTATCTATCTATCTATCTATCTATCTATCTATCTATCTATCTATCTATCTATCTATCTATCTATCTATCTATTTCTATTTCTCCCTTCTTTTATTCTTTATCATTGATCTTCATCCATTTTCCGTGAAACACTTATTCTGTCTATCTCTAATATATTCTTTTCATTCCTTCCAATTTATATATGTGCTTGTATATATGTAACACACACACACACACACACACACACACACACACACACACACACACACACACACACACACACACACACACACACACACACACACACACACACACACACACACACATATATATATATATATATATATATATATATATATATATATAGGAGGAAGTTATAGTTCACTTGAAGCATTGTGTAATGAGGTATAAACGGCTGTATATGTATAATAAAGCCAAAACAGTGCAGGTATGGACATAGAATAAAGAATGCAAATGCAAAAAATATTGTTGACAATTATTCTTTTACCTTAGATTTATTTAAGTGTCCTTAATTTTCGAGAAAATATCTCTTCTTCGGAGGGAAGTAAAGCGGTTAAACCAGTGTTCTAAATAACTTGCCAAGTCATGCTGACTTATATATATCATAACGATTTTCTGCCCTACAGTTGAGCTGAACCTACATTCTACTTTCTTAAGTATAGAGTACTTAGCTAAACGATGGTCTTACTGGTCTTAACTAGTAATCTCCAAACGATATATATATATATATATATATATATATATATATATATATATATATATATATATATATATATATATAAACGGAGAAAATGAAACGAAATTTCATTTCTCACTATTAGTACGGCTGTTACTTAAATATAAGTATGTATACGTACATACATTTATGTATACAGAGGTACAGTAGTATGTATGTATATATACATACATCCACACATATATATATGTACGTACGGATTTACCGAACATTTATTATAATGTTCGGTGTGTTTGAAAACAAACATCCCGAATTAAGCCGTAGTGTCCAGCAACCATCGTTGCTCTTTTGTTCAACACTGACAAAGGAATGATGTACTAGTTTCAAGCTTATTAGCTATCGTCAGCACCGTATACCTTCCTGCCAGATGATTGAATAAGCTTGAAACTAGTACATCGTTCCTTTGTCAGTGTTGAACAAAAGGGCAACGATGGTTGCTAAACACTGTACTGCTTAATTCGGAATTTTGTTTACAAACACACCGAGCATTATGATAAATGTTCGGTAAATCCATACATACTTATATATATGTGTGCATGTATGTATATATATACATACTACTGTACCTCTGTATACATATATGTATGTACGTATACATACTTATATATATATATATATTAGAATTGGAGCTCTGAAATAGCAATATATATATGAATGTATATATAATGTATTTTGCAATACACTTTATGCTTAATTAAAAGCATTTTGAAGACCGTATACTTTAATCTCAGCAAACAAGGGGAGATAAGCCGACAAGGCCTTGTTTCGCATTTATTGATGCTTATCAAGGCTAACTACTCCCTCCTGTCTACTGAGATCACTGATAGTAAATAATAGTAAATAATCAGGAACTGATTATACAGAGCGGTTGCCGGTCAGGCAGAAATTAAAAATTAGAATTGGAGCTCTGAGATAGCAATATATATATATGAATGTATATATAATGTATTTTGCAATACACTTTATGCTTAATTAAAAGTATTTTGAAGACCGTATGCTATATATATATATATATATATATATATATATATATATATATATATATATATATATATATATGCATATATACACAAACACTAATATATAAAATTACAACATAATCCTTTCACTGTTCGAGAGTGAGTTGGGATTTCCTGCTTTACTAGTTTAGATTAGAAAATAACACTCACTCATACAGACACACTTGAATACACGCACACACAGTTATACAATAAAATCCACATACGCAGATATTAATGCACCCCCCCCCCCCCCACACACATAGTATATATATATATACATATATATATATACATATATATATATATATATATATATATATTTTATCTAAAGGCATTTTTCCAACTCAAACCCGCCCGTCCCCTCAATCTATCTTATTTCTTATTCTTTCTTCTGTAGAAGGACTAGCGTCCGAAACGTTAAGACCTTATTCCTGTTATATCAACCGTTAACCTAATATATCCCTTCCATATACTGTACCGATTGTGTTGTTATTTCTGTTTACCTTTTACATACCTATATATATATATATATACAAACCAATGTGGTTGAGAATCAGGATGCAGGAGTTTTACAAAATAAATATTTTGATAATCCAAAACGGAGAAAGAACGCTTTGCTAACATAAATTTTTAACATAAATTTTTATACATGATACTTTATATATATATATATATATATATATATATATATATATATATATATATATATATATATATATATATATATATATATTTATATATATACATATACCACGTGCGCTTTTCAACCACTTTTTAAAAATAATTTTCTTTATATATCATGATGTCTATAGAACGTTTTCTAACGTCTACACTTTTTTCACTATAAATATATATATATATATATATAGTGTGTGTGTGTATTTGAATTTCGTATTTCCAAGGAAATATAGTATGTTTATAAATAAACACTTAGAAAGCCATAGCTATGAAAAACACTGGCAGCTAATGCCACCAAGTGGTGCTTGGCAGAAGCAAGGGCGGCAATCGTCGATGCATTTCGAACTCAACTGGTTCTCGTCAGTATATATAGTAAACCCTTAGAGCAAATATTTATTATTAGTACAGATTAAAGTTTAATCAAAGAATTTCTGCTTTCACCCTAGGCAGGGTCTTCTGCAACTCAGAAGATCCCGTTTAGGGTAAAAGCAGAAATGTTTTGCTTAAAATTTAATCTGTACTAACAGTTACACACACACACACACACATATATATATATACATATACATACATATATATACACATATATATATATTTTATATATACATACACACACACGCGCGCGTACATACGCACACACATATATGCGAAACGTAAACGGGAAACAACGAATCAAACATTACAGAACAATGACGAACACTTAATATCGTAAGAAAAAATTCTTAACGTTTCGGACGCTAGTCTTTCAGAAGATAAAAAGAGTGAGAACAGGAAGAACGGAAAAAATATTTTAAGAAGTATAAGAATAAATTAACATATAAAACGACCGGCCATTTGTGTGAGCTTGGAAAGCTCTTTTCCAAGGCGCAATATTGGGCAAGGTATGTTTAGGAAGATCAGCATTCACCCATATATGGCAATTTCCATTGTCTACGCCACCGATATTGTCCAAGGCCGTATCATCACAAGTTATTTTCTCCAAGTTAATGGGATGGAACAACATAAAATAATTGTTTCTACATTTGGCACAAGGCCAGCAATTATCGCAATACATTACTGGTATTTTATTTTATTGACCCCGTAAGGATGAAAGGTAAAGTTAACCTCAGCGGGATTTGAACTCAGACCATAAAGGGACGTAACTCTATGCCGAAAAGCATGGTTTCCGACCCCCCTACCGATACTGCCAAAAGGACACAACGCGTTGTCCAGTCCGGGTATCGAAATCTTGACCATAACCACTAAGCCTTCACGTGTATATATATATATATATATATATATATATATATATATATATATATATATATATATATATATATATATATATATATATATATATATATATATATTTATATTCCAGCGCATGAAAGTGGGCTGTGTGGCAGAATAGCTAGGCGGGAGGTCGGACTAAATACCCTGTGGGGTTATTGTTCAAATCCCACACAGGATGAAGTTGTTTCATATGTTTACGGTGACTCAAATAATTATCAGTCCTGTACTAAGATCAACCTAATTAATTATTCCCTTGCCCTAAATGTACGCACTTGTGTATGTTTGAGAAAACAATATATACGTGCATATGTTATACATTAATATCTGTAAATATATCGATTTATAATAATATTGCCATGAGAAATTTTCTCAGGGGTGTGTTTTGCTATATAAATAAAGCTACGGCAGGGTCACACATATATAATATAGCGATTGAAGACGGGTTTTGCCGTAGTCCTAATGCTGTTGTCCATAATCACTGCTACAACAATGGCTCTATCTATCTATCTATCTATCTATCTATCTATCTATCTATCTATCTATCTATCTACCTATCTATCTATCTATCTATCTATCTTTCTGTCTAACGTGTGGAATATCGCCGGTAAGTTTTTTGTTAATTTCTATGCAAAAAACCGATCTAATTGTTTGAAAAAAATACAACACTTTGTAGATTAACCCCCAAGCTGAATTGTCAGCTGGGTGGTAATCCCATTTTTCGCCCCTGTAGGGGCGAAAATTTTATTTAAAAGTTTGTCTTAAAATATCAAATTTTACAAAGTAAAAAAAAATTGAGCAACACTAGAACGCTGGAGAACGTTAATAGTGAAAAGAGAGAGAAAGAGGCAGATATTAACGTTATATCTGCTTCTGCTGCTATGGACGTTGCCATAGATACTGTCACAAAAGAAAAAAATATATCAACATTTGAAAATGTTACAATTTCTACCGCCGAAGCGGAGAAAAATGACAATAACACACGGGAAAACACGGCAAAAAAACCCATTGACATACATACACATGAAAAAGACATCAACAACTCTACAGATACATCTACACATAAAATTTCCAACAACGATAACATCATTATTAACAACAACATCACACAAAAAAAGAAAATGTCTTTTGCTGACACAGTCAACAAGAAACAAGATTTTATAAATCTTGATATCTCCAACGCAAGAGATATGCTCCAGCAAGGGAGAAAATTTGTAACTTTCGAAGAGAAGAGGTGGGTTTAGAATTAACTCACCCCTTGAAATAAAGGAAGAGACAAACCGCCGATCAGTCACTTTTAGGACTGTGTCAAATTCGTCAAGAAAACCGACATTTGTTAATCAGTCAGATATAGAAGATTCTTTCAAGGAGATTCTAGGAAATGTCGATTTTCTCCAGCGAGGAAAACAGTACGGAAGTGTTTCCGTACTGTTTAAAAGCGAGACACTGGCCCCAAAAAACTCTGTGACACCAATAGTGTCAAAAGCATACACCTTTTTCCCTACATACATGGGGAAAAGGACACAAACAATAAAAATAAAAAACATACCTCCAAGCATTAACATCTGGTGGATCTTGGCTGGCTTCGTAGAGCCAGAAACAGACATAATACTTTCGATACGAAAATCCATCCGACAAAGGTGGGCGGGCACCGATTCTGTTGCAAATGAAACCGGAGAGAATCTCCAAAATACCCGAAAGAGTCGTTATTGATAATAACAACAAAATAAACATTTCGGTAGAAGGAAGAAAATTTCACTGCTTTCTCTGTGGTAGCACATCTCACCTAAAAGCCTCTTGTCCACAAACACACAACAGCAACATCATAAAAAAAACGCTATTACCAACACCAACACCAAAACAACCACCACCACCACCACAAGTACAACGACAGACGAAACGAGC
Organism: Eledone cirrhosa; assembly: GCA_964016885.1. Lineage (NCBI taxonomy): Eukaryota > Metazoa > Mollusca > Cephalopoda > Octopoda > Eledonidae > Eledone > Eledone cirrhosa. Next base: position 58,995,349 of record OZ024742.1, read on the forward strand.
AACCACACCAAAACAAACAGACACTCAACCAACAACAACAGAAAAAACAGAGACAACACCCCTGAAGAACACATCCCCACTCCATCCCACTCCATCAAACACTACCACAAACACACATACCGAAACACCACCACCACCACACAACATACCCTTACCCCACACACCTGACGATGATTATTCATCGACGGATGAAGCTGCTTCTCCTTCTTTAAGTGAAGAAGAGGGAGAACCGCGGAAATCCAAAAAACAAAAAAAGAGACACCACAAAACCCCCAAAACTCCAATCACCAACACCAACACACAACCACAGACACAAACAACAACACAAACAACACCACAGTCAAAAACCCTCCTATCAGCAAAACCAGCACCAACACCACCCCAAACACAAGCACCCACCATAAAAAGAAAACTCCCAGATGAACAACAAACTAAAACAATACAACAAAAACACAAACAACAATACGCATACATCAACACAAACAACAAGAGTTTGATGGAGGTCATCTCCCAAAACCCCAAGGTGGAGACGGAGGGCAAAACTTTCGTCAAGGCAGAATCGTCTCCACACCTTAAACTTATAAGGGTTTCTATGGAAACCTATAAAGATCTGAAAATTAAATTTTCACAGGACGTGGGCAACCCCTGCCACAAACCCATCAACCGCGTCCTGTTGAAAGGTTTCCCCACCCCACCCAACACCCAATCCAGCACCCAAATGGAGATTGAACAACCCGATCTCCAGGAAACGAAAAGGTAAGTGAACCTTTCGTCCTTTTTCTCCAACTTTTCTTCACCAACATGGCTGGTTTACGAGTTGGAACCGTGAATGTGCGTGGCCTAGGGATGCCCTGGAAACAGGGCCAACTTTTAAACGACCTTAGGTCACACAGTATGGATGTGATAGCCATCACCGAGTCCAGAATCCACAACAGGCAGCAACTAACCCCCATCTTCGACGACTTTGAGATCTACGCATCTCTCTGTCAGCCAGGAGGTGGAGGTGGAGTGGCTGTTATGTTTCGGAAGAACCTGGACGTCGGAGTACAGCAAGTACACTTGGACCCGGAGGGTAGACTGGTAGTCCTAGACGTGAACAGTATCGGAGGTGGAGCCTTCAGACTGGTGGCCGTTTATGCCCCGACCGGGCAATCGCAATCACGGCCAGACTTCTTTAAGCGTCTAGAGTCTTTTTTGGGAACGTCTCGCTCCTTACTTTTAGTGGGGGACTGGAATGGTATCCTAGATGCACGATGGGACTATGTGGGAGCATGTCCCAGTAGAGCGGGGTGCAACAGCCTCAAAACTTTAATCGGCCAATTCCAACTGGCCGATAGGTATCGACTGGATTTCCCGACTGCACCACAGTGGACGTGGGTAAACCGCAGTGGGACATCTAGATCGTATTTAGATAGGTTCTTCATTAGAGAAAGGGACAAGGATATGTTAAGCTGTCCACGAATGCACATGGTTGCCTATTCAGATCACAAGTTAGTCGTCTGCTTAGTCAACCGTGATAGAATACATAGACAGGGTCCCGGATACTGGAAGCTGAACGTGTCGTTGCCGGCACGTAAAGCTTACAGTGAACGGATAAGTAAACTAGTCAAGCAACAGTTAACGGGAGCCATCGTCAACAATAGATGGTGGTACTCTCTCAAGAAAGCAATTAGAATAGAATCGATAGGGTATAGCAGAGAGTCAGCCTTAGAGAAAAACAGAATAGAAAGAGAACTAGTAGCCAAGGTAGAGGAGGCACTTAGAAGTGGCAACGCGGCTAGAGTGTTAGCGTCGAGAACGGCACTGGACCAGTTCTTCGATGCGAAACACGAAGGCTGCGTGGTCAGAAGCAAAACACGTGCTCTAGGAAACGAAGGAGCGAAAGCTGTCAGCTGGGCCCGAGTGGCGGAGGCAAAAAGTGGCAACAAGTCCACGATTCGATCTTTGAAAGACCAAAACGGACGCGTGCTACTTGACCCCAAACAAATGTGCGCGGCCTTTCAGCGGCACTTTGCGCGACTGTTTGAGCAGAACGACGGTGAGCCGAACGGGGCAATGGACTTTAGTTCATACCTCGACGACCTGCCGCGTCTCTCGAACACGGACGCCGAGTTCTGCGAAAGACCGATCACGGACACTGAGATACGGGACGCTCTGGGCCGCTGCGGGAAACGCAAGTCACCCGGTCTAGATGGTCTACCCTACGAATTTTACATAGGCATGCCGGACTTGTTCTCTGGCGTCCTCGAAGCCGTCTACTGCAATTGGCAGCAGAACGGGAGAATTCCCAGTTCTGCAGGCAAGGGCGTAGTAACGCTGATCAGGAAAGACGAGAACAAGGGGGACGAAATTAACAACTTCAGGCCCATAACTCTGCTCAACACAGAGTTAAAGATTTTGGCCAAGGTGCTAGCGACGAGGTTGGCGCTTGTCGTCGAGAACCTGGTAGGGAAAGCGCAAACGTGTGCAATCCCGACCAGGTCCATACACGACAACCTCCACCTCATGCGATACATCATAGAGAGGGTGGGTAGTAAACCCGGCTTCGGTGGGGCTCTGATCAACTTGGATCAGTCTAAGGCATTCGATAGGGTCGACCATCGATACTTGGAAGCGGTTCTCAAGGCGGCCGGTTTCGGTCCCGTGTTCAGAGGATGGATCGAGGCGATGCACACCAGCATCTGCTCGAGGGTCAAGGTGAACGGCTACCTATCGGAGCCGTTCGCAATCACGCGTTCCATTCGACAGGGATGCCCTCTCTCCTCCATTCTGTATGTATTGACTCTAGAGCCACTACTGCGGAAATTGGAGCTGTTGCAGGGCATCCCCCTAGAACCGGGACTGCGCAAAGCGGCGTCGGCTTATGCCGACGACGCGACAGTAATGGTGTCGAGCACCTCGGAAATCGGGGTGATCGGCAACTTACTGAAAGAATACGAAACGCTGACGGGAGCAAAACTAAACCCAGACAAGTCTGTCGGTTTGCAACTCGGTACGTGGAGAGGCAAACCGATGACATCCGACAGCGTCGTTGGACGCTGGACGGACGGACCGGTGAAATTGCTCGGGGTCTGGTTCGGTCCAGACCTCCAGGTGGAGAAAAACTGGAACGAGGTCACGGCCAAGGTGTTTGCACTCACTCAGAAGTGGGCAGAGTGCAAACTGTCCTTGAAAGGTCGAGCGGAGGTGGCGAACACTTTCATAGCGTCCGTCATCTACTACCGCTTGACTGTCGTGCCTTGTCCCCGTGAACACCTCGCCAAGATGGAACGCACGCTCTTCCAGTTTCTGTGGAAGAAGCAGGCTCCGCTGGTGAGGAGATCCGTCTGCTGTCAGCACCCTTCCAACGGAGGGCTGGGAATGCCGTGGCTGATGATGCGCAAACATGCGCTGAGGCTGCGGCATCTCCAGGTATTCCTCACCGACCCCCAACCGGTGTGGGCACCGTTTGTGAGACAGGCTTTCCCACAGCTCGTCTCGCTAACGGAGCTGCAGTCCTGGGTGAAGAAAAGACCGAAAACGATGGGCGCCTGGCACATTGAATGCGCTCAGGCGCTCACAGTCCTCTGGCAAGCGGGGGAAGCAATCAGTGGAGACTCCACTTCGACATTCTATAGAGGGATTGTACGTTACAAGGGCGACGACGTGCTCGGAGAGACTCTGGGCGTCGAAGACGATGAGCTCACCAGTATGTTTGGTAGGACTTTCCGCCCGGGACCTATGGACAACTTCCAGAGGTCCCTGGCCTGGCAGTGCTACCGAGGAGCTCTACCGGTTCGTGACAAGATCTACAGGCACGGACGCCCTGGCAGGGATCCTTCCAAGAGGACGTGTCCAAGATGTGCGCAGGACATTGAAACAGTTCTGCACGCAATTGTACACTGCCCGGGCGTAAGCGACCTGTGGAACTATGCAGAACAACTGCTGTCGCGTATGGGACAAATACAGTTGACTGCCGAGTCCATAGTAAGGATCAAACCGCCAGACTCTTTCAAAAACGAAAGAGAGGCGGTTTTCCTCTGTACGGTGGCTATGGTGAAAGAAGTTATATGGTGGACGAGGTTGAGAGGACTGAGGACAGATGTCTTTCTCTCCGGACAACAATTGATTCCATTCTTTAAGTATCACTTTAGAAGGAGAATCAGGGTGGAGAGAGAGGCACTGCACCCCAGTAAATTTACTGAAAGGTGGGTGAATGAAGCGAAAATGGCCCGAGTGATTGGGCCTTCTCTGTTTATAAGCCTGTAGGTTGAGGAAGAGAGCAAAAGGAAGAAAGGAGCACTTGCACAACACGCTCCTTGAGTTGAGGGTTGTTCTATCGACGGGGTATTAAACAACCCATTTGTGGCGCCTCCCCCCTATTGGGGATTTCGATTGTTGAAATTGTTTGTTTTTATATTTTTTACACGACTGTATGTAAAATCCCCGGCATGTCTTTGTATTGTCCCCTTTCTTATTGCGCCCTTGTGGCTAATAAAGAAATCTATCTATCTATCTATCTATCTATCTATCTTGATAGAGTAAGACACGCTTCGCATCGACTCCGCTATTCCATCGGGATTTACCCTTACTATTGTAAGTACCGGATAAATTTTTTAGTGCAACACATTTGGAACACTAACCCCTGTTATTTAGGGAAACATTTTTGCATTTACCCCCTTTTTAGGGGGTAAAATAAATATCTATTTTTGCCGAAAAATTTCTTTCTTGGCAGCATGGCGGAAAAGATGGCAGACATGTCTGCCATTAGCTCTGCCACGCCCCCCAAGTCTGAAGAACAAAAAATAATTACAACAAAATTAGACATTGAAACAAACAAACAAAATGAAAAAACAAATGTTAAGGAAAATGAGCAAACAGAAAACAAACAAACAGAAAATAATACAAATAACGACAGGGCAACTTTCGCCCAGAAAACAAAGCAATCCATTACATACACACCAATTGACCTAACTGCCGCCAGAGAAAAACTGGCCGAAGCAAAGAAACATATTGTTTTGGGGGAGAACGGAATGTTTTCCATTAACTCCCCCCCAGAATTCAAGAAAGCCAGAGCAGAAAACACAGTTATATACAGAACTATACTGAACCAGACAAGAAAGCCAGCACAGCCCAGCCAAATGGAAATAGAGTTAGTCCTAAAAGACTATATGAAGAATATTCTCTTCATACGAAAGGACCGACTCTATGGCAGCATTTCGGTCCTAACAAGAGACAAAGAAACGGCGGAGAAGCTTTCCCTAAGCCCACTCTCGTCGACAACATATAGCTTCTATCCCTCCTACATGGGTAGAAGAACACAGAGAGTAAAAGTAAAAACAATGCTGCCCACAATGGACTTCTGGTGGGCTATTGCTGGCTTCATTGATATGAGCGAAGACACTATGCTGTCAATGGGGAAGGCAACTGGAGATGCGTTCCTGGGAATGGGCCTCGACATACTAGTCCAAATGAGGCCCGAAAGAATAGCACAAATCCCGGATCGCATCTGGCTGGATGACCTTACCCCAATAGACATAATTGTAGAGGGGAGAAGACCAGCATGCTATTTATGCATGGAAAGGGGACACGTTAAGGCTAACTGCCCGAAACGTATCCCCCAAAAAGGACTATTGCCCACACCCACCACAAACAGTACACCAGCACCACCCACCTCCAAAAATACACTAATACCACACACAGCAAACAAAATACAGACACCACCAACCACAAACACAACACAAACATCACCACCACCAGCACCAAACACAAGCACGACACAAAAATCACCACCACCAACCACAACACAAACATCACCACCACCATCACCAACCACAAGCACGACACAAACATTACCACCACCACCACCACAAAACCCATTCCAAACAAATAATAAAAAAAACAGTAACAAATCTACCCCTCCCGCAAAAAAAAAACAACCACACAACACGTCCCTCCCACCTAGCGCTGAAGAGTTTCCCCCAACTTCTGAAGAAGAAGGAGGAGAAGCCTTCAGACAAGTTAAAAGAAAAAAAAGAAAACACACACCCAGCACACCACAAATAACCCACACACAAACACCAACTCCAATCAAAAACACCCCACCCTCAACAAACAAAAATAAATCTGCGCCTCCCCTCTCCGAAACATTGACAGCATCACAAAAAAAGACGTTGCAATACACATATATAAATAAAGAAAACAAAAAACTGGTTAAATTAATAAACAATAACCCTATGGTGCAGACCGAAGGGCCAAACTTTATCTCAACAGAGAACTTCACCCATTTAAAAATGATAAAGGTCCCTCTGGACCTTTATCGTTCCTTAAAAGAACAATTTAGACGGGACGTGAGCCCCCCCTGTTTAAAACCGTTGAATCGCGTCCTCTTGAAAGATTTCCCCATAACCGCCCCTCTCCCTGACACAACTCCAAATACCCCAACCCCACCACACACGTGTACCCCCACACCACCACAAAACATCCCTCCACCCAACACACCTGATGCCATGGAAATTACGCAACCCGGAGAGGTAAGTGCTTTTCTTTCTTCACTTTCAACACCAAAATAGATCAATTGAGAGTTGGCTGTTTGAACGCGCGTGGCCTGAGCTCAGCTTGGAAGCAAGCAAAGCTTCTAAGTGACCTCAGGTCACAAAGTATAGATGTGATGGTTGTTTGCGAGAGTCGGATCAGCAGCGTGAGACAGCTGGCGCCCGCCTTCGATGACTTTGAGATGCACGCATCTCTCTGTCAACCCGGAGGCGGGGGGGGGGGGGGGAGTTGCCGTACTGCTGGATAAACGTCTGACTCTCGACGTACAGATTGTTCACTCGGACCCGGGGGGTCGATTACTGGTGCTGGACGTCGGAGGTGGTGAAGGCGGGGCTTTCAGACTGGTCGGTCTTTATGCTCCCTTCGGGGCGGAAAGAGCCGACTTCTTCCAACGTCTGGAGACTTTTCTAGGAACGTCGCGTTCTCTGCTTTTAGTGGGGGACTGGAATGGAATCCTAGATGCGCGTTGGGACTATGCAGGGGCATGTCCCGATAGAGGGGGGTGTAGCAGCCTCAAGGGGTTACTCGATCGATTCGACCTGGTCGATAGATTTCGACTAGATTGTCCAACTGCGCCAACCTGGACCTGGGCAAACCGCAGTGGACAATCTAGATCGTACCTAGATAGGTTTTTGGTTAGGAGTAAGGATAGGGACGTATTTAGTTGTCCAGAACTGATCATGGTTGGCTATTCAGATCACAAATTAGTGACCTGCGTGGTCAACCTTGATAGAACGCATAGACAGGGTCCCGGTTACTGGAAGATGAACTTGTCCTTACCGACAAAGAAAGATTACAGAAACCGGATTAGTAGCTTAGTTAAGATGCGGTTGACGGGAGCGATCGTCAACAGTAGGTGGTGGATATCTCTAAAGAGAGAGATTAGAGTAAGTTCGATAGGTTACAGTAAGGAACTAGCGGCGAATAGAAATAGGAGGGAAAGGGAGTTAACAGATAAACTAGAAGAGGCGATTAGGAGCGGAGACGTAGCCAGAGTGTTAGCGACGAGAACGGCATTGAGCCAGTTCTTTGACGCGAAGCACGAAGGCTGCGTTGTCCGAAGTAAAATACGTGCTTTAGGAAACGAGGGGACCAAAGCTGTTAGCTGGGCCCGCGTGACAGAAGCCAAGAGTGGGATTAAATCCACCATTCGGTCTTTGCGAGACCAGGATGGACGGGTGATCCTTGAACCTGAGCGAATGTGCGAGACCTTTCAAAGGCACTTTGCTCGACTGTTCGGAGGTGGCGGGGGGCCGGACGGGGATGTGGACTTCGGTCCATACCTCGACGGTCTACCGCGTCTTTCGAGCGGCGAAGCGGAGTGCTGCGAAGGGCCAATCACAGCCACTGAAATCGGGGAAGCGCTCAGCCAATGCAGCAGACGCAAATCCCCGGGTCTCGATGGTCTACCATACGAACTTTATTTAGCTATGCCGGTCTTGTTCTCCGAACTCCTCGAGGCTGTCTATTGCAACTGGCAACAGAACGGGAGAATTCCCTGTTCTGTGACCAAGGGCGTGGTCACGCTAGTGAGGAAGGACGAGAGCAAGGGGGACGACTTAAGTAACTTTAGGCCCATAACTCTGCTGAATGCAGAGTTACAGATTTTGGCCAAGGTGTTGGCGAAGAGGTTGGCGCTTGTGGTGGGTGGTTTGGTGGGAGACGCGCAGACATGCGCTATCCCGTCCAGGTCCATTCACGACAACCTCCACCTCATGCGATACATCATAGAGAGGGTTGGCTACGAACCCGGCTTTGGTGGGGCCCTGATCAACTTGGATCAATCTAAGGCGTTCGATAGGGTCGACTATGGTTACCTGGATGCGGTGCTAGCGGCGGCGGGCTTCGGACCCGTTTTCAGGGGCTGGATTTCTGCCATGCACAGTGGCAACATCTACTCTAGGATTAAAGTAAACGGCTACCTCTCGGAGCCGTTTCAAATCACCCGATCCATCAGACAGGGGTGCCCCCTCTCCTCCCTTCTGTACGTATTGACTCTCGAGCCACTGCTGCGGAAGTTGGAGTTGCTGCGGGGCATACCCCTGGAACCGGGATTGCACAAAGCGGTCTCGGCCTATGCCGACGACGTAACAGTAATGGTGGCGGACGCCTCGGAAATCGGGGCGATCGCCACCCTACTGGAGGAATACGAAAGGCTGACGGGGGCTAAGCTGAACCAGGACAAGTCAGTCGGTTTGCAACTCGGAACGTGGAGGGGCAAACCGATGCCGTTAGACGGTGTCGTCGGGCGGTGGACGGAGGGCCCGGTGAAGCTGCTCGGGGTCTGGTTCGGACCGGACCTCCAGGTGGAGAAGAATTGGGGCGAGGTGACGAGCAGGGTGTTTGCGCTGACCCAGAAGTGGGCCAAGTGCAAACTATCACTGAAAGGTCGGGCGGAGGTGACGAACGCTTACATAGCGTCCGTCATCTACTACCGCCTGACCGTCGTGCCTTGCCCCAAGGAAAAGCTCACCATCATGGAACGCATGCTCTTCCAGTTCCTCTGGAAGAAGCGGCCTCCCATGGTGAGGAGATCCATCTGCTGCCAGCACCCTTCGAAAGGAGGGCTGGGTATGCCGTGGCTGTTGATGCGTAGGCACGCATTGAGGCTACGGCATCTACAGGTATTCCTCAACGGTCAGCCGGTGTGGGCCCCGTTTGTGAGGCGAGCCTTCCCACAGCTCGTCTCGCTCACCGAACTGCAATCCTGGGTGAAGCAAAGACCGAGAAAACTGGGCAACTGGCACACTGAGTGTGCCCAGGCGCTCACGGCTATCTGGCAAGCGGACCCGACTGTCAGTGGAGAATCCACCTCGACATTCTATAGAGGGTTGGTGGCTAGCAGGGGCGACGACACCCTTGGAGAGTCGCTAGGCATGGAGGAGGACGAACTGGCCAGCCTGTTCGGTAGAACTTTCGGCCCGGGACCCATGGACAACTTCCAGAGGTCCCTAGCCTGGCAGTGTTACCGGGGGGCTCTGCCCGTTCGAGAAAAGCTCTACAGACACGGGCGCCCGGGCAGGGATCCCGCGAAAAAGATCTGTCCCAGATGCGTGCGCGACGAGGAAACCGTTGCGCATGCACTGGTACACTGCCCGGGCGTTGCCGATCTGTGGGGCTACGTCGAACGACTGCTGTCGCGTGTGGCGCCGATTCGATTAACCGCCGAGTCTGTGGTGAACATCAAGCCGCCTCCTCCCTTCAGAAATGAAGCAGAGGCGGTCTTTCTGTGCGTAATAGCCATGATGAAAGAGGTTGTGTGGTGGACGCGCCTGAAAGGTCTGAGGTCGGGTGACTTTCTCTCCGGCCATCACCTGGTTTACTTCTTCCGATACCACTTCGGAAGAAGAATCAGGATGGAGAGAGAAGTGCTTGGTCCCAGACAGTTTTATGAAAGGTGGGTGAAAGAAGCGAGAATGGCCCGTGTAAATGGGCCTTCTCTCTACATTGTTCTGTAGGTGAAGAAGTGAAGAGGAAAGGGGGAGCGCCTCCTCTCTGGGCTTCCCCCGCGAAAAGAGTTGCACACTTTTCGGGGGTATGTGCAATCCCCAACACGCCCCCTCCCTTTTGAGGACTTTTTATTGTTATATTATTATTGTTATTCCTTTTTCTTTACTCGATTTATGTAAACTCCCCCACTGTGTAAATGTCCCCTTCTTTTGTGCCCTCGTGGCAAATAAATAGAAATTTATCTATCTATCTACCTACCTATCTATCTATCTATCTATCTATCTATCTATCTATCTATCTATCTATCTATCTATCTATCTATCTATCTTCCACTTCCTTTGGAAGAAGCGGGCTCCTTTGGTGAGAAGATCCATCTGCTGCCAACACCCTTCCAACGGAGGACTGGGGTGCCGTGGCTGACGATGCGCAAACACGCGCTCAGGCTGCGGCATCTCTACGTATTCCTCACCGGACAACCGGTGTGGGCCCCGTTCGTGAGGCGAGCCTTCCCACGACTCGTCTCGCTGACCGAGCTGCAGTCCTGGGTCAAGCAGAGACCGAGGAAAATGGGCGACTGGCACATCGAATGTGCTCAGGCGCTCACAGCCCTCTGGCAGGCGGACCCAGCGATCAGTGGAGACTCCACTTCGTCATTCTATAGAGGGTTGGTCCGCAGCAAGTGCGACGACGCGCTCGGTGAAACTCTAGGCGTGGAGGAAGATGAACTGGCCAGTCTGTTCGGTAGGACCTTCCGCCCGGGACCGATGGACAACTTCCAAAAGTCCCTGGCCTGGCAGTGCTACCGAGGAGCTCTACCAGTTCGAGACAAGCTCTACAGACATGGGCGCCCGGGCAGGGATCCTGCAAAAAAGATCTGTCCGAGGTGCGTGCGAGACGAAGAAACCGTCGCGCACGCATTCATACACTGCCCGGGCGTCACTGACCTGTGGGGCTATGTAGAACGACTATTGTCGCGGGTGGGACCAATCCAGTTGACCACCGAGTCCATTGTCATGATCAAACCGCCACCCTCCTTCAAAAACGAAGGAGAGGCGGTTTTCCTTTGTGTGATAGCTATGGCGAAAGAGGTTGTATGGTGGACAAGGTTGAAAGGGCTGAGGTCAGACACCTTTCTCTCCGGCCAACAACTGATTCTTTTTTCCAAATACCACTTTGGAAGAAGAATCAGGATGGAGAGAGAGGTGCTGTACCCCAGCAAGTTTTATGAAAGGTGGGTGAAAGTGGCGAGAATGGCCCGAGTGAATGGGCCTTCTCTCTATATCAGCCTGTAGGTTGAGGAAAAGGAGGAGGAGAGGAAAGGAGTACAAGCTCTTCGTACTCCTGGAGATGAGGGTTGCACATTTTTTTCGGGGGTCTGTGTTACCCATATAAACTGTCTCCCTCTATTGGGGAAAATCGACTAACTTTTAAATTCCATCTGTGATAACATTTTACACGTTTTTATTGTATGTAAACTTCCCCCTTTGTATTTGTCCCCTTCTTTTGTGCCCCTGTGGCTAATAAAGAAATCTATCTATCTATCTATATAACTATCTATCTATCTATCTATCTATCTAACTATCTATCTATCCCCCTCTCTTTCACACACACACACACACACACACACACACACACACACACACACACACACACACACACACACACACACACACACACACACACACACACATATATATATACATATATATACATATATATACATATATATACATATATAAATATATATAAACATATTGTTGGACATCCGTCCGTCTACACGACGAGTGTTCCAGTTATTTGGACAACGTAACAGCCTGCTCGTTAAATTAACAAGCAAATGAATGAGCATTTTACAGACATGTGCACCTTTAACTGGATTAGTACTTTATATTTATCCACCTCGAATAGATGAAAAGCCATGTTGAGTTCGGTGGGATTTGACACAAGAACGCAATGAGCCTGAACAAACACCGAGGTATTTTTATACGATGCTTCTAACAGCCAATTCACGGCCTTGAATGCATGCTAAGTATTCTTTGAGTAGAAAATCAACAGTTAATCATACATGCAAATCTCCCCACTTCACATCATCGATGCTTGGCACCAATATTGTCATATGCGTTGGGAAGCATCTCCTACGACTGGTACTATATTCATCGAGAAGCTTTCCCTTCCGAATCAACGTGTGAGTTTGTATTATATATATATATATATATATATATATATATATATATATATATAAAACTGAGGATGTGTGTGTGTGTGTGTGTGCGTGTGTGTGTGAGTGTGAGTTTGAATCCCTAAAACTCGATAAGTACCCAACCTATTTTTTTCAAACTTATGTTTCAGGGAGTGTTATACACATAAAAATTCAACTTTTTGATCCCCTAGGGCTCGCATTAGGTGAAGAACTGCGTTTTTTCAGCTTTTTAGGGTTTTTTTGAGGCGTTACGTCAGACCGATTTCCTTGAAATTGTAACTATGTATTAGTCAGTCTCTTCTTCATACCGTGAGGTAAGAAAATCCAACTTTTTTATGGCCTAGGTGAAAAACTTCATTTTTTCAGCTTTTTAGCCGATTTTCCCGAAATTTCAAGGCATATTATGCACATAAAAAAAAATTCATTTTCTCGATCCCCTAGGTGAAAACCTGCATTTTTCCTGCTTCATCGAGGACAATCTTAAAGATTATTCAGCCATCAGGATATTTGGTTTATTTTCTTTACATATTGTCCAGGCATGCAGTTTTTCCACGATTAGGTCTGTTGGCGGCCCGCGTTCCAAAATATCTTATCCCGTGCAACGCCGGGTACCACTGCTAGTATATATATAAAGCTTCGATTTTAATAAGCTTCCACTTGTATATATATATATTACAGTGAAGGACGAGTCCTGGTGTTTCTCCCGTGCAAGTCGCATACAGTAATACACTGCGATTGATGAAAAGGTAGGGAGCCAATGTATCGTCTTGGAGCACCCCAGCCAGTATCTCAATATCTCAAAGAACTCCGTCATCCTGTCAGTTGTAATGACTTGGGTTCTGGTGTAGAGCAGTAATATCAGGTCCACTATTTTCTTGGGGATTCCATAAGCCTGTAAGATCTTCATCAGGCAGTCCTGGTTCACAGAATCAAAGTCCTTCCTGAAGTCAATGAAAGCCATGGCAGCAGGAAGGCTCTTTTCTGTAGCTCCCTATTAAATTCTCCTCAGTAGCAGGATGTGACCGGTGATTGATCTTCCCTCTTTTAAGCCGTTATGGTTGTCTTTGAGCTTCTACTCCATCTCGGGCTGGATCCTGTTAAGAATCATCCTGTTGAGGGTCTTTGCCAAAGTGTCGTCAGTGAGATCCCTGTAGTTGTTGGTGTTAGAAATATCTCCCTTGTTTGGTATTGGGACGATACTACTGATTCTCCACTGATCCGGAGCAACTCCTTTCTCCAGTGCCTGGTTACAGAACTCCAGGATGATATCATCAAAATCAAACCTCTTTCTCACCTCAGATGCCACTCCATCTTATTCTCCATAGGCCTTACCCTCTTTGATTTTCTCCTTGGCTCTAAGAAGCTCCTCTTTGGCGGAGGGAAGCTATCCGTATTACAGAGGGCATGTCTGAGAGAGTCACCACAAACAGTAGTGACCCTAAGACGGTTCCTTTGGACACTCAGCTTGTTATTGGCGTTTCTTTTGAGAGGGCCCTATTGGCTGCAACAGTCTGGCTTCTGTCTTTTAAGAAGTCATGAAGTCATTTACCTAGTTTTCCAGCTATGCCAAAGCTACGTAGTTTGTGAGATATTCCATGTTCAACATTGTCGAATGCCTTCGCAAAGTCGAGATATATCACATCCACGTTCGAACGATCTAGCAGCTGTTTGAGTATCCTGTCATAATGCTGCAAGAACTGCGTAAGACAACTTCTACCCGGGCGAAAGCCATGCAGAGTGTCAGTTAGAAGACCATTTTCTTCTAGAAAAGTAATCATTTTCCTTCTAATGATTCTTTCTATGACATTACTGATATGTGAGGTCAGGGAGACAGGTCTTTTTGAATGTTGGGATATCGGGATCAGATGATGGGAAAAAGATCTTGAAGACTTTCTTCAAAACCAGTTCAAGACTGTGATGGCAGCAAGCCGGCTACAAAAATATTTTGTCAGAACTACATCAATTTTTGTTTAGCTCCTTGGTGCATACCGGTGTTACTGGCGGTGGTGTTGAAGGACATACCAATTATTCTATCCTCAATTGAATTTCCTTCAAAACAACTTCAGCGATTTGTTGACTGGTTCCATCTCTTGCAATCGGAAATCCTATGAGCTCCTCATTTCTTTTTCCTGTAATTAAATCTACAGTCGAATTTTCAGGATCTGTCTTCAGGTGGGAAAGCGGATAACTCGATTTCCTGAGCCATCTTCTCAGGGTGACTGGTTCTTGCTGGATAAACAGTTGAGTGGGAAACTATTCGCAATTACGATGTAAGAAGTACTTGCTTGTCACACTTAGTTTCTCCCGTTCTCACGTTGCAACAAGAGTGGAGTCGAGAGTCGGCTTTATTCGCTATGATTTTCGGAGTTGACTTGAAGATTTCATCATCATCATCGCCATCATTAATAGCTGAGCTGGATGAAAAACTTTCAAGAGCTACTTTTTCGGACATTTTCTTAATTTCTTCATCCTGCTTTCTCATTCTTACTTTCATAACACGAATCTTCTTTTCCTTTTTCTGAATGGCTCTCACATGTTCTGTATCAACACCAGCCAAGAATGAAGACATCCGATCTTCTCGCTGTGTCTCAAGGAAAGTTTTGTCGTCAGATAAGACATCCTTTAGTTCGAGAACGTCCTGGCTTGCAATGTTAAACATTTCCTCGAGATCACCTTTCCCAATCTCACGCTTTGAAATTGCTTTGTCAGTCATCCTTGACTTTTCTTTTTTCTGTCCTTGATACTCCTTATACAATTTCTCGATTGAAAGTGCGGATGCTTTCTTTTTCCGTTTTGGTAGGGATATTTGCTTCCCACCAAACCTCCTGAATCTTCTCTGGCTAGTGTTTTTTACGGCACCCGAAGTTGTCTCCCCAAGTTTGATATGATGGTAGAGAAAACACAAGAGTACTTGTTGTTTGAAGGGGAGTTGCATCTGAAGTAACTGTCCCTCAGGTTTTTTTCTCAAACAGCCAAATGACCTTCCTGGTTTCCATTTTCTTATTCACCGTGAAAAATGAAAAGCAAAATCAATCAATCAATTTTATTTTAACAAGGCTTTGGCTTATTACATTTCTGGAACCTACTCAGGCTCGAAAAACAAAAGGCAAGAAAATTATTTGTAACTTTATAACAAAGGATGAAAACCACCGCGTTTAGCACTCGCCAACAAAACCAGTACTTAACCACCAATGCAATGAACCTTGCATTAGAACCTTATTGTTATCTCATTATCTTGCTGAATTATCTCATTATCTTGCTGAATTATCAAAACAAATATAAAAAACTCACACATCAACACGGCTTCTTTGTACAAACAATGAAAACAAATCACCGATATAAAATTATTTCTACATACTTGGTTTAAGTTTATGGTTAATTTCGTTTTCATTTCATAATGATATGACGATAAAGATCCCATAAAATCCTTGTGGAGTTATAGAGGCACCGTCATACGGCACGTATAGGGTACTTTTAAACCTGGCGACGCCCAACCCTCTTCAGGCCCGAATACAGCAGCCGATTTTTTCTATGGAGGAAGAATCAACTCCACTACTGGACTGGTACTTTTTTATCCACCTCGAAAGGATGAAAGGCAAAGTTCACCACGCCACGATATGAACTCAGAGCGCGCAATGAGGAGGTCGAATATAGTAAAGCATTCCGTCCAACGTCTTAACGTCTCAGCCAATTCGCTGCCTTTCTTTTTCATTTAAGATTCTATAAATGGTAGAAAAGTCTCCCGCATGCATGCAGTCAAAAACTGATAGAAAATGCAACATGGCTACAATCAACAGATGTTGAAGTAAATATTTTACATATTTTGGCATAGCGTTCAAAAAGCACCAAACTGTGCAACCCCTAAATATATTTGTGTCTCCTCGTGTTTTTGCCTGCGTAGCTTTTATGTAAAACAATTTTTTAATACACACACACACAAACATGCACACACCCGCA